>JAZHYW010070282.1:0-314768 GCA_037355805.1 Ixodes ricinus
TTACGTATTGCTGATTTTGTACTCGGACCCAGCCATCGTCAACAAAGCCAGACGCATCATCTTGGACCATTACACTAATCATACAATCATTGCAGTTGCAGCAACAGGAAATGGCGCAGCAAACCTAGATGATGAGAGCAATCATCTCTGCACCGAACGTGCCACAAATACCTCGTTTTAAAATCATCAAGCCAGGCATGTATTATGGCCGCTACACAAGTCCGGAGGGCTGTATTGATTTCTTTGAATATGCAGCAGAAATACACTTCTGAATCACCGAAAAAGCCACAAGAAAAAAAAACTTTGTCTCTGTTTGAGTGGGATTGCCAAAAAGTGGTTAAACCTGCATCTGGGGAACAACCCCGAGGCGAGTTGAAGCAAATACAAGAACAGTTTTTTTTTAACTACCTTTTTGAAAATTGTTGTTGAAAGGTGGGACCATGAAATTTACTTCAAGTTTCGAACGGGCTATTCACTGGGGTACATCTACGAGAAACAAAGGCTTTTTCAACTTGCAGAACCAAGGCTACCATTACCTGACATAATCGCCCTAATCACCCATGGACTTCTACGTGACGTGCAAAAACAAGTTTAAGTAACGTCCCCGAAGTCAGTTGAAACTTTAGTCAAGTGTCTTCAGTACATGACCATCCCGTTGAATGCCAGAAACCAGCT
Source organism: Ixodes ricinus (assembly GCA_037355805.1). Taxonomy (NCBI): domain Eukaryota; kingdom Metazoa; phylum Arthropoda; class Arachnida; order Ixodida; family Ixodidae; genus Ixodes; species Ixodes ricinus. Next base: position 676 of record JAZHYW010070282.1, read on the forward strand.
TTTGAATGGTGGGAGCAGGGCACAAAATTATCCTCTGAATATCCCGACGTCACAAAACTGATCTAAAAGAGCGTACAATTGGCCGCAGCGATGCAACTTTAACAGGAACCAGCCACTGAACCTCGTTGTAACGCGGGACAGAATTATGGAAAATAGCCATTTTATGGCGGAAGAAGAAAAAGAGGCGCTCACACTACTGAACGCAGTTCAGGTACTTCTGGTCGAACTTGTAGGGAACAAGATTTGAGCTATTTATAAATCATCAAGCAGTTACGCAACTGCTCAGCACGTCTGAGCCTACAGGGCGAATAGCGAAGTGCAGCAACGAGCTCTCGCAGTTTGACTTTGACGTATCCCACCGGCCCGAGATATATTTAACAGAGACGGGTGCCTTATCTAGGCTGTTAATTACACCAACAATGGGCCATCCACAAGCAATAAACCAAGCGAAACTCTGGAAAGGAGTTTCATTCATTCGTAACATTCATAGACGGAATTTACCAAGTTCCCTGCACTCTTGTCCACAAAATACTGATGTTGTACCACGATAGCCCAAAATCTGGTAGTCTTGACGAATTCCGGAGGACCTACAAAAAACTGACAACTACAAAAAACTGATACGAGTCATCACTGTCAGATTCACATATTAAAGTTTAAGCAAGTCATAGATGAAACGGCTCTACCCGAATACTAAAAACAAACATGAAATTGTCCATCTAGATTTTTCTGGGCTGTAAAAGAAAAGAGAGGAGTCATAAAGAAGCAAGTGTTCCTGCCTTTCATATATGAGTGCACCATGACAGTGGTTGCACGACCTGGAAAGAGGAATGCAAACGCCATAATTACCCTGTCAAGTCGAGACATCTTCAAGAACCTCAAGGTCCTTCTGTCTGACAACGGATTCGCCTTCCGGAGCACCAAGTTGAAACAATAGGCACAAGAGCATGCCTTACTACCCTGCTGCAAATGGCTTGGCTGAGCGCGCAATTAGAGACCTGAATCAATTTATCAACCTGCATCAAGACTTCCCCGGGGATGGAAATGCTGTCTTGAAGCCCTCTTTTTCACCACAACCGATACTTGACAACGAGCTTAGTTTACAGCCCGCACTTTGCAGCGACTGAAGAAGTCCCATCCCTTCCTGTATACCATGCTTCTGGACTGAAAGAGAAGTTGAAACTTGAAGAAAGACTGAAGACTGAAGCTTACAAAGGACGTTACAGAAGCTTTAGGAAACATAACTTCGACAAGTTTCACAACACCAGCATCCCAAACCTAAATGTCGATGACTTCTTTCATGTTAGAAGGCAGCCACTGAAAAAAATCAAGGGTTTCAACGTACCATATGGCGTTATAAAACTGGAACGCAACAGGGTATCCTAAAAACTATCGCGTGCATCGGCCCAAGAAACACCATGGAAACCGAGCCAATTGGGAACGTCCACCAACATCAGGCAAAGATGGATGAGTTCAAAGCCTGGTAGAGTGAAGTGGACCCAAGAACTACAAAGACGAAGAAGAAAACGGAGTGCCAAGAGAAAAAGATGCAGATAACCTAATGGCGAAAGATAAAGAGGTCTTCTAATGAAAGTAGTTAGTCCGAGTGGAATACTAGGAAACGTTACAAAATATAGGTTAATACACAGGTGCCTTAAAGTTAAGGTGGTCACCAAAAACTTCGTGAACAATTAAGCTTCGGCTTTAAGAGTGGAACGCGATAGCGAAATATATAAACATTTGAACTCCCGCTCGTTTCCAAGTTGTGCGAGCGCGCCATGCGTGGCCCAGTCAGCAGCGTGTCTTACTCACAACCGAAGGGCCGTAGGTACGAATTTCGCCTGAAATTCATCAAGGTTTTCTTTCAGGCAAGTGAATTACTTTATTGAGTGAAAAAATTTAAAGACAGGTGGCGACATTTAATTCGCATGACATGGTATGCTTTTTAATAACTTTCATTACCACGCGTGATGTCACGTTTCACCTAAGCGTTGTAGGTTGTTTGAATTCCCGTACGATGTCATGTGGGTACGACGTCATGACCCTATCGACCAATTAGGATTTTCGCACCTTCGATTTTCTCGTCATGCCACCGACGCCGAATCTTCTGCGGCACGAGCTCCTTAAAGCTTTCGCCATTAACCTCTTCAGCCCCCCCCCCCCCGAATCGTCACAGGCGTAGACTTGTTTGACCTATTTGTTTTTTGCCTTTGTAATGTAACTATGCCACAAAAAAATCGGAAGCTTCGAATTTATTTTCCATCACAGTTTTTATTGATGTATCATATTTGATGCAATGGCTTTTTTAGCTTAGCTTGAAGAATGGTGCTACAAATTACTTTTAATGACCAAGATTTAAAAATTAAAAAGAACCAACAAGAAAAGTCAGGAAAGGAAGCTTTCCATCCGAGTTATACCAGTTGTAATTGAGTGAAATCGAGATCACTTCGAGCCGCAACAGTGGGTTTACCAATCCGCAATATTATCGCACAGCTTAAAAAAAAAAACAGAACGAGTAAGGGTGTATAAATCTGGGCGAGTTAGTGATGCATTGAAACGAGAAAACAGCGCAAAATGACAACGGACCAGAGGAAGACAAAGACAGCCCAAGCGCTATCTACCAACTTAATTTTTGATAGGAAACAAACATGAAAGCCGCGAAACCCCTAAATAATCCATCACGCCGACGGCAACACACACTAGGCTCCCATTGGATAAGATACTCCATCTCTTTCTGAAACAGGGCAACAGAGGGCGCAGTGACATACATGCCCTTTTTACATCGTTATATATAAAATCATTCAGTAATCTTCCTCATTGTTTTGTTTTTGTGGCGCACCATTATCGTGGTCTCTTCAGACGTCGGGGCGCACCCACATTTGTCACAACGGATTGCCGAATGGCCGGCAGGGGACGATCTCACAGAAAATGTATGCTCCCTCAGTCGATCTTCGACACATCTACCAGATTGTCCGTTGTTCTGATTACCGAACGATAATGGTATTCTATACGTACTGCCCACTTCGCATGCTATAGGCCGTTTTCTTTTTAATGTTTCCTTGTGCATCGCGCGGCAGGCCCTCCTCCCTTATCAATTCTACCACACAACTCCAATTTTATCGGAGCGGAGAAAAGAACCGGGGCTTGGTGTCACTCTGCCACCGTCTTAATCCTGTGCCTGACCTTGTGCACGTCGGGCACCACCACTGGCCTCATACTTGGCTTGCGCCTCTCTGGGACCTCAGGAGTCGGCATGCACAAAGAAACGTAAATAAACAGTTTGCAGCGTGCGAGCTGGGCATTGTGTATAGAATACCGTTATCGTACGATAAACATTACATTCGACAATCTGGTAGATGTGGTAATGATCAACTGAGGGAGCACTCATTCTTTGTGAGATTGTCCCCTGCCAACGATTTGGCAATTCATTGTGACTGGTGTGAGTGCTCCCTAAGCTTGAAGAAACCACGACAATGACGCGCCAGAACCAACAAAAAAACGAGGGAGATTACAGAAACGTTTCATATATCGCGATGTAAGGCGGGCATGTGTATCAGCGCGTACTACGTTGTTCTGTTTCAGAAAGAGATAGAGTATACCTTAGCCAATGGGAGCCTAGTGTGTGTTGACGACGGTGTGATGGTTTATTCTGGGGTTTCGCGGCTCTAATGTTTGTTTTCCTAATCAAATGCACTTATTATTCAGCGACTGGTTTGTCTTTGCCTTTCTCAGGTCCGTCGTCATTTTGCGTGGTTTTCCAGAAAACAAGTGTTTTCGTTTGTTTTGTTTAGACTCAAAAAATATTTTAAAACAAATACTGGGACTCGACCTTCCTATGAGATGCGGCACTCACGTGTCATGTGTTCATATTTGTTCGTAGATTTGTGGCAGTATTTTTCTCCAATCTAATCATGTCGTTTCAGCTCCTAAAACTATGGTACAAAAAAGGTAAAAAGAAAACCTTTTAGTCGAAGGAACAGACACAGAAGCGAACGTGTCAAACTCAGCTAACTGGTTTATTTCTCGAGCATCCTATCACTACCCACACAGCCACTCTCAACCCCTTCTTTGAATGGCCGTCTGGGTATATGTAGGATGCTTGAGAAATAAAGCAGTTCGCTGAGTTTGCGATGTTTTTTGCTGTGTCTGTTTCCTCGACTAAAAGTTTTTTGTTTTTTCAGCATTACACATTCTAAAAAAAATGCCCTGTGCGTCTATTTTCCCTTCAACACTCGGAGAGCCAATCACCGTTACTTACGGAGGCAGCTCAGCGAACGACAATGCCGAAACATATGTTTAGACAAAAAAAACACAGTCTGAGTTGTGACATTAAGCAATACAAAACGTCACGCTTGCATTGCTTAATGTCGCAACTCAGACGTGCGTTTCTTGGTCTAAACATATGTTTCGATATCGTCATTCGCTGAGCTGCCCCTGTAAGTTGCGGTGGATAATTCTCCGAGTGTTGTGGGAAAGTAGATTCGAGGCTTTTTTAGAGTGCAGTCTCAGGTGTTAAAATTGCATAATTATCTACCAACAGCTCGCCTACGCACTTAAAGTATTTTCTAATCTAGTTCCCTTAGTGTCTTCAGACAGAAATATGTAGAACTTACAGAACGTAGCCAGCAGTTTTTGCAGCCAATAAACAAGCGTTTACAGATAAACCTTCCTACGGAGCAAGCAGGATTGTATAACCGATAATAGTGATATAGACCGACGGGTGCACAAGCGAATTACAAAATCTTCAGCACATCAAAAAACAAAATTAAAGTGTAACTTGTGTTTTGAGGGCGTGGAAACCCAATCACTGCATTCTGATTTTTTTATTTATTTATTTTGCATTGTCAGCCATAAGCTGGCCAGAAAAGGAGTGTGTACATATGAGGGAGAGCACTTGATTCGGACAACGCAGACATTTATTAAAACAACAAATGTAGAAGCCAGGTTTTTCTTTACAAAGATGAACTTGAACTATTGGCAACTGTTTGACGCAGGCTATTCCAATCATCTTTAGATCCTTCAAACAACGACCATTTCAAAACATCTGTGAAGTATGTGTATCAATATGCCTGTTATGTTTAGTTTTAATAATTATGGGGATCGAAGTTTTGATATATTTATTTTTGTTTATTTTTTGTGAATCACTAATAATTGATAAATAATAATTTTAGCTGACTTATTATGTGCGTTTTGTATTGTAAAAAAAAAACACAAGCTCAATTTCGCAATTCAGTGACTGATGTCCATAAGCTATAGTCGTTATAAATAAATCGAAGCGCCTTATTTTCAATTCTCATGCAAGTTTTTCTCATATTGTCGTAGTGTATATGGTTCCCACTACTGGGCTGACATAATTCAGTAACAAGTAGAACCAAGCTTTTAAATGCAGTTATTTTCACTCGAGGTTATGTGTTTTTAAGGTTCTTCGTATTATCTAGAGGCGTTGCATTGCAGTTCTGCATATTTGATGAACATGAAGGTTCCATGAGAGATTTGGACGAAAAAATTATCCGAGGTATTTATATTCTCTTACTTTTTCTAAGCACATCATCTACAATGTGATAATGAAATTCAGAGGGTCATCCTTTGTTCACTGACATGAATGCGGTCTTTTTGTGTTCAATGCCTCTTACAATCATCCCACCATTTTGTTTTTGCAAATGATCATTCAATTATATATACTTTTTTGCAAATGATCATTCAATTTTATTTGGTCAGAACTAGTAGGGATTTCGCTATAAATTACTGTGTCATCTACGAAGTGCTTAATACGTAGTCTCTTCGAAATTTTACCCATATCACTAATAAACGAAATAAAAAGTACAGGCCCAAGCACCAAATCCTAAGAAACCATAGAAACCGCAGTACAAAGTCTCGAGTTCTTCTTCCTTAATTCGAACCCTTGGTTTTCTTTTGTAGACGTAAGCTTCTATCCACATAATTATTGGGCTATTGTTAAGGATAACGTTAAGTAATGTTAAGTTTACATAGTAGCTTCTGATGCGATACCCGATCAAAGGATATCGCAAAAACTAAAAATATTATGTCAGTCTGTCCCTCTATCAATGCAGTAGCTAAGCTCGTGAGTAACTTCAATAAGTTGCACAACTGTCGAGTAACCTCGTTGTAACCCGTAATTGTTATTACCTAATATACAGTTTCTTTAAAAAAAGATGCATAAAATGGTTAGCTAGAATGTGTTCAAGGATTTTACACGACGTGCTTATTATTGATATAGGCGTATATGTATGTATTAGAGATTTATTGCCTTGTTTATAAACAGGAGTTAATTTCGCGGCTTTCCAATCCTTAGAATATGCCAGTCCTTAAGTGATTTTGAATACAAAATTGTTAGGTAGTGGGACATAGATTCGGCTTATCATCTTTTTTTTTAACTTGTTTGGAATCCCGTCTGGTCCGGTTGATTTTTTTGTGTTTAAGTGAATATGTTGAAAACACTGGGTTGACTAATTTCAATATTTTTAGCACCAGCGGTAGCATATCCCAGTGCCTAGTGACTGGAACACTGGAAGAGCGCCGTCATCTGATCTGCAACTAGACTGAAAATATTCGTGTAACATTTCAGCCATATCTCGCTTTGAAACACTAATTGAAACACTATAAACTATGAAAGTGGTAATGATGTTTTTGGTGCTGAAATATAACTCCAAAATATTTGTGGTGCTGACGTTTTAAAGTTTTGAAGCGTGGTGTTCATAAAAAAAGTATTTAGACTAAGCGATGTAATGGTGAAGCCGTGTTTACTATCTGGGAACAACATTATGGTCACGCTCTTTGCCTCGTCATTCATCCTTCGACGTTGTCATCGGCTAATGCCGCAAAGTCATTAGCTGCTGAGCTCTAATAATACGGTCAGGTCAAGCCACGCCGTGCCTTTCTTGCGCTTTCACTGACCATACGAGAATCTCCGCTATTCTCAACGGCATGAAAGATAACATTGACAAAACTTTCGTTGTGCCTTCTACGTTCCATTTTTTGTTCGTAACCCTGGCGTAGTAGTTAAATTATTGCGACACAAACTACTCCATCGATGTCCATGTACTGGTGAGCCCCGACTCGACAAGCAGGGTACACTCGTTGCAAAACTCTCCTGCCCAACTGGGAATTTTGCGATGAATCTTGAAGGCAGTAGTGGGCGCGCCTCAGCAAGTTTCCTAAATTCAATTACGGGTGTCTAAGTGGAGCGCTTGCGAAATTAGCAAAGCACTTAATTTCTCCCAGGTCATACTAATGCTGTGAGATGACTGTTACTTGAGTTAATAATGCGTGCAACATAAACTAGTCTGACAGACACGTCAGATACGACGATGCTAATAGTGTACATAATATGTGGTGCGTCGCATTGAGCTAAAAATAAATAATAAAATGTCTCTAGGGTCGTTTACTCTAACCTCCACTTTTTTCGTTGTTAATGTAGTCAGCCGTTTTAATGCTATTTCGTTCACGTGTTGCGGAAACCTTTCAGTAATGAGATAGTAAGCGAAGAAATAAACCAGCGTTAACAAAGAACCGTGGGTAATGATTCCAAATTTATTGGTATATTGATTGACTAGTTTCATCATTGGATGTTGCTTAACACGTGAGAAGCTGCTCGAGGGAATCTCGCAGACTGGCTAACGTCACGTGGACAAAAATTGACAGTGCGCTAGACTTCTGGACGGCTGAACTCCACATTACGACAATTAATCCACGAAGCGCCGAAGAAGAAACAGAACTTAAAATGTCCAGCAGCAGCTAAGGATAGGGAGGGGGGGGGAGCCACTGCTCCTTCCAAGCCACCCAAGAACGACTTTTGTGTTGTTCTTCTTTTGTTTTGCAGAGAAAAGGACGCCCATTTAGAGGCGCACCAAGCAGTCTGCCGCCCTAGGCAGTCTTCGGAAGTACCCCGCCCCCTCCCCATGCCCTTTCATCTCTTCGCTAAAAGTGAAGTGGGCATACTTTTTGTGTTATGATTTCCAGGGAAATTTATAGAGTGTTACCGAGAGCCACTTTGTTGACGCCACTATATCTTGCGATGGCAGAGAGCAGGTTAACTTTGTACTAATTGGACGTTAAAACTCTCTATCACGCAGTCGTAGGGCAACAAGCGCTGAAGTATAGACTTAGTGATGAGCAGTGGAAGGAGTTACGCCACTGCTGCCATCCTTGAGACTTATTTTTTTTATGCGTTTCAATTACGAGAAACATATTTCGGCGCCGCAGAACCTTAGAATACAGCGGGTGAAGTTCCTTAGTACTTCTCGAAAACTTGCGCATAATATTCTGTGGCGTGTCCGGAATATCTTAGAATTCCGCCGAAAGGTTGAGCACTAAAAAAAAATTTGGACATTAAAAAAAACATAAAAAGAAACTGCATCTTCGATGTTGTTTGAGTAGCTATCGCGAAGAATATCTGTGCGAAGCGCCACGCCACCTCTACTTAATTTTTTGTTTTGTGATTTATGCGATTACTTCGAACTTTTTTGCGGGACTCTATAGGTTGAAGAGGTGGGTGTTCGAGTTTGTCTAGAAGCTGGACACCATCCAGCTAATGTGCGACAAATACCGGGCGCAATTCGCCCGGCAGCACGTACGCTTTGCGTGCGGCGCTACAGCCCCAATTGTGACGCCGCGCGGATAGCGAACACCGCCGGGGAATATTTGTCCCGTTGCGCATATATATATATATATATATATATATATATATATATATAGTGAACGAAGAGGGAGAAGTATATTGAATATCATATATATATATATATATATATATATATATATATATATATATATATATATATATATATATATATATTGTGACGTTCGTGTTGAGAATACTAAGGTCGGTCTGCCTTTGAGGTGGAAGTTTACGTCGCAGATCAGAAAATTGGCCAGTGCAGTACTAGCTGCAACTCAGGGGCTTTTAACGTGCATCCTGCAGTAGTGATACATGACAGCAAGCTGGTACGTTGCTCATCGAGATCGAAACGAGCAGAGGGGAAGGATTGAACCTTCTAGCAGTGTTGTACACGTTCCTCAACAAGAGGAACGTAAGCTCGTTCCTCGTTCCTTTTGATTTTTGGAACGCGTTCCCGTCACAGGTTCCATCTGAGAGAAAGGAACTCGCTCCGGTTACAGTTAATAATATGTAACGTATCGTTACTTATACGTTACATTGGTATTTTCATAATTGCCTTATTTAGTTGAATCATTTTTTTATTTATACCATTTATCCTCTACTAGCTTGTGAGGATGAGCTTTCTGAAAAAACGGACAAATGATGCTACAGGATGACTGCTCTTCTTATACTGGTTATTTATTCTTGAACCCCGGCCAAAATAACGCACCGCACACAGTCAAATAATTCGGTTAGTTTGTTTCCTGCGAAATTAACTATTCAGAAAGGTAAACAGCTCTCGGAACCAGCAAGTTTCAATTAGACACTTCCTGGAAACCATCGAAAAAAGTTAAATCACTTCAGTTTAGCCAAATGTTAACCTCGTCATTTCGTGCAAACTTTTCGGTGCACGGTTGTTTTATTCCGCGCTTCGGATCCCCCACATTTAAATAGATTTGGTAGTAAATAAATTCATGAATCGGTAACAACTGACGTTATCGAGAAGGGGTGGCACTCAGTTGGTCGAACGACGTCATAGCGAACGCCGACCTTTCATCGAAGAACACCTTAGCGAATAGTCGGCCGGCCGCTACTGAAGCGGTCGTTTAGCGAGGTGGAGCCAAGTGGGTTAACATTTTTGTGATGAGCCGCCACTAGACTGCCACCGCCAAGCGACGTAGAGCGCAGTGCGGCGGGGGGGGGAGTGCTTCGATCGTCTTGCTTGATGGTAGGGACGGTCCACTTGGACGTCGACAATCAATGTGGCAGTTATCAATTTGCATAGAAGAGAAAAGGAGGTACAATGATGCCCTCCCAAGTATGCGCGTCCTCGCCACGTCTACCGAGCGCCATGCCACGGAGACGGCTTGTTTGCTGACTAACACACATCATCCCTGGCTTACGCGCTAGAGAAGCGGAGGGGGGGGAGGAGCTTGCGCCGTGGGTAAACGCGCGCCAGTGCTTCGCGCGTACACAGATGCCGCCTCCAATATAGGGATGTTTCCTCTAGAGATGTGCTTGCTGGCTGGCTGTTTACGGCCCTCTATCGGGAACCGACGCTATTGTCGCCTCGTTGTGCTTCTACGTGCGGATTATTGTTCACGGGGCCCGACGCTTTTAGCGTTTCATCACGTGGTACTGTGGTTTGTATTCGCCGCCAAACCTAACTGTTGTTTATCGCCAGATATCGACAGCCGCACTGATCGTGACGCCTTCTAATGTGCCGCCGCAGACTGTCGCCGCCAAGCGGCGTGAACGCGGTTGTCCTTTTCTGAGGCACATCAGAAATCGCCCGTCCCGCCGACAGGTAGACATGCCATGGCAGCGGCTTCTTTTCTAACTAACAGACGATCTCTCTGGCTTAGGCGGTAGAGAGAGGCGAGGGGGCCCCGGCGTGGGTAAACGCGCGCCTGTGTTTCGAGCGCGCACAGATGCCGCCTCTATTAGATGACCCTTCCGCGCTCGTTGTTTGTTGTCGCTCGCCTGCACCCGACTGTTACCAAGAGAGGACCCCGCAAAATAAACCCTGGAATAAGTAACAAAAGAGTTGTCGAGATTCTTCTCTTGATAAATATATCACTTTTATACTTTTTAGTTTCCCCCTTAGAAACAACATAAAAATTACCCCACTGCACGAAAAAAAGAAGAAAAAATGAAAGCTGTTTACAACTCCCTGTAACGCCGAATTAGAGCACAGCTCTTGAGGAGGGGGAGAAGGCGCGGAGGGGGGTTCACGTGACCTCAACGGGGGGGGGGGTGCCACGTGACCTCGGGATGGTCACGTGACCTGGGGGTCACGTGACCTCGGAGGGAGTCACGTGGCCAGGGGTCCCGTGACCTCGGGGAGGTCACGTCACCCCCCGGGTCGTGGCCAGGGGTCACGTGACCTGGGGGCCACGTGATTTGGGGGTCACAAGACCTGGGGGTCACGTGACCTTAGGGGTCACGTGACCTTGGGGGTCACATGACCTTGGGGGTCACGTGACATTGGGGGGTCACGTGACAATGGGGGTCACGTGACCTTGGGGTGACCTTGCAATTACGCCGACGACGACGGCGACGCCGACGCCGCTCAAGCCGGAAACACGCGCCGAAGAGCTGCGCTCTAAAAAGAACGCCGTTCATTTTTTTCATTTGCGTAAAGATTTAAAGAGTTCCCGCTCCAATTCCATAGACGCTAAATGGAACGTCGGCGCTCCTTCCTTCCTCCTAAAAGGGACGTGCTCCAGGAACGCCGTTTCTTGGAACGGCGTTCAAATACAACACTGCCGTCTAGGACTGGATTCTGCAGAACGATCTTTTGCTCCACATGCGCCATGACCGCTCTGTTAACACACCCAACCATTAATCGTTCGGTATGTAGATCACATATTTGCTTGCATGAGGCTTGTTCTAAGCAAGTTTGAACATCTAGCTCACATCGTCTTCTTGATTCTTATTATGGATGCCGCGAACTTTTTTCGAACCGAAGTTTCGATGATCGAATCGAGCGGTTCGAAAGGTTCGAAAGATTTCGAATTTTCGAACTTTCTATATCGTAAAATTCGACGGAAGTCGAATTTTCGAACTTGTAAAGCTAAGAAGTTCGACGCTTTTCGAACCGTCGAACTTATTACGCTAGAAAATTCGATCCTTTTCGAACTTTCGAACTTATTATGCTGCAAAATTCGATGCTTGTCGAACTTTCGAACTTGATAGACCGAAAAATTCGATGATTTTCGAACTTCCGAATTTATTGCACTAAAAAGTTCGACGCTTTTCGAACTTTCGACCTTCCTACGCCAAGGAATTCGATAATTTTCGAACTTTCGAACTTATTGATCAAGAGAATCCGAAAAGTTTCGAACTTTCGAATCCTGAAAAATCAAAAGTTCGACGAACTTCGAACTTTTAGGGTAAAAGTTCGAGGTTCGTCGAACTTCGCAAGACCGGCGGACGGTTTCATTTGAATTCAAGTAGTGAGGTACAATCGTAATTTTTTTTTCTCGAATTTTTACATGCGGTGCTGCGTTCCTTACGAAAGACAATGCCGCTTATTACAATGTTCTGGCAAGCTCAGTTTTAAAGAAATAAATTCCCGAAGGGGCGAGGAAGGACGACGGGTTTTTGACGATTGTCGTTTGTGCCATATTTGAAGCGCGCTAAAGCCGAAGCTATTTACGGTAGAGATGTTAAACTTTTTAAGAATGATCTATGTATAGCCTAGGTAAGTGTCGTTTTAAGATGCGATTATTGTTATTCAATATGAGTTTCGAAGAAATGTCCAAACATGTATCTACGGGCAATTATGTCCTAAACGTGGTATTTTTTTTTCGTCTAAGTTGTTTGAGGTATCGCATTTAAATTAACACCACAGACAGTCACAGTACATATAATTGCCATCTGCAGAATACAAAATAATGTGGAATGAGGAATAAATTAACTCATGGGGGAACATTTCTAATATTAATAAAGTTCAACACGTCATTAAAAAAATTTTTGTTTTTTTGCTTTACGTTTTTGGGGAGTGTTTTTTTCTAGCCTGTGCACATTTTGGTAGGAGAAACTTGTTTCGAAGTTCTGAGCTTCTGAATATGCAAGAATACATCACTTCCGGCGGGATCTTTATAGTTTCTTTTTTTTTCTCCAGCTTTTTATCCCCGCATTCATTGTTATGTTTATTTTTTTTTTACCAATGGCACAGTTATTTAGGTCCAAAAGACATAGCTTTGAACTTCCGAACTTCTAAGCATGTGACAAGTAGTGCCTTCTGACAACGAGTTTCCGAAAATGACGATTCTACGCGATCTTTTATGCAGTGAAGAGCGACAGTAGCTATACATATGCATAAATAATTTCAGATTAAAATAAGCTCGACCACGCCCTCTTTCCCCGTATTGTTTTCTTTAACAGTCCGAAATATCTGGAAGGGGGGGGAGGGGGCTAGAGCACCCCCCCTCCCCCCCGTTTTTCCTCTTCCGACGCCACTTGTATGGTAGAACGCTCCTCGACTTCGAGTTGTGTCGGCTTCTGTGCTTTTTGCGGGGCGTTTCCTCCGTCTCGGAAAATAAACCTCCCGGACAATTACAAACTTAACTTACAGTATGCCAGCGTCACTCGGGCGGCGTTCGATCGGATTACTACCAGCGTGCAAGGGGTGGGGAGGCAGTTTGCGAGATCGCTTCAAGGTTTTTCTGAGCCTCAACCACCTGCCTGCCCCTGGCCGTTTCGAACCGGATTAGTATCGTTAAACAGTGCGTTCGTGTGATCACTACTTCGTGATGCACGTTAATGACCCCCTCCCCCGGGCTGGCGGTCACAATTACTGATCTATGGTCACACGTCACTCTGCACTGGCAAATATTCCAGCACATAAAAAACTTCAAAATCTTCGAAGGTTTTTTTTTTTTTCAAAATTAGCTTTAAAAGAGAATCGAAACCTTCGAACTGTTCGAACTTTATGTAGAAAGAAATTCGAAATCTTCGAAGTTTTCGAACTTTATTTCTATAAAAATTCGAAGCGTTCGAATTTTTCGAATTTTATATCCAAAGAATTTCGATATCTTCGAATTTTTCGAACTTCAGATCCCAAGAAATTTAAATTTTTCGAATATCTCGAATTTTTAAGTTAGGAAAGTTCGAAATCTTCGAATTTATCGAGCCTCAAGTAAAAAACATATTTGAAATATTCGAACCCGAAATTTTAGAAGCCACGAAACCCTATTGAAAAAATGTCTGTGAGGCCCACTAGGATTTCCTGTGAGGGCCTGAAAGGCCTTTTAGGATATCCTGAAATGTTCTGATGGGCCACTCAGCTGCCTCTAGTGGGTCTGTGGGGTCCATCAAGACATCTTTCTGAGAGGTGTGCGTTCCTTCAGGGTCGTTCTAAAGGGTCTGTGAAACCCGCCAGACATTGTCGGAGGACCCGCAAAATTCATCCGAAGACGGTAGCAACGTTTACAGATACTTCTCAGTTCCGTATCTCCTCGGCGCGCCTGTGCGGAGGCGGCCCGGCGCGGTCCCCGCCACCGCAGCGCTGCGGTCGAAGGTTGCGCCATCAGGACGATCGCCGCTCCCTTGCGCGTAATGTTCAGCAACGCCTACTGCAGCCCGGGATCTCGGCTGATTTCGCGAGTAACGCGCTATTATTTTAATTTCGGTCGTTTTTTGAACAGAAGGTAACTTGCAAATGATGTAACACCGAAAATAATACGTACGTGCAAGCAGTCCAGCCTGGCCTGCAGCGGTTGTCACTGCGCTTGGTTGCCTCACGTCGTCAGTAAAAACGAGCAAGACGAGATCGCTCGCGCGGTCGGTATGAATTTATTCCATATATTCACAGAACGCATCGCAGTGATTTAATGTCGCGAAAAAAAAAAGCTGCGCGTCGCAATCGCGCCGTCCTGGGCATTATTTTTTTTGTCTTACAAAATATATCGATCTTACCTATGCTATTTTAGAAGATTTGCTCAACTTGCAATTTATTAAAGTATCTACAGAAACTGCTCATTCACAATGCATTACACAAGCCGTAACACAATCAATTTTATTTTGCTAACTCGCAAAAAATAAAAAAGGGCTTCAAATCACGCGCAAAACAAAGCCTGTTACAGTTAAAGCTCCACTATACATGTGGCCTTTTTCCTTTCTCTTTGGGCCCTTATGGCACTATCGTTTTCTTGGCACTTTTTGCGTGCAAAAAAGTGCATACGTCACGTCACAACGAACGTCGTATCACAAACCGTCGAAAGCAATCACACACTCGAAGGGCAGAAAACCAACAGATCACGTAACAAACAGCGCGAACAGCGAGTGAAAATGCAAGCCCAACCACGTAACCGGAGCTGGCCTGGCCGGCACACACGCGCAAGCTTGATCAGCGCCCTCGCAGTCCCTAGGGATCGGTCGCGCCCGCCTGGAGAGGGGCAGTTCGGGAACTGGAGAAGTATCTATAAACGTTGGACGGTAGTGCGTAAACGTGGTGTGCTCATCGATGGCCCGCTTCGGTTACGCGAGTGCGTAAACCTGTTGTGACCATCTTATATATTGGTTCATTGTGTAGGAAAAATTGCGAGCGAAATATTGTTTTGATCGAGACTCATTGAGTGCAAACGACGCCTGCCGAGCTAGCTTTAACGAACGATCTCGCCCAAAAAATTCGGTGGTGCGAGTTGGCCACCTCAACGGCCCAGCCGCCCGCCCAACAACTAAGGAAGCCAAGCCGGTCCGAAATGTGTGACATATGCGACGGACAGCAGATGGACTTATACGTATTGCTTTCTTTTACTTACATTTCCCAGCACCGTCTACGTGTATATAGCGTTTCAATATTTACGAATTCAAGGCCCACCAGTGCGTGATTGTTGCTTCAGAAACGGAGCGTTGAAAATGTCATTTATTGAGAAGTTGCCGGCATAAGATCGCTGGCTTCCAAACGTCTCTTCGGGCTGTCGAAGCGAATCTCGGCCGCTCCCCGCACTATGAAGATCTCTCCTTATCTTCGGTAGAGGTTTTGACCACGCAAACCACGACATCCGGAATGTGGAGTGCCCCGAAAGCAAAGTGGACATGTCTTGACCAGCGCGCGACTGGGAGGGGCGCCTTGAAATTAGAGTCGCCATGAAGCATCCCCGCGTCCGGATTGGTCAATTTGCTGCCGGTGGCAACGGTCGTAGGTCGGCGGGCACGTCTTTGTTACTGTTGGTTGTTGACGCTCGGTGAGCTCGGTGAGCTCGTGTGAAGGCGCTGTTTGTGCGAAAGAAGCGGTGTATTCCTGCGGCGACTTTTCTCGGCAGGTTCTTGGGGAGTTTGGGCGGCATGGGGCCGTTTTCGATAATATCTGAGTGGTGCACACAGATGGCCCTACTCACCGGGAGTCGTGCGTCCGAGAACGCAGCAACGCTGGAGGTCGGACAAGCGTCGTCGCCCTGAGCCTAAGCCGCCAAGCGATCTGCCTCCTCATGCCCTCGAATGCCGCAGTGGGCCGGCAGTCACTGGAAGGAATTTCTCCATTCTTCACGCTGCAACACGATCGCCACGTTCGCCAACTCTCCGGTGAGCTGTGGTGCACGCTCCAGGTTGGAAAGCTGGGTCAGTGCCGCCTTCGAGTCGCTCAGGATTACAAGGCGGTCGGGCCCGCTCGCTTCAGCCAAGGAGAGTGCCCGGCGAAGCGCCGCCAGCTCGGCTTTCGCCGAGCGTGAAAGGAAGGCGCTCCGCTGCCCGTGCTCCGAGGTTTGTCGACACCGTGCTGCGGCTGTTACTGTGCGTGCGTCGTGGTTGACGGACTCGTCCGTGCATCGTCATGCCCATCCCTTGAAGCCTTGAAGCGCTTTTTGTGTTTCGGGCCCTTGAGGTCGGCGTGGAGTTGAACTCCAAGCGGTGCATCTGTTCGGTTTCATTAGTTGAACTACCTTACGTCTCAGGAATTTACCCAGCGGCATTGTGAGTACCTCGAAGTATATTTTTTGCGACAAACAACTCGGTTGTCCCTATTTGGTCTGATCACTTGTCTGCAGCTACTTCGCGCGGGTTTGAGTAAACGCTTTACATACATTTTGATTTGTCGCGGCTTTCCGGAAAGCTGCATTTATAAGGTGTGTTGGCTAAGGGGATAGGCCGAAGGGCCAAAGTGTGAAGTCTTGAAGTCTGAAGTCGTGAAGTCTGACGTCTTGAAGTCTGACGTCTTGAAGTCTGACCTCTTGAAGCATGACGTCTGAAGTCTGAAGTCTTGATGTCTGAAGTGCTGAAGTCTTGAAGGTATAGTAGGGTCCCATAACACATCAGGGCTGAAGGGTATTTTTCAATAGGGAAGCTTCGAACTTTTCGAATTCGAAATTCCACTGTGATCGAAAGTTGCGAATTTTTCGATTTCGAACCTCGGTCAGTACGAAAATATCGAAATGTTTCGAATGCGAACCTCAGTTCACTTCGAAAATATCGAAACCTTTCGAAATCGAACCTAGGGTGGTTCGCGACATCCCTAACTCTCATTTTCCAAACTCATCGTACCATTCGGCTGCTTCCGCTACTCTCCCCACTGTGCAGGTAACCAGTTACTAAGAAATACTTCGCGTTTGTATTTTTTGGAACGGTGTGTCCGTTACCACCCGTTTGTGAAGTCAAAACAGTTGAGAAAACAGCACTATACTCTGACTCATCCTACGATGGACTAAAGGCCAAAGCCACGGGCCGCCAGGTCCAATCACGTTCCACGCTATGACACGCTTAACATTGATTAGGGGTGGACAAATAATGCTGGAATTCAAAAGCGCCGCATCATTTCTATAGCTTCGACGCTGCAAAGAGCCTATATTCTGTGGATTTCTTTGCGATGTAAAATTGGTGAGTCACTCAGTGCTCTTCGATTCGAACCACTGTCCACCCGTTTCCTCATCAGTGATCCGAGACGTGGGCACCGATACGTGCATTGAAGCGAAATACCGCACAATTTCTAAGTGGCTCGTGATTGGATCTGGCGGTCCGTAGCTTTTGCCTTTAGTCCATCGTAGGGTGAGACGAAGTATAGGACGAGATTGTTAATATATCATGTCGCAAAATTTCGCTCTCGTAAACATAAATTGATCTGGGTTCATACTTCATAAACCAAATGTTCTTCGAAGGATCATATATATATATATATATATATATATATATATATATATATATATATATATATATATATATATATATATATATATCTGGGGCGCATTTAATCTTCCCGAACCCCGTGTGTTGCGATACCAGATTGAACGATACGGAGTACTCACGATCTCGGACACGTGTGGCTTCGAGGAGCAATGCCTTTCCCACTCTACGTCTCGACTGCTCGGTCGGTATAGCTCCCAAGGCGGATTCGTACACTCGAAACAATAAGAATAGAATTCGCAGGAAGAAGTAGGGCGTGGAAACGCGCAATGGGACGTAAACTCCTTTCCGATCAGATTGCCGCGGTTTTCCGAAGCCTAAGGGACGCTGCAAGATCCATCGCGAATCCTGGTTCTTGCCACACCGGCGAGGTCCCATAGAAATCTGCCCGAGGGCTTTCGCCGAAGAAAGACAGTCAGCGGCTTTCCGAATTTGTTCGATTATTATCCTAAATCATGCATTATGAATTCTTACGTCCGGTCCCCGGAATTCACGCATGCGATAATAGTTTAACTATATACAGAATGTTTGAGGGTTCGTTATCAGAACCATTTGTAGCGGAAATAAGAAAAAGCAAACTGGGGATTTTTTTTTAAAGACTGTGGGTCCTGTTAGTTTAAATTATTCAAAATTAAAGCAGATAATCTCGGGCAGGAAATTCTGAACACTCGCCGAGACGGGCACTGTTTGAACAGATATTTATTTTAATTAATATTCCATTTTGTTAGAGCTTCAGGTAAATTTGATTGATATTGATTTTAGTAATACGCGTTTTATGAGCTGGTCCGCAAGTTTTAAACGCAAGCTTTACACGTGTTCACCGGTGGGACGTCAATAACTTCAGCGTCAGTATGCTTGTTGTATGTAGCTGTAGCTCAACAGGTTGCTGAAGTTCTGTAGTCCCCGAGGGCCTAAGAAACAAGAGGGGTGGGGGTGACCGATGATGTTCACGTGTCTTACATTATGATTAGTTCGCCCGGCGTTCACATCAGCTAATGTTGCACTCCAATCGGCCGAGGAGCGGCAATCATTGAAGCTTGCAACTCTCCACGCCAGGCGCTTTTTTTTTTTTTTTTTAAGCTGACAGTGTTTACAGTTTGCTCATTTTCACAGAGTTGTCCGGTGTTATGTTCAATATTAACATGCTCATATTAATAACGATTCCTTCATTTCTTAGGTGATCACCTATAAAAAAGTGTGCCTAATTTGATGTGATGCGCACAATTATGCAGTTGTTTAGAACACACAACCGACCATTATAGTGGGTTACACGAAGTGCCCAATAATAAAACAACAAAAACGGGGACGCTTAAAGGTGATAAAGGTGAGCGACAAAATGTCCGAATTTCGGAGCACAGAACGCGTTCGGACAGATTGAATCACCTATCGATCTCTCTCTATATATATATATATATATGAAGAAGATAGAATCGTTTCATGGTTAATTACGGCACACTACCTCAGGTAGAGTAAGCGCGAGCCTAATTCTAAATACGTCAGCAAAAAGACAAATTTACAGTGTTTTTTTTTAATGGCAAAATAAACTAGGCACGGCTGAACGCTTATTCTCCGCCGAAGAGTAGCGCTAGAAGTCACAACCAGTTACCGAAGTTTCAGCCCGATCCGATACGTTTTTTAAAGTTATCCCTTACAAAAAATTTATATCTGGCCAGATCTGAAGATTTCAGATATGGCCATATCAAAGTGGCCACATATAACCTGATATGGTATATCTGCCAGATATAGCCTGATATCCCTGGCTAAGATGCGGAAATCCCAGATCTACCAGTAAGGAAATTCCAGATCTGGCCAGGTATATCAAAAGGACACAAGCCTGAAATCAGCACTTTATATCTTTTATTATCTACAATTCTCCCAAGTGCCCCGGCGCGCACTCAAGAACTATAGGAACGGTGATCTAAGAAAATTTTATTCCCTAGTGATCGCTAGTTGTGACCAATTCCATGGTTACACCTTCGTAGTGTAATTCGTAGTCACCCTGAACAAGCGTCCCATAAAGCTCAAGGACCTGCCATATCACTTTTAAAATTTCTCATCAATGGCAGCGTTTATGATACTGTGCATTCTGTACGACCTTCATCCAGGCTGAGGTGCAGAAATCTCTTACAATATTATCATTCTCGTGATTGTTGTTTTAGCAGGAATTACTTAAAGCCAATCACAACAACCAAAACCGGGATTTAACTCGGATTCAGCGGAACTGTTTCTAGAATCTTTAGCGTTTCCAGCTTAATATCAGCGTTTTTGAAGCTGTGCGAGAATGATAATAATGTAAGAGATGTGTCTGCAGCTCATCCAGGTTGAAGGTTCAGCAGAATGCACAGTACTGACATTGTCGAAAAATGTTTAAAGTGATGTGACAGGTACTTGGGTTCCATACCACACTTGTTCAGGGTGACTCCAAATTACACTCAAAACTGTGTAACCATAGAATTGGTCGAAATTTCCGATCACTAGGCAGCTGAAGAAACACAAATCCCCATGATTCCTCGAGTACGGGCCGAGGTGCTTGGAAATTTAGCAAATTGTATAATCCGAGTGTAATGTTAACGCTCAAAATAATTAAGTCTACATTGAAATCCTCGTGAAAATCAGCACAAATAATCTCGAACATAAGCACTGCCGAAGCTGAAGTTCAGGACTATTTGTGCTAACATTTAGATTGCGAACAATGAGTCATTCACATTTGCTAACAAGTAAATTTATAGCTTTTTAACTTTTTAATATGTTGAAAACCGGCCGCCAGATAAAGCTGTATATACGCCAGATAAGGCTGTGAATAGGCCAGATAAGTCTGTATATACGCCATATCAGGCATGTATATACGCCAGATAAGCCTGTATATACGCCGGATAAGTCTGTATATACGCCATATCAGTCTGTATATATGGCCAGATATGAGCCCAGATATATTATATGGTTTGATATGGCCAGATATGGCCCAGATATAAGATTTCCTTACGGGATGAGTGATTTTTTTCTGAACATTTCAATGAGAAAATCGAGCCCATTTTTGCTCGTTTTCGGTTTCTGGTGCCATAGAGCCCCGTGTATTTGAAAACTCCGACGGCCGCCATTTTCCCATTGAAATTTTCAGAAAATCACAAAATTTTGAATAAGGTATCGGATCGGGCTGAAACTTTGGCATCTGGTTGTGACCTCTAGCGCTACTCTTGGGTGGAGAATGAGCGTTCGGCGATACCTAGTTTATTTTTGCGGTAAAAAAACCGTATAATTATCTTATTTTTTTGTGACACCCTGTATATAAACAAGGTTAAGCAAAAGTTTTTTTTTTTCGGAACTGTTTTGGTATTACGATCTCGCGCCTTCATTTCAAATCATACATTAGAACGAATTATGCCCTGAGTGGAGATAAGAGCTTTATAAACGGCTTTCCAAAAGTTCCTAGTACAACAGTTTAGTTTGGCAACAAAAATAAATTTTACAACCTACTCTTTAAACGTGTGCTTATGCCAACCCCACCGCCCTCCCTCCCCTCGAATCCCCATGAAAGTTTTCTAATACAAACAACGCGACCTTGCCACAGTTTAGCAACCTCCCTAATGAGAGCTAAAACGGTGTCAAGAATAAACTTGCTGCCAGTGGCAGTAGGGCCTCCCTGCGCCTGTGTGGGCCTAGAGTGCAGAAGAGTTTCTAACTGCTCGATCAGGAGTCACGTGGATTATGGACCCCGGTTGCAATACAAGCTCCGAGGAAGTTTCAAAAGCATCGAAGGTCTACAAGCGTCTCCAACCTCCCCTCACTTTCCTCCCTGTCGCGCAACCCAACGCACGCGCACTTGCGACCAATATGAGCAGGAGGTGTTTGCCATTTAATTGCAAACGCTCTCCCGTAATTTGCGTTGCGTCCTCTCTTAAATCTAGGCTCTCTCTAACGCGACCATTAAGTTGGTGTCAGAGTTGCGGTTTGTGTTTGTTACCGTTCCAAAAATGCAAACAATATGGCAAGAGACAAAGAGCGGGATCGCCCCATGCACGGTTAATGCTGGACGCCTATTACACTAGCTCTACACATTGTTTCGCCATGTATCACCGCAGCCAAATTTACGAGCCCACAAGGCGAGTTAAGCAACGATCGAATAGTGCAATGTCGTAGTGTTCGCCGTTCTTTCGTGCATGCGCTAATACTCGGCTGCAATCAATCAAGCGCTGCAAGTGCACTATGACCTCGCACTCTTAGTCTCTGCGGTTATGCATGGCACATTTTATAGAGTTTTGCGGCGCTTTGACTAGGGGTGATACGAAGGATGGACACCACACCGTATACTGGATTGAATTTATGGCTCTCCGCTTTCCCAGTAGTTGAGCAAGGCACCTGTCAAAGGCAAGGGCTTTCTTTATATACTTTATCGTCTTTTCTGCAAATCTCTTCACACGCGCGGTTAGCATTATTTTTAATTATCTACACGCAGTTTCAAAATTCGTTGCCAAACAGACTTCTCCGGTGCCCGCGTGAGGTTTTGCGTTTCCAATATTACGCTTGTTGGGCAGTGTTATATTATTCAATTATATATACGCAGTTTAAAACAAAAACGACCTAGTGCGTGACCGAACCTAAATCATCAGATTGCATCAACTCGAGCGCCCACTGTACCAACCCCGAGCTCAAAACAAAAGCAATGCGTCCATTAAAATCTCCGCTCACGGATTTCGATAAGATTCATGCCCTGGAATATGGCAAATATTAGTCGGAAGAAAATAGTAAAGTCATACATTTCTAATGCGGAGGATTTACATCTAATAGTTTGTCTGATGACTTCTTTGCTGGGTTGCGAAAGCTACCGACATAAGCGGCGGCTTTCACAACCCTATACGATCCATATGTGAAAGGTACGGACGCGCTTGCGCCTCTGCCTGATTACAGCCGCGTGCGCCAAGAAAGGAAACATCAACTTTTCAAGCTGTTGCCTTGGTAGAATTGATAGAAATGAACCTGGCATTGAGGGTTGTCTCGGGAATACACGTAAATACTTTAAACCTCATATCCCTATCGCGAACGTCAGTCCGCCACCCTGACGCCGCAGCTGGAATTGTACTATTGTTAAAACTGTGGTTGTTCACAAGGCTGTTACCCAAGTAGCCAACAAAGCCACTTGGGTTTGACTTGTTTGGTGATACTATTATCAGCTGTCTGGGAAGAAAAGGCGAAAACCCGCTGTGATTGTATGTGTAAGCTAGCTAGTACACACATCGGGTACGTAACTAGGCTAATATTTACACTTTTGAGAGATGGTCTAATCCTCTGCTTTCACGATGAGGAAGCAGATAAAATATGAGGAGGGTGAATAGAATCCACCACACAAGTTTGATGCTGGAGAGTTGTTTTTTAGATCGAAACATGAGACTAAACTACTGAGCATTGTAGTTTCAGATGCGGTCTCTCAACGCAGCTTGCATTTACTGTTTGAAAATGGACTCTGTGTCTCGTATTTTGATAGGCTCCTTCAGTTTATTGAATATAGCTGTTGGCATTGCGCGTGCAATGAGCGAAAGGGAGCTCGCCGGTTCGTTAGCATCCACCATAGCTTCAATAACGCCACCAGAATATTCAACTCGGACCGCGTACAAGCGCTTTCCATCTTTTTCAGATGTGCAAACGTTTTCACGTTTTCCCAAAGAGTAGATTACTGAAACATATTGTCACGAATGCCAAATGATGAGGCGGCGAATAACTGAAGAAACTAAAGGTTTACTAGGCGCGAACTTGTGCCCAAAGCAAAATAGACAAAAAGCTAGCGTCGCAGGCGTCGATGTCGGCGAAACAGCAGGATCGAGCGCTGGGGCGAGACTGACTCCGGCTTGCCGCGAGTAGCACCTTTCTTTCTTTATATACTATATACTAATATACTATCCAGTGTGTTTCACGAAAGGTGGACAAATTCGATATTGCAAAAACTACGCGTCGCAATAAAAAAGGCTTGCTTTGTTTTGGTCCTGGCCAGGGACCTATTTAGGAAAATTATTGAAGTCCGGGATAATTATATCGTTAATTATTTTTGCGTAATTAACTTTTTAATATTGTAGTTTAAGGGCATGGTTTCAATTAAAAAATTGCTAAGCATAATCGAAAAACACTAAATCAAGACATTGCAGAACGATAGAAGGCAACCGCGGCATTTTACGGCTTTCGGAAAACGCACAAATTCGACGCGGTTTTTGATTTCGTTTGCAATCGGAGTGCATCTCAGCTCCGACGGCACCGCGCCCAGTGGAGAAATACCTAGTGCAACCAGCCCCTGTTGCGTTGAGCGAGGACAGCGCAGAAGAGGTTGGTTGCACTATTTCTCCACGGGGTGTGGTGCCGCTGGTGCCGAGAAGACCTCCGATTGCAAACCGAAACTAAAAACCCGTCGAATTTGTGTGGTTTTTCAGAAAGCGGTACAATGCCGCGCGTGCCTTCTATCGTTCTTCAATTTGTTGATTTAGTGTTTTTCGATAATGCTTAGCAATTTTATAATTGAATCCATGCCATTAAACACAATATTAAAAAGTTAATTACGCAAAAATAACTGAAATATTAATTATCTCAAACTTTACTGATTTTCATAAATGGGCCCTTGGGCCGGGACCAAAACGACACAAGCCTTTTTTTGTTGCGACGCGTAGTTTTCGCAATATCGAATTTGTCCAGATTTCGTGGAACACCCTGTATATTATATACTATATCGTTTTTCCAGCAAATCTCTTCCACACGCGCGGTCAACATTATTTTTAATTATCTACACGCAGTTTCAAAATGTTTTACCACACCGGCTTCTCCGGGGCCCGCATGAGGTTTCGAGTTTCCAATGTTACGCTTGTTGGACAGCATAAAAATAATTAATTATGCAAACGCTGTTTAAAAGGAAACGGCCTAGTGCGTGACCCAACCTGCATCATCAGATTGCATCAACTCGAGCTCCCACTGTACCAATCCCGCGCTGAGATCAAACGCAATGCGTCCATTAAAATCTCCGCTCACGCGATTTCGACAAGATTCATGCCCTGGAATATGGCAAATAAGAGTCTAAAGACCACAGTAAAGTCGTACATTTTTAATGCGAAGGATTTACATTTAATAGTTTGCCCGATGACTTCCTTGCTGGGTTGTGAAAGCAACCGACATAAGCGGCGGCTTTCACAACCCTATGCGACCATCTGTGAAAGGTACGGACGCGCTTGCGCCTCTGCCGATTACAACCGCGTTCGCCAAG
The DNA here is from genome assembly GCA_037355805.1 of Ixodes ricinus. Taxonomy (NCBI): domain Eukaryota; kingdom Metazoa; phylum Arthropoda; class Arachnida; order Ixodida; family Ixodidae; genus Ixodes; species Ixodes ricinus. Next base: position 25,644 of record JAZHYW010070282.1, read on the forward strand.
AAAGAAAACATCAACTTTTTCAAGATGTTGCGTTGGTAAAATTGATAGAAATGAACCTGGCATTGAGGGTTGTCTCGGGAATACACGTAAATACCTTAAACCTCATATCCCTATCGCGAACGTAGTCCGCCACCCTGACGCCGCGGCTCGAAGTATACTACCGTATTTACTCGAGCTAATAGCCGCACTGTTTACGAAGAAAACCTGAGGGTTCGCTCTTCCGCGGAGCACGCAGATTGCCAATCACCGCGATCGACAGCACCATTCCAGCTGTTTACAGGACAGAGATCAACTCTTCGTGCAACGATACCATCTGTAAAGATCGATTGAACGACAGAACACGATTGTATGGACAATCATGTCCTCGATCTGGCTATTCGCTATGTTAATAATGCGCAACGCAATAATTGGCTGCATATGTGTTCTGTCGGAAGTAGACGCAAGGGAGGCATTCATAAATAGTGCAACTATTACTCGAGTAAATACGGTATTGTTAAAACTGTGGCTGTTCACAATGTTGCTCCTCAGGTAACAACCAAAGCCACTTGGGTTTGACTGGTTTGGTGATACTATTATCAGCTGTCTGGGAAGAAAAGGCGAAAACCCGCTGTGATTGTATGTGCGAGCTAGTTAGTACACACATCGGATACGTGACCAGGCTACTATTCACACTTTTAGAGATGGTCTTATTCTCTGCTTTCCCGATGGAAAAGCAGGTAGAATATCACGAGGATGAAGAGAATCCATCAAACAAATTCAAAGCCGGAATTTTTTTTTTAGATTGAAACATGGGACTAAGCATTGAGCATTGCAGTTTTAGATGCTGTCTCTCAACGCAGCTTGCATAATACTGTTTGAAAATAGACTCTCTGTCGCGTATTTCAATAGGCCCCTTCAGTTTATTGAATGTAGCGGTTGGCATTGCGCATGCGATGAGCGAAATGGAACCCGCCGGTTCGTTAGCATTCACCATCGCTTCAAAGGCGCCTTCAGAATATACAAATCGGACCGCAGATGAGCAAACATGTTCACGTTTTTCCAGAAGAGTAGATGACTGAAACATATTGTCACGAATGACAACTGATGAGTCGGCGAATAACTGAAGAAACTAAACGTTTACTGGGGAGAACTTTTGCACAAAACAAAATAGAGACAGGCTATAGCGTCGCTGGTGTCGATGTCGGCGAACAGCAGGACCGAGCGCTGGGGCGAGACTAACGGGCTTGCTACGCGTAGCACCTTTTTTAGCCGCGTGGGTTTCTGAAACATTCGGGCTAGAACGTTCGGCGCGTAGAATATTCGGAACTCGATCAGACGGGAAAGTTTTCGAAGTTGCGAGAACGCCAAGTAGAAAGAATAAATAAAAGAACATCCCGCTCCATGGAATCTAACCCAGACCCTCCGCGCGACAGCCAAGCGCGGTAACCATTCGGCCACGCTATGCGCTTGCTCAGCGACGCGTGTGACAATATTACCAAACGAAATCATGAAATGTAAAAAATGTAGAAATATTTGCTGATATGTGTACACCAACATCTGTATATCGGATAATAGTTAACCATGTGTGCATGTTCAAATCCATAAAAAATAATAAAAAAAATGTTTTTCTCTAACCTTTTAATTGCGCTTCCCCCCCCCCCCCAGATACAACGTGGGGTTTTTAATTAAGAGTCGCAAACTTACTCTCTGGGAAATGCCTCTATATCTCGACAAGCGCCTTAGTGATAAAATGCAATGCGCGGCACAGCTCCAGACGCAGCAGCCGATTTGTATAGTTTACTCTAGTAACTGTAATGAGCTTGCCGCACGTTGTGAAGATACAATAAATACGTCATATATATCCTAGATACACCTTATTGACAACATCTATGCGTTTAGAATTCTCAAACCAAATGACCACTGAACAATGCGTCGAGGATACGGCAGAGCTAGGGAACAGAGCAGACATCTCTTGAAGTCTGGTTTTGTTTTGCACTCCAGATCGAACTCATTTTCAGAAACGGAAAGCTAAATTAAGTCATTAAACAGCCATTTGAAGGACTTGTGTGGTGCAATGTGCTAATGTGCGGAGACAACCTTGATTATAACCATTTGAGTTCGAAGATACATTACTCTGTGGGTGACTCCGGAAAAAACTACAAGTCCGAATTTAGGATCAGAGTTAAGTATAATACTATAACGTTATAATGAGCACTGCTACAAGGTACACTTTCTCCATATGGTATAACACCAAGTTCTTAGCCCACCCGAAAATTGTTATTGAGTGATATTATTGATCTTCTACAAGCGCCTTGCCTTGTCACAAGTAATTACCCCAAATATTCTAAGGGCTTCGGTACTATAAATCCACAAACACACACACTTTTAAGTAATTACTCAACCGAAGACAAAGCTATCCGTGCTGTAAATTGAGTATAGAATTTTTAATTGATTTCCAGCTTTGGTTTTTTCCGGTAGAAGGTGTTTCAAAGTGAAGTACCTTCTTGTGTCCAGTCAAGCAATGTGAAGTGCATCATTCTTTTTTTTTTACTATCCTTGAGCGCTTCTCGAAAAGCTAATTAAATTTGCCCGGCTTTTCCTGACACATTAAGAATGGTCGGGAAATAGAGGTATCAAGCGGCCGGGAATATTACTTTCAACGGGAAAAATACCTGACTCATAAAAATCAGGGCAGTTGGTTTGTGTCCCGATTTATTTCACGCTTAAAAAGAAAACGATGTAATTGATGTTTCGGATAGTTTATCTTCTTCTGTGGTGTCACCAGAAGAAGCGAAAGCTAGTATGTTGTTTATGGTCGGTATAAATGTGCGAAAACAAAAACGAGGCGGACATAAAATTATATTGCTCGAACCAAGGATTAGGCTACGTCTGTCCTATATGCCTCTGGTCTGCTTCGTCTGCCCACTGTCACGGCTTGCTTTACGGTACGATCGGCGAACCCAAAGAAGTTAAGATGCCCACGTGCAGTTACAGCACGACGGAAGGCCAAGGACACGTGGTGGGAGCGGAACTTCTACGCTCTTCTCAACTTGGTGGGATTCTCAGCGTTTCTGCGTATATGGCGTCTGATGTCCTCGCTTTTCAAAACCGTGCTATGAACACTCGCCTTAGACGACGCTCCACAGCGCGTTGTTTCAGAGCGTGCGCCACACGCCTCTACTTCCTGCTGGCCTGGCAAGGGCTGGGCTCCGAAACTCGCCTCTTCCACACCGATTTCGTGGAGACGCCGCCATGTAAATATGGGGCAAATAACCGCGTTGCCACGGCATTGCCATGGAAACGCTGTTGCTTGCTCCATATTTACATGGCGGCAGCCGTTAACCGAGTTTTTATTGGCGAGAAGAGACTGAGGGGAAGTTTCGTGGCCACGTCCATTTCTATTGCACTCTGCTGCGTGTGTACAGAATACGGACGCCACCTCCTGTCCACCATAACCTCCTCGACGCGACACGCAGCAGTTGGAGACGCGTTTTAGGCACCCTACCTCCACAGTCCAAAGCGACCACCGCGTCCGTGTCTTCCCGCGACCGCGTTCCTTTATTTAACACCAAAGTTACTCCGCATTCGCACTGGCTGTGAAACCGTCTTCGCTATAAGCTGTTGCGAACGCAGCTCTGCATAAACATTCGATACAATTGTCACTCGCATTTCGCAATGAAAACGAGCGGATCCGCTTCGCGGTTGAGACTCCATCGCCAGTGTGAATGCTGCTTAAGAAAGGTTTTGTACCTTGATATTGGAAAGTTTGACTGGTTGTTCAGCGTTCCTCGTGTTTGTGTTCTCTTGTGATGCAATCTCCAGGACTGGCTCGAACCTCGGATCCAATTGTGTCCTCGCATTATAACCTGCCACGACAATAACACGTCGTCATGTGTTTTTTGTTGTTTGTTTATTGTGTGCGTGTTTGTGTGTGTATATGTGTGTATTTGTGCCTACGATGCTTGTGTGGTAACTACTACAGAATGATATACACAAGTGTCACTGAGTGATGAAATCCGCATGAGAAGTATTTTCCATTCCTCATTTTCTTTTTTTCTATTGCTCTACTCTCACTGGTGGATCGAGCTTGGCCTCCTCGGATTGAGATGATCGCGGCGGCTGTTGTCGTCAGCGCATGAGAGGGGTGGGGAGGATGTGTGTTTTTAATGTTTGTTTCTAGCGTACAACAAGTTAGCGCCGACAGTGACCCCGAACGCTTGAGCAGCGCGATGCTCAGGTAAGCGCATGCATTGGTTCGAAACGACCGGCGCCATGCTTGCTGCAGGTCGGCTGCTACGAGTCGGACGATGTGCATTCAAAATTGCTCCGCTAGGAGTCGCGGCGCGGCGCCACTGTTTTGTCGCACGCTTCCCGTAGTCGCCGACAGGCTAAGAAACGCAGAGTATTGCCATGTCCAGTCCTAGGAATCGTATTGTCGCTCTGCGGCCAATCAGATTGTGGCATTCGCCGAAATGAACACCGAAGAACCAATCAGGAAGCAAGACGCGTGAAGATAATAAGCCGCACCCTGCATTTCTCAAAATGTCAGCGACTAAAAAAAAATTTAGTCTTAAGAAAGAAACGATCTAGTTTGCTTGTAGTTTGAAGCAAAAGATCTACCTGTCTCTGCACGGCTATGAAGTATATCGGTTCAGCAGTAGCTCCATATTTGTTTTTCTGCCTACAATGTTCTAGCTTGTGTTGATAAGGTAACGTTGTCTCTTTTCTATCCCCGTATTCTTCGAAAACACACAGTAGTCAACCGAAAAATACAGCCCTGATCTACGCTTTTGTTTCCACGTCCTCGTTTTTTTTTCTTCTTCTGTTTCATTCTTTTTTTCCAGGAATGTCTCATGTATTGGCCTAATATGTCATATTGTTTTTTGCTTCCGTAACGCTACGGTCAAAAAGGCTGACGAAATTCTGGACAACACTGAATTTGTTTTGTTTTTTAGACATACGATACGCGAAGAGGGCCGAGATGAATTTATGTGTTTTATGAATTCCCGCCCCAGAAAGAACGTTCTTTAATACGGGAGTCATATTGCGGATTGGACTGCAATATATCTGGCCAGCGTTGGGGAGATGATGCTTGCTTCCGGCATTGAAAGGCCAACAAATGTGCTTAAATTACAACCAGGATGAATCCCTACAGGCGGCGTGCGTTTTTCGAATGGGCTAGGTAGACAGTTCTGCATCCAAACCGTATACTATGCAAGTTTGTACTGCCTACAAAACCTTAACAAACAAAAAAATGAACCCAATGAAACAAGGAGCATAAAAAGAAACCCAAAGCACGCTTTGTATAAGTCAAATTATATTTAAAGTTAAGCGCTTGCATGTCAAAACATTGAACAATTTTCTCGCTTAATCAGCTCTGCCCTTTATGCTCCACAAATTGGAAACAAGCGGTGTGGCACTGGTACGCGAGGCATAGAAACGATAATTAATCACACCTTACTTACTCGCTTATGCCCCACTCATATTTATGAGAAAGGAGGCTACATACCACCGGAATACTCTGGCGACAATTATGGCATATTTATAATGGCAGTCCGGATGGAGATGCGCGGGTTACATTTTAACCTGAACAGAGAGCCTATGGGTAGAATATCCCTCGAGGAAGTGTTACAATTAATAAGTTACTAGCCCCGCGCAGTTTTCTGCCTCTAGTATAAATGTTTTATGCGTTCCTATATTCTCTGGTATACGCACGGAACTCGCGGCGATTGGCACCCGTGTGCAATGTGGGGAAAGTAAACGTGCATGTGTTATACCAGCACCAGCTGCCAGGGTGTTACGCTGTATGACTTTGACGAAATATGGAGGAAGTTCCTGTCCACAAAATGCTCGTTAATTAGTACCTTCGCTAGGCCTGCCATATTGAATCACCCTGGCACTTCATGCATCCCATTCAGCTTAATCGTTGTTACACGTTCTGCGATTCAATTGATAAACAGATGTAGTTTCATGAGATTACGGGAAAATTGTTGCCTGTGTCTCAAATTTTAGAAAACTTTTTATTGTAGTAAGTTCAGGGGGGACAAAATGTTTCGCTGTTTGATCATTTGCCAATCACGTTATTCAATTGTTCTAGATGCTTGCAAGGGTCATACCGAATCAACCCGAGGGTTACGTATTGCCAGTGTTATTACAAGAATATGCCAACTCACAGGAGGCTCAGAAGGAACCCTGCTTTTGTTTTGATTTTACAACAAAACTAAGCTTCTTTATACCTGACAGAGAACCACTCCTGGATCGTTAGAGGTTTCATATTTAGTCAAATATTTCACATACTCTAAAACACCACTATATATCGATTTGGCATGGGTAGGATTATGAATTATAATTCTCATTCGCTTACACACTGAAAATGAGTGATTATAAATGGGAGTTGTCAGGATTTTGCTTACAGCTGTTCGTGAGAACAGACTCATGCAACCCTCATAGTGGAAGCAAAATCAATCGTTTCAATGTGCTTCAAACCTTATATTTTACTGCACATTTTTTGCTTCTTCTTTGTTCTAAATGTTGGTGTGTTAAAATTATCTTTCAACGTTCCACTGCTAAGAACGTGTGGTTCTCTCGTCTCGCGGTTCTCCCAAACAAAAAATGGGATCTCATTTAGACATTGCTATAACTAAGGGACAACCTAAAAAACGTCGGGTGTTTCTTAGCCTCTCTCTTCGCTTGGTGGCCTCCTCTGATATACGCGTATACTGCAATCCCTTGACCTTGCGCACGCTCAATGAAACAAATGCAATTCCAATGCAAATACGCCTAGCTTTCTTAGGATAAAATTAAGATTACAAATAAAAAGACTCTTCTTCTTCTCGTCCTGGTTTATTTTCCTATAAGGACATGGTGTTGTTTACCCCTAGACAAGTAAAACGGAAGTATTGTAGTCGGTTCTTGCGTAATCCGCCATTAGATATTCTGAAAGATAAAGACTGCTCATTACGCAAATGTTGGTGTACGCCTGTCCCTCTGCAATTAGCGAACACAAAGAGGCTTGTCTGTTTAATATGATATACTCCGGTGAAGCGCCAGACGTCAATATCTTGACTTCTCAGCGCTCCAGCATTCGGGATAACTCTATCACGCAGTATCTGCATATCTTGACGTTGTCTGCTCGATGCAGTGTAAGGTAAGCAGATTACCGTAGCTCTACCATGACCTCTGGAAACCCATCTGCAGTACGGGCGTGAGATTCGAGGAAAACTGAGACGGTTCTGTATTTGAGAAGAAACACGTAGAGCGTCTTCATCATTTAGCCTCCAAGATCGCGAATATCGAGATTTTGTTGTCAATCTGATGCGCGGAAACTGCAGAAAATCCTCTACAAAGTACCGCTGAAGCCTGTCCTTCTCGGAGCGTGACGTCGTATTCAGAGTTTTCGGAATCTCCACTATCGCGCATCTTCAGCGCCTATCAAATCTACGCAAGCGCACTCTTGCTATTAAAAAAAAAGTCAGAAAGACATTATACGGTTGGCCTCAGTGCGGGGTAAGATACCTGGCAAGCTTGCAATAGCACGCGCTGCCCACACGAGCGACACGCGCTTGGCGGCTGAAAGATCGTAATACGAAGTAACAACTATACTCTGTTTCACCTTATGATGTACCGCAGGAAAGGCTACAAGCCACGAGCTCCTTGCTCTGGGGCACATCTCGGCGGCACGAGCGCTCGCGACTTAAGAGCGGTTGCCAACGCTATGAGCTCGCGCTTCTAGCCTTCGCTGCGGTACAACATAACGTGAAACGAAGGAGGTTTCTCGTGTTTTCTCGCGTTTAGTTGCATATAATGAACGTGATATTCAGATTCGCGGAATAAAAATACGCTTAAATTCACGTCTAACACAGTTTTTTTGTTGTTTTTTTACAGGAAGTTTTTTTAAGGCTTTTTTTTTTCGACATACTTTTCAGAAGTGCCTTTACTGACGTTAAAGAACCCCTCGGCATACCAAGAAGCAATTCTCCCAATCGATATTGAGAAATGGTACGTATAAGAAATTACCCTACGTCAATGTTGTAAGCCATGATTCAGCATGCCATAAAGATATTTCGGATATATCTCCAGATCGCCAATTCTACAGCAGAGTACTTTTCGCAGTGACATAGAACGTTTTGTCAGTTATAAGCACCAATGTCGAGAGCAGCTGTTTTTTTCAACACCGTCCTCAAACGCTATTATTCAAACCCTCTTCGAACAAATTAAATTCTTTCGCCTGAAGTGGGCATGGTAAAATAGGCCGTGACAGAGATTTTTCAAGTGGCCAAGGCATTTCTTTCACCGGGAAGAGCACTCGACTCTAAACAATTAACTTTGAACAATTGAGGCTGGATCTTTTTCAGTTCCTACGTTATAAGGGTGCTTTAATTAATTTCTTAATTTTTTTCGTTATCTGTTAAAAGTAGGCAGGATTGAATGTGTGGAGACACATATTTGTATATATATAAATTCGCAAAAATTCGAGTATTTAATCTCAATATATTCGAAAAAATAAAACGGCGTTGCTCATTACTTGCGAATTCATGGCGCACGAATATATATTAAAGCTTACGTTGAATTGCTCTGCATCACGGACGTATAGCTATTTTAAAGGGACACTGACAGAGAATTTATTATCGCCAATGTTTTTATTTGAACATGACCTATACGAGCTAAACTAACCAGAACACAATTTGTTGCTGAAAATTCGTTTTCTTTCCGACCGAAAACAGCACCGGTCGAGAATTGACCGGGTCAGTGGCGCTCACTCTCTTTTCGATGGTCACGCAACGTTCAAACTAAATATATTCAAATTCGTCGGTCAACTAACGCACGCGTTCAATATTAAAACCAGAAAAAAATACGAAAACCATTTTTGTGGTTTTCAAAATGATGCAAATACATTGATTAAAAAAATGTCGCACAGATCACAGGAAGTACATGTACACGTCATTTTCAATATGGCGACATACCACGGGTTGGACGAAGCGATGGCGGCGCACGACGGAAGTGGTGTCGAAATTTAGGAGCTGTCGTTCGAGGTACCGGCCGATGGATCTTCAAGTGCAGAACATCGATCGGAAGGGATGTAAGTGCGAAACAATCGCACGAAAAACGGTGGAAACTTCGCCGTAAGCTTAACACAATAAAAAAGCGGAGAAAGAAAAAAACGCGGTCGGGCGTAGCCACATGACTTGCGGTCGTGAGCTTCCGTGCTCGTGCCTCGGTTTCGGTTTCAAGCAGTATAGTCTTCTTTTTTTATCTTTATTAAAAATATACGTTACTTTGTAGGAAAATATTGATTGGGTAGTCTACTGACACGAAATTAAATCACCTAGCAAAAAACATCTGAAAAATTTAGAAGAGGGTGTTAATGCCCCTTTAAAGCATTAAGCAAGCTGACATAGGTAAAAGCATTTTCTTGTTCTCGAAGATTAAAAAAAAGGGGGCTTCAATTTTATTTTTATTGTCACATTGTGTTCTAGACGTACGCGGTTCCAGCTTAGATCGGTTTGGCGGTTGTTGTTTAGCACTCTACGCCTGCACTTTTAGAGATTCCCGTGTGTTTAACTTTCCGCAGATAACTCGGAAAGTCATTGACTGCGATCTACGAAGAATGTACGGCGAGTGTCATGGCCGAAAAAAAATGCGTAGACCTAAAACCGGAGTTTGCAATGAGACGCTGAGCATGGCGTTTCCCGTGCTTACGTCACGACCGGTGTCAAGTCATTTTCTTTTTGAGGTCGAAAACATGTAAAACCAAATCGTTCACGGTGCTTTCTTTTTTTTTCTTTTTTTTTTTTCAGAGTGCACAGTGTTATTGCGTGTGCTCTAGAAGTAACATCGTCTCCTCTTCATTTTTTTTTATCTCCTCCATTTCTCTACACAGAGACTAGATATGGCCCTACTGATGCCCTTGGTTTACTTCTTCCATTTTTTATCATGCTCGTCTTACAAAAATGGCCGATTGTCAAAGTTATTGTTGGAATCTTTTTCATCCTCTTATGTCTCGACCTGCCAAACAGCAAGAATACTCGTACGACGCTATTTTTGTATTGGCGCAGGGGAGACAAACTGAACGCAATGTGTTGAGATCCTTTATGGGCTAGCCCGAAGACCGTGCATTCAGCGGAATTGCCGTTGAACGTCAGCTTATATTGAATCCCCCATCGTCGATATATCAGTCCAACATTCGGTGGACACTGGGTTCCGTCGTTGAACTGCGGCAGGACAAATGTTACCAAATTGAAACGAGAATAGGTCCGCCTACGCAGAGTGCACCATTAGAATGAGCAAAGGGCAGATGTATTTCATCCGGGCAACATGTGGATTTGAGCACACTCCCAGAACACGTACTACAAACGCATGAGCGCGGGAGCAAAACAATGAGCCCGGAAGATTTATAGTTTAACTCAAACGTTGCCTTAAACGAAGCGGAAGACAACATTTGAGCCATTAATTATTTGTTTGATAAAACCACTTGTTTAATGGTTTTGTCAAACGGGCTGTTCGTTTTTTTAGTTTTTTTTTTTAAATAGGACGTAAGAATGCTTTGTGACACTGCGAGAAAGACGGAGAAAGTATACTTAATCAGAGCCCGTTTTTTCAATATTGTAAGCTCCTTTTCATGAAGGAGGATTTGCCTTTAGCGGAGCATGATGGTGCCAATCATGGCGATTGGGGAAGGCGACCAAAGACCTGAATAAAAAACAAAGGGTGTTGCTTATTACGTTCGCGCCGCCTGCTTCCTGATTGGCTCTTTGGCGTTCTTATCAGCTAACGCCGCAATCTTATTTGTCGAGGAGCGATAATGAGCTGCGTGAGACTCGCCGCTCCCTGCTTTTCATTAACCTGTCAATTACATCGGGACTTAGAGGCAGCATTTTGACACGAAACAGTTAACCGAGCTGGGATTTTCGGGCCAGTGAAGAACAATATTAAGAACATCTTTGCACTTTACTTGTTTGATTTTAAAAGTGCATCTGCGTTTCCTCGTTCGCTGCGAGACTGGAACGCAAAATGAATGGGCATGCACTCGAGAGGGTTAAGTGGATAATCTGAGAAGAAACGGGCAAATTCCGAACGTCCCCCAAAGGCGAATCGAACCCAGTACCGGAAAATTGTGATCTCGCTGCTCAATCACTGCACTACGATGAAGTCTTCTAAAGCTATGGTTATTAAATACTATGCGGAGAGAAAGTCGTCTGCTTCTTGCGAAAGAGATCCGGTGACGTCACAACGACGCCGAGCTCTGATTGGCTTTGATTGAAAGTATAGTGGGTATACCTCACTGCTAAATGTGCTTCGAGTTCTACCCACTATTTTTTTTTAATCAGCCAATAGGAGCTCGACGTTCTGACACAATTGTGAACCCTGTGCAAGAAGCAGAGGATCTTGCGCTCCGTATAGCATTTCTCTCGTCAACCGACACCGGAGATTGTTCGAGTAGCGTGAGCTGGTATGGCTTCGACTTTTTGTCCCGCTGCACGAGAGCTCCTGCAGCCGAGGCGCGATGGAAACCAATATAAGCTCACGCCGCTTGAGTGCGCCATTGTGCCGGTATTCCACAGCTTCCCAACAGGGACACACTTTCGACTGAGGGCCATGACAGAAGTCATATTATTTGCTGGACGTAAAGTCACTGGATCCTGGGAAAGCTACATTGTCTTCCCTGACCGCTTGCAAGATACCTACAGATACTAACATACAGATGACGAAAACGTCGAAAGGCGATTGGTTGATTGGTCTCGCTTGCTATGGCAATCGTCATTTTGGTCTTTCCCAATCTTCGAAGTTTCGAAAGGGTTGCTTGCTTCGCCGGTGTGTGCATAACAAATCTCGGTGTAAAATAACTGTCTTTATAGAGCTACTTATCACCGTGACTTTGAATCGACTCAACAGGAATGGAGAGGTCAAGAAGGAACTGGTTATTCCATGAACCGAAATTGCGACCGTAGGGGGAGCGTAGCCCTACTTTCCAAGCATTAAAATTTAGCTGGGAGTGCTCAGGTCGTCTTCTAATTGTCCCACAAGAGAAAGGAGCGGAATATTGTTTTTTCTAGAGGACATGGCTAAAAAAAGGCGGGGGGCGTTGGAAGACCCCAGCAGAAACAAAAATTGGCAGAGTTTAAATATATTTATTGTTCCGATTGCTGTGATGGTCCAACATTTAGTCTCAATTTTTAAACGATGTCGATTCAACTCAGCGCAATGCTACACAAAGCGCTTTAGGTGTACACTTGGCGTTGGCGTCTTCTAGACTGGCGATAGGAATCTGCATGAAACGCATAACCATGTCATGAAAATGAAAGCGTGAAGCATTAAAATAGCAGCGATCGCTCCTTCTTTGGTTAGCGTGAGAGTGATTTGTCAACGATTGCGGAGCATTTTTAGAAAATAAAAAACGGAAAAGAATTAGGATGTCAAGTTTTTCAATCCCGGTTACAGTCCCATCTCTTCTCGTGGTGATTTCCGGTCCCTCAAACGAACCGGCATTTTATAAAAAAAATGAAAGCCGTTTACAACTCCCTGTAACACCGAATTAGAGCGAGGTCTCGAGGAGGAGGGGAAGGCACGGGGGGGGGGTCACGTGGCCTGGGGTCACGTGACCCCGAGGAGGAGGGAGGGAGTTCCCCCGCTAAATCTAGCGGGGAAAATTTTCCGCTAAATTTAGCGGGGAAAATTTTCCGCTAGATTTAGAGGGGTAAATTTTTCCGCTAAATTTAGCGGGGAAAATTTTCCGCTAGATTTAGCGGGGAAAATTTCCCGCCAGATTTAGCGGGAAAATTTTCCGCTAGATTTAGCGGGGAAAATTTTCCGCTAGATTTAGCGGGGAAAATTTTCCGCTAGACTTAGCGGGGAAAATTTTCCGCTAGATTTAGCGGAGAAAATTTTCCGCTAGATTTAGCGGGGAAAATGTTCCGCTAGATTTAGCAGGAAATTCCTCCCGCCAGATTTAGCGGGGAAAATTTTCTGCTAGATTTAGCAGGGGAACTTTTTCCGCCAAACTTAGCGGGAAAATTACCCATCATGCACCGCGCGCCGACGGTATGCCGACGGTGACGGCGACGGCGACGCCGACGCCGACGGCGACGCCGCCTGCCGAAATGGGCGCCTAAGAGCTGCGCTCTAAAAACATTGCCAGCGACGTCGCGCCGTACACGAACGAAGACAAACACTCAAGATTCCTGAGCGTTCCGCGCGTTCTCCGCGACGTCAGCGCTGCGTGACAGGATTCTTGAAGAACAAGTCAGAAAATGGTTTCCGGAAGTCAAGATGCGTGTCTCCCGACCGTTACTCTTGCTTCAATGTGACATTGTCGCCGAAAACATGTTTCCTCGTGTTGACGGATGCAGATGTTCAACTGTTGCCTTAAGTAAGCACTTTCACACACTTTTTATTTCCTTACAGCCACTGACTGACTAAAAACAGAAAGGAGTAGTTTTAGTTATTCGGCATCCAGCTCGAGCTTCTTACCTTCGCTTGCACTTCGGCGTCTCGTGAGCCTCGAGGGCGCACGCGCAGTCAAAGCACGGCGGAAGGCAAAAAGCGCATGCTGGAAGCCGGGCGTTCAAAAGAGACGCCCTGCTGTGCTCATTCAAGCAGTGACTATGGTAGTACTTTTGTTGTTGTTGTTTTATATCAAAGCTTTAAGGCAGTGGTATCAAACTCATTAGAGTGTGGGGGACAGATAGCCCACACCGGAAAAGACGGGGGCCAAGGTAAGACGGGCCGTGGGGTGGGGGGGGGGGGGGCGGTCGAAGACTTTAGTGAGAAGAAACCTCGTGCCCTATGCTTTTCGTAAACTCACAGTTTTGCCAATGGCATCTTTAAATTTGATCTGTCTATACGTCTACTTTGGGCCCTGACCTGATGTGATAACATAAATTTAAATTACACTGTCCCGTCAACCTGCTGGCATTTTAATAGAACCAGAAAGCAAGTAATCTGCCGTTCCTAGCTCGACATGTCTACAAAAAAGCAATACTTTAATTTGACAGTTCTTGAATTCTTCACAATTTCGATTATGACACTCTAAGCAAATACTCGTCTTTTAATTGTGATATTTTTTTGAAGGTGAGAATCCAGAGCTCATTGCTTTATCTTTGGTACTTGCTCCTGCTAAGCGAGAGTCTGCGCAGCCAACATGCATCCTTCAACGGATAGCTCGCGCTTCCAGCCGAGTAGCGGAATTGTTGTACATTTCAAAAAGCTGGGAAGCAAGAAATAAAGTGAAACAAAGGTCGAATGAACACAGAGAAGTATAAAATATTTGCATACGTTAAAAAAGCACAGCTACTTTTCGTGCGAAAATGAATCGACGAGATGAGATCACTTTGATACATGTCATTCCTAGCGCTCAAAACATGGAAACCGGGACGCGCAGCAAGTTGCTTGCGGGCTGCTTCTTAGCGAGTCGCGGGCCGCATGCGGCCGCGGGCCGCGTGTTTGGGACCCCTGCTTTAAGGTTTTAAGAGCAAAAATAAGATAAACTATCGATCACTTGCACGCGCTGACAACGTCACGCAGTGTGGCGTGCTCGCAACTCCGCAGGAAAGGCAGACAGAAGGAATAACGAGAGGGGTACGTGCACAGAGGAAGCAAAAATTATCTAACCGTTTGATGCGCGTCAACCTAGAGGAAATACAGAGTTTAAAGCTGCCCCGCGACTGTTCACCCGCGATTATCAGCATTCACTGATGCGGAAATTGTCCTGTTAGCGCTGACTTGTGACACGTCAAAAAAGCAATTAAGAGCTCTAAATTAGGAACTATAAGGCACAGGAGTTAATGGATTCGATGGCTTTACAAAGTAATTTGCCTGGGGAAAGAATAAAAAACACATTTTCATATTGAGGTTTTGTGCGTAGCCTTCTTTATGCACCAACGCATCCAATTATCGTGTATCGCGTTCTAGATCTTGTTTATCTAATTTAAATATTTTCGCCAAAACGCAGAACGCCTTTGAAATTGCTCCCTATCAAGCCGCATACTTCTCGCAATACAGTTATTTTTTTTTTTTGCTTTTGATTGTGTTTAGCTCTTTTTCAAAATATTTTAGAAACGGCAAGCGGATAATGCCGCTGTTTTCGATGCATCTAACACATTCTTGCGCCTTTGCTTCAGTTATTTGTTTCAGTTGGATATTTCTGCTGATATCTCGGTTTGAATGCGAAAATAATACCTCTAACAGTGTCCGATACGTCTGCTAAATCAAAACTACATGAAAATGTTAACAGCGGTGGCAACAAAATGCATCAAAGTTACGTTATTAGTCAAAAACGCCCTTGTTTGCTCATAAATATGGGTAGAAAATCAGGCTCAAGAAACGCTTAGATGGCATTACTTTGAAATTTTATGGGGTCATACGCGTAGAAGGATTCTAATTACGTATATTCTCTTTTTAATTGAAGCTAGAAATCTATGTCAAGAGCCTCTCTACACGGGCGAATGACAACTATAGTGCTTTACTGTCAATTCAGCGAAAAAGATGGCTGGCAACGCCATTTGGCGAAAAGGTCAACTGGCTTATAGATCCGTCAAATGCAGTGAATGTGCGATAGCACTTTATAGGACCCTTTTCCCATGAAATGCCGCCGTGAATACGATCGTGCCCCGAAATGATTCCGCGCCTACAAGATTAATCTATTAAAACGGAGTTCCTACCCTATGACGCGGCCATGTTCCTACACGGTGTATAAAGAGAGGTGGAGGGCGAGGAGTGTTAGTACACCACTTACTCCCCCCCCCCCCCCCCACCCCTTTTAACTCCGCGGGGTGCAACACCACTGATCACGCGTGCCATGACGTCAAACCAGCAGTTGCGCTCATTTCCGACCCTGGCAATTGCTACGCTGCGACTACCCCGAGCGAGCTAGTTTTGTTCAGGTGTGCACATGAAGATATTGCTTTAAAAGCTGCTGACCACGATTTCTCAAAGCGAAGAAATGCATAACGACGAACAGAAAGCAAAGTCCTAAAGCACAAATATGCGCAAACGTCTAAATTTGTTAGATAAAAATCATTTCAGATACAAACCTTTTGGCATTCTCTCAGTTTTTCTCTGCTTATCGTTCACAAAGATTTTTCTAGAGTGGTTGCCGTGTGAGTGGGTGTTTTCTTTTACGTCAAGATCTAGAGCACGTTTTTTGGCAGCGGTGGTAGGGGTGCCATAAATATCCTCCGATTCTTTTTTTTCAGTCGAATTATTATATTATTATCGTCACACAAGATAATATTGCCTTTATAAATATTGTCGTCTTTTCTTGTCAACAACGCGTATTTCGTGTGAGTTTGTCATCTGTCAAGTCTTTCCGAAAGTGTAAGAGAAAAGAAACAAGCCTAGGACACGTTCACAAAAAATGAAAGCGAAGAGAAAAACATTTATTTATGAAAATTAGATAAATTATAAAAAAAAACATTGCGAAACTTTGAATACAGAAATAAACTAGAATCATTTGAAACACACACACACACACGCACGCACGCACGCACGCACGCACGCACGCACACACACACACACACACACACACACACACACACACACACACACACACACACACACACACACACACACACACACACACGCACGCACGCACGCACGCACACACGACACACACACTCGCACACACACACACACAAAGAAACAGTTCAGTCTAGTTCCAACTTTCGACAATCCGTTGGAGGCCCTGAGAGTTGAGTCAGTCACGCGGCGACGACTTGGTGCTCCGGTTAGTAGTAACTTGGTAGACCTCGAGATATGACGGTAGACTCTCTCGCTTCCTTGGAGCGAGGCCAAGGCAGGCGTTCTGTACCTAGAGACTGCATCACCGGCTCGTACAATCTTCTTCCCCTGGGGCCGAGCCAACGTTCATCCTAGGGGCAAAGCCTGGACGCGAGTGCGAAAGGTCCTCGGGAAAACTAGCGATCGAATCGCTCTTCGCTCTCCTCACGCTACCCCTTCTCCTATTCTGCTCGGGCTTGAAAACCACGACAACGTCACTAATTTAATAAGCTCAATATACCGCGTTAAGACACCTGAAAGTCACTGGAGTCAACATCTCTCAGGTAACAAGGCCATACTGCTAGACTTTCTACATTATTTACCGCAGGATAGCGTGGGGGAATAGTCATGGGGCACGAGCGTTCGGGCAGTGGGAACGCTAGCCCCGCCCAAACGCTGACACACAACTCGTCTCGAATTTGTGCCACGCACTGGCCTTCCATATATAACGTCAAAACTCTAGCACTACGACCTCGTTCTTTAAGAATACGTCTCTCGAACTCCCGCTTAGTTCCAGCACAGCCAGAGCATTTTCATTGCTGATACGTAATGTTGGGCCTCGATGAAACAAAGTATGCCTCCCCCGAGCACGAGGAAAATGGCACCAGCCAGCGTACTGCAGAATGAAGGGCTCAGTTAACCTGCTGTGCCTGGTTTCAGTAGTAATGCGGCCGAATGACCTTGCCGCCCCGTACCACTCGTCGTCTAACACCAATATGCAATATATGAACAATGTATTGAGTCTTGTGACCTCGCGATACAACATTCTTATAAAATGGCCTCGTTAGAGTCCGGCAGAGGAGCGTAATTGCGGTGAGCTCGTTTCACATGCAAAGGAAAATGACGCTATTATTTATGAGAGACCTCATTTATACGGCTGTGCGACAGAAGTGCGGGATAATCAGTATGGTCGAGGTTTACTTCGTGGTTTCAATCATGTAAAAGCTATAAATAATTTTTAACGAACCTGCCCCTCCCGTGTTCAACCGTATTTTTGTTTTATTCTTTTATTGTTCAGTCAATCGGCTGACAAGTTGACTTCAGAATCCTAACTGATTTCCGAACCTAGAGCACACTTGCGGTAGCAAACATCTTTTGAAACTATGCATTCATTGCTTTTGCTCTAAACCCAATTGCAGCATTGCTTCTATATATCTAGTCTTGAGTCATTAAAAACAGCATGTCTATACAAATACACGTGCTCTAGATTGGGAACAGCTTGGCGGGAGCCCTAGCATCAAGAAACAACGTCACTCAAACACACAAAGACAAAAAGACCGACAGAAGGAAGCGAGATTAAAGACGAGTTCGCTTCTTCGTGTATAAAACAAAACGCTTTTTGTGTGTGTGATCATGTAAACGATTTTTTCTGGATTTATATATTCAGTAAATGCCAAGAAATCGGAGTTGCATCGTCTGCTGACTCGGAGTTTTCTCATTGGCTAGGAACCCCACGAGGATGGACCTAAGTCATCGGTGCTGCAGGCAATGTCGGTGTGTGTGCGAGCGCGACCGCAAACAAAACTCTGGGGACGAACTCTCCGAGTCCATGTCACGTCACGTTTGGCTTCTCTCGACAAAACACAACATATCTGGTGGAAGCCGTCATGCCATCGCTTGATTTCCCATTTGGCCCGAGGCTCGGCGCCCGTTGTCCAAACGCACCCTCTTTTATTACCTCCGAGTCAACGAAGTGGCACAACCGAAGTAACTTCGCGCACATGGGACACGCCAGAGTTATCTGAGTTAGACACAGGTCAATATTATGTGTGGCTTTCTATTTATTGAATTCTTTTTTACCTTAAAGACATTTATATTTATTTTCATCTCAAGAATTGTAGTTAAAAGTCCGGCTCATCGCGGAGCATTACTAATTTCTCCACATTATGTGGAGAATTAAGGTATACGTAGGTGCATTTTAGATGTGATGTATGTTATCTTATCAAGACGTACACATCTTCGAACGTCAAAAGCATCGCTTTTTCCTCCGAAAACCAAATTCTGTAAGAACTACTTCGGACGGCGCATGAACAATGCGCAAACTTGTTTTAACGCGATAGCGTTAAGGAGCTCGTATCGCAGAAAATCCGGCGTCGGCGTTGGTGGCGTTGTAATCGAAAAATCCTGACGTCACAGCAGCATCACCTCACTCGGGAATTTCAAACAACCCACATAGCTCACATGAAACGTGACGTCACGCGTGGAATGAACGTGATTAAAAACATTACATGTAATGCGAATTAAACTTCGCCGCATGTTTCAAATGATTTCAAAGTAATTAATTTGCCTTAAAGAAACACATGAAAAATTTTCAGCGAGATGCGAGCTCACGACCATTTGTTTTCGATCCAGACACGCTACTGACTAGGCCACGCAGAAACTTCTTTTTCTCTCTTTATTGCATGAAATATTTACAGTGATTCATGTTATGAGAGTAAAATCGTACCCCATGTGCTTCTGGGTATGTTTTACCCCTCCATTTTCAGAAGGATGTTTAGCTGCGAGCACCATTCTGACGCTTCTTCGTACGTTTGGTAAACGCTCTTAGCACGAGCAAAAATCTCGTGAAAATAATAGCGTACAGATTTCGCGCTCACATCGGCGTTCCTGACAGCCATGCGGGACTTCCAAATAGCGTACAGGCCTAAGAGCACAAAGCTATCATAAGGTACAAGGTCGTTTTCCTCCACCGGAAAACAAAACAACAAAACACGGATCACTTTGGCTAAAATACACAAGTCCTTCAAAATTCTTTAAAACACGTCCGAAAAAAAACGCTGCATCCCAACAGTCAATAAAGACGTGTTTAATTGTCTCAGGCTGCTTAGAAATAATGCAGTTTACAGACCAAGGTACAATTATGCCCTTTGAGTCCGCACCATACCTTCACAGGTAATGTAGAACTGTGTAGCTTGAAAAAGAATATCTTTGCTGCCGCTGGAATACACATCTATTTCACGCGACACAGAACATCCTGTCCAGGATAGTCCCGATGCAGCGATCGATACAAAGGTGCTGGAGACAATATTTTAAAGAGATCACGCGTGAAAGGTTTTCTGTGTAATACCGGAAAAATATTGAAGGGAGAAACGGCACACTGAAGAAGTTGAAAGCATCTTTGACTTCCTTAGTATACCATAACCGTCTAGGCAGCGGCTCTTCCATGCCGATATCACAAAAGACGGCAAAAAGGGCGACAGGTTAGTTTGAATAATGGTACGTATAAAAAGCACTCCTGGTCCCTCAGAAAACAAGATCTTGAAAGGAGCTGCATAACAAACAAATGTCATAATCCAACTCCGCCTTGACTTGCTTGACGGAAAAGATTGTCGTGTTGCATTGCCTCCAAAGATTTCTTCCAGATAAAGGTCACCGACACTCTGTAGAAGCGTTGCATATTTGTTCTGAAACAATATAGAACATGCAAGGCGTACCAAAACTTAACAATAAAAAAACAAGAAATATTGTACAACACTCTGTTGCGAAAACAGACAAATCCTGGTGGGCCCACTTGTTGGTACGGTCTTTTAGGTATTCTGCTATTTCTAACCAGTAGGTTACTTGTGCGGTGGTGACGTAAAGGCACGCCAAGATAATTACAAGGTTTTTCGCACCATGTAATGCCGTCAAACTGAGCCGGTTTTGTAGCCTCATTCCCATGCTGAAAACCATTACATATTTGTCAGTTTACTGTGGCGCTCCGTAGACTCACAGAAATATCGTGTGATAGCAAGTACTTAACATACACTTTTCTTGTCTTTACACGATACCTCAATATCGTCTGCGTACGCTAAAACCTTTACCTCAGTGGCGAGCAACCTAATCCCATTACACTGTTGACTAAAAATTAGGCTTAAACAAAAGGTTCTGATACAAACCAAACAACAGAATAGACATAGGGACAGCCCAGTCGCACAGGAGTGACTGGAACTCCATTTTGTTACGGCTTTGTTCGCAATTAAACGAGTATAACATCCCATGTATGACATCTTTACCTCTATTATGACGTTTACAACTCAAACATAAGCCAAAAGATTTTAAAAAAATTTAATGCCTCACACAATTAAACGCTTTTTCCAGGTCAATTCGCAGCATTGCGACTTGGCTGGCATTTCCAGTATAACGCTCCAACACACTACACACGACACGAATGTTCGTCTGAATCGTACTTCCTTTTATACCGCACGTTTTTTATGTTCCTTTTTAAATCGTAAATGACATTTTTGCAATCGTCTTGCAATAACTTTAACAAAAGCTTGTAATCTACATCATACACAGTAATGGGCCGATAACCTGAAACATGACTGAGCTTAGCCTCATCCTTTTGATTTGGGAACTATGTAGTAAGAGTCCTCAGAAAATAGAAAGGCAGTGTTTTTCGTTCATTCTGTCTTCGTGGAAAGCTCCTTGCAACAAACTAGCTTTACATTTTTTTTTCTGTAAAATTCTGAATTAACATTCATCTGGACCGGGCGTTTTACAAGCAGGCAAACTCATCTATTGACATCTCCGTTTCTTGCCGAGTAATTGGTCTCCTCAAGCCAATCCTTTACTTCTTGTCTTAACTGTTGGAGCAGCTTTATAAGCCAGTCGCGCTCCAGTGCCTTACTAGACGTTTTTGTTTGCTGAACGAGTCGCGATATTAGTCTGTAAAAGCGGCTTCACTTTTTTTTCTTGTCTGTGGGCAGAGCGCTTTTGTGCACTATCTAAAAAAGTTATTTTTAACAGCCTATTTTTTTCGGCCAGCTAAGGCCCACTTTGTAGGCTGCTCGCCTAGAAGTTAAATTTGGCCTTTGAAGGACAACTGCACCAAGAGAGTACGGTCAGCGTGGAACCGTTCAATGTCGCGCTTGATGCACTCAATATCTTTCACACTCGCTCCAGGATTGTCACATTTATTTTTGCATAAAGACTTAAAGTTTCTTCTAGATTATATTGTTCTAAACGCAAATTAAACTTCAAGGTGGACGCCTTCTCAATATCAAGTTGTTTTACTTTTATTATGAAACATTTTTTCTTATAAAGTACAGTACATTGTTCGTACGCCAAGACACGATTCATGGCGCTATTTGATACTGTTTGCAAAACTCTGGTGATTCACTAATTTAGAATTCAGTTTCAATAGCTCCCAAGCAAACTTTTATGACCTCCAACCCTCTTTCCCAACTGTCATGGCCACGAGGCAGTGATCTGTAAAAAAACATGGGCTTCACGTTATAGTGGCTAAGGCTTCCATTAGCTCTACAGAAGACGTAAATTTTATCAAGCCTGGCACCTGCTGATCCTTGAAAGTGCGTAAACGTGACATATTGTTTTCGTTGCTGGATCATGCGCAACATGTTCTACGTCCCATTGGTCAGTCATTTGATCTAAAAAATGGGCACTTTTGTCTTGGCGCACATTTTCGTTTGACCTATCAGTCGCGTGGCAGACACACTTAGTCACCCAATAATACTATACTTTTTCATATGTCGAGTACTGTTCTACGTGTCCGAAAAATGCTAATCGCTCGTTAACCCGATTAGGAACATATACACAAATCACGCGCCACTGTATGTCATTCACCAAAACGTCACACAAGATAAACCACCCAGCTTAATTTGTTACAATCTGAAAGCTCAGAAAGCCTCACGCTTTTTTTTAACAGCAACAAACCTGCTGATGCACCAACAGCGTGACAGACGCAGAGATCATACACTGGCAAGAACACTTAAATCATGCGAGAAATGCTATCCTCATCCGACAGCTTAGTTTCCTGCACTGCAACATTGTCATGGCTTTCCTCAAGCAAAAGACGCAGCAGCTGATATTGCTTTCAACACGAACTTAAGCCGCGAACATTAATAGTTGCAATTCGCACCACGTTTTAAAGCTCGAATATTGTCACTTAGATAATAGGACACATAATGACTCGTTCCTTGATCCAGATCGTCAGGATGTACTCGGAGTTTAGGTAGAAAGTGACGTTTCTTGTAGGTCACCTCTTTGAAGCGGGGCTGCCACTTGCACTCTTCTTCCGTGTGACCTGGAGACGGAATTCCATGAAGCGGTCATTTTGTCGGTTGGGAACCTGGTTTACACACTTCAACTTTCTTGCCGTCGTCAACAGGTTCCTGGGAAGATTCGCTGCTGATGATCCCAGACTGGTCGCCTGGCTTGCCCAGATCCGGTGGTTATTCCGCCGCCGAGTCATCCCACTGAGAAACACCGTTGCCCAAACACCTGCTGCCGTCCTGTAGACTCATCCTCTCTGGATACTTTGGTGTTTCCAGCAGCGTTGTTAACTGCAGCAGGCGTAGGAGGTCGACTTGACAGAGGGTCGCTGTTTAGTTCTGGCAGGACGTTTTAGCTTCCTGCTGTCGCCTCTGCTTCTGCCTCGTCCATTTGCATTTCCGAAAAGTCCTCTAACATGATGTCCGGAGAGCAACCGCGTAGGCTCGCGGGCAATCTTCGTCCACGTGACCAAAACCGTGACAAGCGTTGCAGCGCGGTACACGACAGTCTTGTCCGAATGTCTTGTCTCTACATCGCTTTCGAATGCCATTATTACATTGCAAGCAGAGCGGGAGCCGGTCGGGCACAACTATTAGCACGCTGCCTCCGAGCACCCGCAGCGGATGCGGCAGTCTTTCGATGGTGACGCCTTCGTTCAGTGGCATTGTGAGCCGACCACTTGCACGCCCCGAAATCCTTCCGTGCGCGATGTTTCCCTTGCAAACTCAAGTTAGGTAGAAGGGCACCGAATGCAGCTTTAAGCGGGCGCCGCTTTATTTTTTCTGGGTCAATCACCAGACGCGTCTTCTTCTTTACTTACAGGTTACTGGCTTTCACTAAAGCTGCTTGGCTGTCGAAGACTTCAGGTTGCATCCAGACATTGTTCATCTTATAGACTTCTATCGCTAGGACTTCCTCAAGCACTCCCAACACGTGCAGTTATTTGCAGAAATCCTCTACTTTGTAGGGCCGCCCGGAAACGTCACAATGTAGAAAAACAGAGTTCAATGTGACAGTATCTGATACAAGCGGAGGCGAGTATAACACGGTATTTCTGGGCATCGTTGGAAACAGAAGCACCGCTGCTTCGACAAGGCCGTTTTCACCTGCTCCGACGGAGCTAATGATAACACAACCGATATGCTCGAAAGCCGGAATTGGAATCCTGAGATACCACATTCCCGCAAACTGAGACCAAACGAAGAATATTATTCTAAGAAAGCGTTGGTGTCCGGTTCACGTTCTGTTTGTTTTCTGTTTTATTTTTCGTGAATTCAACTTTATTTTCTCACCACCACCATGAAATTTCTTCCAGGCAATGCTGATGAATGCTTTTATGCACGTTCGAAGCTTCGAAAACCTCTTCCCACAGGGAAACAGACATTCTACAAACGAGTCGAGCCGCTTCTGTAAATTGGTCGAGTGGGAGAGACAAAACAAGGTAGTTCGTGATCAAATTTGTACGACATTTCATGAGTCTTAATTTGATTTGTTAGAGCCATTTCGTTAAAATTGCTATGAACGAAAATTACGATATTTACGCAATTTATTGGGAGCTACTTTTCAGTGGACGAGGAATAAAAGGCGTAAACCCTGTTATATGGTTAAATGGGTATATACTTATATCAGCGACGTACCTCATTAATGAAAAATGCTTAAAAAGTTTAGTATTTCGACTATTCAATTAACTCGACGAATTTTTCTTCTACATTTCCGAGGAGTTTACAGATACATACGCAGTCTTAAACGTGGTACACATCGATGGATAGAAAATACCTGTTGAAAATGAGCATGGGGACGAAGCAGACATACGAGACCCATTAATTTAACTGCAATAAAAGTATAATTATATACAATATTTGTCTTGTGCCGGGATAGTAGACATTATACTGCTAGTGGGAGTAAATAATAAAAACCATAATTAAAAACACTATATTTGAGCATTGTATCCAGATGAGAATGTAAAACGAGAAGTATCTTTGAAAGCAAAATATTTACATTCACTTATGTCTTAATTTGCACATAGAACTTCCGGGAGAGTGGAAAATGCAGTTCATGTTTTGCACTCTATTTTTTTTTTATTGTTAGTACTGTATAAACTTAGTGCTGTATTTGTTTTTGGAGCTTTAATCGGACGTAGTTTAACATCATTATATTGTTCAAAGAAAATACATTTTTAGTTTAATATTGTACATGTAGTAAAACTACATGTCCTGGCTTGTTAGTAAATGTCCTCGCAGATTATTCGTTACAAACTAAGATTTGAATCGATTTTTTTCTTTTCGGCCATAAAAATAATAGCACAAGAGCCCAAAACATTTCTTGAGCACATTTAGCTCATAGCAATGACTTCAACCAATATTACCGATCATGATTTTGGACCGGAGCATGAACGTCTTAACACGCAAAAAAACTGATTTCAACAATGATTCAAATCGCATTGCACTAACATTTCACTTAGATGATTTGTGTCTTGATAGATTCATTTTCACTCAATAAAGAAAAAAATACATTGATGTTTTTTTGTGTTTTTTTGCAATAGATTTGACAAATAAAAGACGCGCGCGACTGAAATGTACTTGTTCAATTTGTTAAAGAATGGTTGAATGATGGAAGGAAAATAATTCAAATTCAGTTCATTTTCGTCTATACAATTGTACAGGTGACTGAGTCGTAGGCGAAAGACAACATATGTTGGCTTGACGAGGTCCATCTTCGTTTCCTGGGCAGAGGCAGACACACGAGTACAAAATATAAAAAAACCTATCTACAAAAGAACATTATGAAGCAAATATGAAACTTACATATATGAAATATGACTTATTGTTACACTGTACACACGCCTCAATATTTTACATAGAACATAATTGTGATGAAACGTGTGTGTTTGCGTTTCAACACTGATGTTGCTTCTTAATAAATTATTTAGTAATGATGCGAGGTTATGTCTTAGCATCTGGGTTCCGTAATTTTTTCTGCATTGTAGTATTTTCCAAGAGTCTGTATTACGGAAGGTACAAAAGTTTGAAATTCGCGTTAAATCGGCTTATTTAGTCAATTAGATGAATGTTCATTTTTCCGCTTGTTATGAGTCTAAATAAGGTGTATTCATAGAGATGGATATCTTCACCTTAAAATAAGTTTCACAAAATCATTTCTCTTTTAAAATAAATTCACACACGAAAGAATAAAGAAATAGTACATGGAGCACAGAACAGGTATAATCATGCGCATGTTCCAACAGGCAAAATTGGTATGTGGCGAAGCAATATAGCTCATGCATCACGTCGAAAACCCTGCATTGCCTAATGCAGCATGCAAGTCTTAATACCTCGATACATCGCCTGCCCACGTTGAAAACTGACTCGGATAGAAAATGAACATATAATGCCTGATATGAGTTTGTTAGCGCAAGAGTATTGCTCCTACCGATCTACATCGCGTTGAGCCACAGCAAAACATTATCACTCGAGCTTTTTTCTGCTGCCAAATTTTGTTAAGCTTGCTTCAAAACTCGCAAAAAAAGTGCTCAAACCCAGCCTAAGATTGTTAATGTTGACTTTCTGCATTTGTTCTTGGAAAAACCTCAGTGCAGCAGGTGGAAACAAAGCGGACGTCTTGTATGATATAATTTTCCCAGACGAATAATAACACACCCTCGCACAGTTTGCGTTGGGACTGATAAGAAAGTATAATTTTCCCAGACGAATAATAACACACTCTCGCACAGTTTGCGTTAGGACTGATAAGAAAGTTTCAGACGCTGCACCGAGATTGCAGCGTCTGAAACTTACTTTTTTGTCGCCTTTGAAGATGCCGCGAAAACACTTTTATGTGTTTGTATCGCAGTCACCACTCTAAATCGCCACTATATATTCCGTGGCGCGAGCATGCTGTTCGTGGTGGCGGCTTTGATTCTGAAGTAGTATTCTTTTGTTAGATGTCAGCTGGTTTGTTATCGTCCAGGCTCTCATCAAATGAAAAAAGTGTCCTAGTTTCCGTGTGCTTAGCACAATAGAATGTATACATTTTGGCGTTTTGTTCAAATAGGTGTTACCACAAAACCGCGAGTATAAGGGCTTGGTTTGCATACGTATAGTAAAAAATAATAATATGGTTGCTTTATAGTCACACTTCAAATAGAAGAACTTTGTGTGTTGACATTTCTCACTCTTCCTCAAGAGTATGACGGTTCCTTTTATGTCTTCCGTAATTTTCTGGAATGCTAAAGAAAACCTTTAGCCAGCTGAACGGATAATGGCTGATAGAAGAGGTTTCCTTTGTACAGTGCGTTTTAGCAACTTTAATTAAACAATTTTGGTTTCACAAACCAGAAGTTTCTTTGGAGCCGCTGAGTTTTCTGTTTACTTATTTAAAGTTCTTTACCGACAGGAACCTTTGCTAAAGGGTATTCCACTTATTGAAGGATGTCTTCAATATGTTTTATTAAATGCGTATGTGGTGTTTCATTTGATTTGTGTTAGTGCAAAGTAAGAAAACGTGTTAGTCAGACTTAGGAGCAAATTGATAGGCTGACAGCTTTACCTGCCGAAACAGTATCCTTCAGCGGCTGCACGTGTTACTTGGTCTCATATCACAACATCCTGAGCAAAAGGCTTTTCGGCTAAAATAAGCACGTGATTCATCTTGAGTTTTGAACAATATCAACACTGAAGACTATGAACGTCTTGGTCTTATCTAGATTTTTTCCAGAAGCAAGCTATACAATGTATAAATACTTTATTCAATTAACCGCATTGAATAAAACAGGCAAGCGTTTAGTGGTGCATTCAAGCGGAGAACTGAACACCCATATTTTGTTATTCGTCAGTTAAATAAGATAACATATTTTCACACGTAAAAACGTTCGAGGTAAAGACTGCAACTAATGTGTTAAGTGGCCAAAAATAAGTGATTCCTTCATGGAAGCGTCCGTTGTGGCATTTTAATGTTTAGCACGAGACGTTTAAAGGGGAGAATAAAAGGATATAAAGCGCGAACAAAACAATGAAAAGAAAGGCACAAATACGACAGGACGGCCGCTTTGTGCCTTTATTGTGCTTGTTTTGTTTGCGATTTTTAACCTTTAAATCAGTATGAACCAACTTTCCCAAAACCCAAATTTTATTCCAAGGATAATAAAGTCAGCACTAGCTGTTCATTGTGAAAGGCGCGGATCTATAAAAGGCTATCATTTATTGCGAGATTCTTTTTTTATATGATTGAGGTATTGAAAGAATAAAAGAAAGATCTATTTCGTTTTCTTGTCAGATTAAAAAGGCTGATTACTGAAGTTTTCTCCTTAAAAAGTGTCAGGACGGTGCTACTCTCAAACAAAATGCACTCTCTCCGCCCTTCAACTCAAAGACAAAAGAGCGGCGTGGGACACACGCCATTCCTGACTTATAACGAGTTCATTAGTCTTCGACTCACGCGAAGAAACAACCTACAAATATTACTCTCGAGTAGTTGTAAAGAATAATCTTGTTCGTTTGTTGAATCGTTTTCGGAAATTCTGTTGTCTATATGTCCGCCAGCAGGCTCCAATATTTCCGCTCCGGTTGCTCTGCATTCGCACTCCTTTCTGTCAAAATCAGGCTACGTTATAACGCACGTGAATTACCTTTGAATAATTGTAGTCAAGGTTTTGACACATCCAGTTGACGGCGGAAAAACACAGGTTGTTAAATTTGTTAATCTCCTCGTTAAAGTCGTAGTTTTTCATTTGAGTGAGTTTGACACTCAGGCACGTTTCTTTCCGCGTCTTCCAAATTCAAATTAAATCTAAAAACAAGTCATTTTTATTTTTATTTTTAAAAGTCGGGTCAGTACGTGAACTTCATTTTACCATTTACATCGAGAGGTACTTAAAAGGTCCAGAAATTACTGGATAAAAGCATTTGACATACTCGATAGAAACATTTGTGGCTAGAGCTGATATGCCAGCTACGCGAAAAGGAATCTTTGGCAGCTCTTATAATCAAATGCATGCCACGTTTTATCTACGTATATTTCTATACGTATGCGTGTACATGCAAGTTTTGTGTTTTGGTTGAAATGTGTTGCATCGAAAGCTGCGATTTTTCTATATGGACAGAGTCAAAGAATAAACTTTATGGGTCAGTTATGGAATATTAAAGGTCAGGCGTAATTAATCAGCACAAAATATCTCATTACCGTAGCAGTGTCAGGATCCTCCACTGGCAAAATCAGTACTCAGAAAATATCGGTAATTATAGACCGACAAGCGGCGCGGCTCTGTTTGCCAACGCGGCCGGAAGGCCGCGCGTGCCTCAGAAGCTATCTGGGCAGGAGCGGCCAGGCTCTCCGTGTTTTCGCCACTGCGCTGTGTGACGTGCGCTCGTTGTTGACGTTGTAGGGACGCTTCTAGATTTATCTGCGCGTCGTATTTCCTGCCAACAGTATGTCGTATGTTATGCCCGACTATTTGAGCTCCCTACCCGAGCCTGAACGGCAGCGGTTTCGAGACAAACTGTGCGTGGACGGCGTTGCCTCCGACGATCCCTACACCATAAATAGGTCTGGTGGAGTTCCGACGTGAAGTTTCTGCCATTGACTTCAATGGCTCACGTTGTCGTTTATTTAGTTTTTTTTTTTTTGCAAAGCCAGTTCACGGCCGACACGGTACAGGCGTACAAGTCTCTCGAGGCCTAGGATTACTTCGAGCCGGTTTCCGCTCGGCCGGCGGGATCAGCAGACTGTGGGTCCGCGGAAGTGTATTTATTAATTGATTAAATACACACAGCATTCTTCAAGTCGATGTATGATATTTTTTACCCTCATGACCACAAGGCTTGACAAGCGGTAACGCTTTGTCCATTTTGCCGCCGGTCTCCTTCCGCTTGGTAGCACGGGCGTAGCGAGCCACCGACGAGCGCTTGGCCGGTGCTTTGTGCGCGAACACCGCAGGAACAAAATCTGGGTGGTCTCGATCAGACGACGCTTTCCCTCCACATAAGCAAGCCTCGGGACGGAGATTGAAATGGAAGCCACACTTGCCTTCAAGAAAGTGCTTGTCCTCACAAACGGTCGTCCTCGCGAGGCGACCATTCCTTTCGATCCACGGATATTATCTGACTTCTGCGCCTTTCAGAGTCCGCCGGGAACTTCTGTGGAAACTCACTCCGATACTTTTGCTGTACTTTTCGGTGCAATTAATGGCTACACAGCTTTGTGGCATGCTGAAGTGCTATGACGCCCATGCAAAACGTGCGCCCTTTTGCCCACACCACCCGGCTCCGGCGCGATCGCAGCACCACCGCAGCTCCGTGATGTCAAGCGCGCGTGTCGGTCTATAGGAATAACATGTAAATGTCACGTTGAAGAATCCAATGTGATTGTCTAATATTCAAACGGAAAGATTAACATGTCACAAAATACGAGCTTAAGCCTCTGACACACTTTAAGAACGATCTCTGTGTAAGTACTGAGTTACCCAGTTTCAACACATGCACCAACAGCCGGCCACCAACATAAGAAAAGTCCCACGTTTGGTGGTCCCAGGAACCAACCTTTTTCAGAATGCCTAAATTATATTCATTACTTTTTTTTTCGCCGGTTCCCATACGTTCGGTATAAGAACAGTTAAAAACTATTAAGTTTCAGGTACCATGTCTGAAAAATATGTCTGTTGAACGCCCGTCTAACCGGGCACAAAGATCAGTGTCAAATTTCGTGCAATGTAGTGAGAAGAGGCATCGCCATCTCAGGCGCGAAAACGGCCGTGATGCATCCAGACTATTACGGTATGCATTACAAATGCTCAATTTATTTTCTGTACATTACTTTTCAAATCACTTTTTTAACTAGTTTTTTTTTCCACACCTTGTATACGAACGGTCATTTGGTTATTTCTTGGTACTAGTATTTTTATTTTTTTACATTTTTATGAATGCGATAAAGAGCTTCACTTTGGTTACATCATCAGAATACGAACTCTTCTCCCACACAAGGCTCAAATTTGGTAAGATCAGTAGGCCGGTGACCCTAATATGAGTTGGAAATTTAAGAAGGAAGCAATTGCTCCCGTCAACTTTTCTTGCCTCCGAAACTATTCTGAATCCTAGTGAATGATAACAAATGAAATATACATCTCTCCTCATAGCATGAAATTGGAAAGTTGGAAGGTATTCGAAAAGTAACCTAGCAACCGAGAAAGCCTCGTTCAATGTTTATTTACTTTACAAGCGCTTCCTCTACAAACCGATACAGAATACAAACTGCCTACGGCTTGAAGGTGATGTTCTAGTACCATTCTTGAAAGGGCACTGAACTCTACACAAAATATATTTAAGTACCTGGATGGTACACGTGTGCAGCGAAATGTATTATCCCTGAAAGAAAGAATTAGCACCATTATTTTGTTGTGACACATATTTTTCGAAACCAACACTAACTTTTATTTGGACGTCGACGTCTCAATTTCGACTTTGGCCCCAATTAAACTCATAACTCATAATAAATAAATAGGGGTGGGGGGAGCGCTCTAAGCTCCCACCCCCTTCCCACATTCCTCCACTTGCTGACCTCAGACCTCATTGCACCTTACTTGGCGGTTTTTCCTCCCCCTCTGACTCCATGGCGTCACATCTGTCACGTGTTAGCTCCGCTTGTCTATATACGTTGTATATATTTTTGATCTGTCATATCCCCTTTAAGTATACCTGAAGAAGACCGTTTGGTCGAAACGATTGTTCCCCTCCTTTCCTCTGGCACATCTCTTTCCCTTCATAACCCTACAAACACACAAAAATCGTTTGGACGCAATATACATATATGTATGGACCACACATTTTGCTTTTAGAGTAAAATTGCGATTTTATACCGAGGCGGAGACCTCAATCTAGACGTTTGTTCGGAATTTGCAAAATGTGTGTCTTGGCGTAAATGTTAAGCTAACTTTTTTTCCCCCTTTTTTTTCTTTTTGAGGGGGGGGGGGCGTATTTTCGGGTAGATAGTTGCATGTGTGACTTTTTTTTTAATCTGTACAATGCGGACATGTAAAAGGTTACTGGAAATATAAAACATGTGCTCAACGTTGCGAATACTCGTCGCGAATCTTGCCTCTGGTGGTGTCATGTCGCCTCCAGAAGCCCTCTACCCCCATGCATAACAGCATATACTGTTGGAATGTGGGGAACGAGAACGCTGTATGCCTGCAGGATTGCTCATCCAACGAGAATAATTGAAAAATACCATGAGTACTAAAACAACTCAACACTTTGTTAAACATTTCCTTGCTAGCCGTGGAGCAGTTAAACGTGCTATAGCTCTAGGTTGCATATATTTTCGATAATAAAACGCGTCGATATATATAGAACATCTATACACACGGGACTTTTAGAAAAATCGTAAATGTAACGACTATTTTTTTTAAGCACCGTTAGGTGCGTTTGGTATCGAGTGGTCAAGTAATGTAGCCACATAATTATATCTCTGGCTGCTTGCGTTTACGTTCTATGCATAGTTAGTTCTCGCACGCCTATCAGCAAAAAAAAGAAAGAAAATAGATATTGAAATTCGGCTATGTGAATCGACGAATTTCGCAGAAGTGTTCCTGGCTGTACATGCATACGTGAGTGTATTTATGTTTGCCTCCCAACGTTCCTTGAGGTATATTCCAGGGTACGTGTTTTGAGTTGTACCAGACAGTTTTTTTCTTTTTTTAGGGTAACGTGTCATCGCAATTGCTTGTTTTGTTTCGAGAATAAAGTTGAAGTCTTCGTGAAAGTTCAAAGTTAGTAAATAGTCACTTAGAGCTTGGCAAACACACTGGGCGTGGCCTTTTTATGTTCATAATCCTCGCTTCGCGATTGGTCCTTCGGCGCTATTATCGACTAATGCTGGAGTCTCATTGGCTCAGGAAAGATAATGAGATGCTCGGACAGGCCAGGCCGTGCGGTTCTTAAGTTGTCAATGACTATTCGCGACTCCAGCGAAATCGACGCCGCGTAGCGGCAACGCCGAGAAGCTCAGAGAGGAGGTCGTTTCTGTCGTCTGCTATCGCTGCTTGGTTCTCGCATAGCAGCAGAGAAACAAACATCGTTCCCAGTAATTACTTTTATGCTTCCGCCGTGTCATTCCTACGCACTGATCACGGAAGAAGGTTTCTACCGTCGAAAAATCGCTTTGCTTTTATATGGAACACCGATTTTACGCTGCAGTGCAAGGCATTTGTGTGGTCCACCAGTTGAACGACGAAAACGACCTCCTTTTGTCCGCCATTTTGCTCGACCAGCGCGCTCTATAGTTCGCTGAGTCGCGAATACGGAGCGCAGGTCGTCTGCTTCTAGTGAAGGAGTTGCGGTAACGTCAGAACGACACCGAGCTCTGATTGGCTTTGATTCAAAGGATAGTTGTTAGGCCTCAATGCTAGAAGCCTCGAGGTACCCACTGTTTTGTTTAAATCAGCCAATACGAGCTCGGCATTCTGACAATATCGCAACCCCTGTGTAAGAAGCAAACGGAACTTGCGGTCCGCGTAGGTGGCTTAAGTAACCGCATGTGACTCATCAGTTCAAACCCGGCTAATGTCGTCTGGATGCCGTGGACGCAACTTTAAACACCAAATTTGTCTACAATCCTTTTTTTGTGGGGGGGCATAGCGAACTTGGTTAGTCAGGAATCACTTATGTGGTAAGTAAAACAATTGGTCAAATGGCTACGGGCTACCGGAGTAACACAAAGTCACCTCGAGCACCTTAAAATGAGTCTCAAAAGGCAATAAATAACTTAAAACCGATCAAAAAAAAAAAAGAACACCCATTTAGACGGTTTTTAGGAAAACAGGCGGTCTCATTCTGGTATTGTTGCTTGTGATCTGCGAACGTACAACATAAATATAAATGAAGCGCACTCCCAAATGGATGAACTAAACAGAAGAAAACGAGTAGCCTCTGATGCAGTTGAACAACCAAGAAACAGAGAATTTTTTTTTTTTAAATGACACATACCAAACTTCGCAGGACCGCAACAGTATTAAATTGAATAAAAGCAAACTCTGGTCTTTCGTGACATTTCGCGGAAAATATTGGGCAGGGGAGGGGGGGGGTGGTAAGGGGACCCTTGTACTAACGAAAGGGCCAGATCAATATATTAAAGTGGATGTGCACCCATTGCGTCTGTTTTCCTGAAATCCCCTCCTCCGACGCCCAATACCGACCCGGAAAAAATAGAACCATAAAAAATACCGTGACGAAAGCGATAACGGATTCCGAATGCGCTTGCACATCCTGCAATCGCAACAGACGTGCGGGTTTCATTTAACAAGATAATTAAATAAAATGAGATACAAAAGCATTGGCTCTCAGAGAACACAAAGCAGCTGGCTTCCGGCAAAACAAACTTTGCCTTCAATTGCGGTTCCTCTAAAGTACTTCTAGCTACGTTCGGGACAACTTCAAAGCTGAACACAATGAACCGGTTCGTTTGAAAGACTGACTGCGAATATTTCAGACGCAGTTGATCAAAGAAACAAGTTGTATAGAAGAATGAACTCTCTATACGAGGAGATACAAGTGGCTTACCGTACTTACTCGAGTAATAGCCGCACATCTATAGGCAATCATTACGTTGCACGTAAATCACATAGCTAATAACCAGATCGAGAACACGATTCTCCGTACAAATATAATCATCACAGATGGTATCTTCGCACGAAGATTTTATCTCTGTCCTGTAAACAGCTGGAATCATGCTGTCGATCGCGGTGATTGGCAAACTGCGTGCTCCGCGGAAAAGCGAACCCAGTGGTTTCCTTCATATACAGTGCGGCTATTATTCGAGTAAATACGGTAATAAAGAACATGTCTCCTGCTATCACTGTGAAAGAATCAAGATGTACGTTTCTGCAGCAACCTACCTATTCGCTGCATGAGACAGGAGGCTCTCAGGCTTGTGTCGAAAGTTGACGAAATCGTCTTTGTTTGAAGGAAGTAGTCTCGTAGGGAAATCTTTTATCCTTTCAAAGACTGTCACTCTTTCCTGAAAATGTTGTAACTTAACGGCTCTCATTGGTGAACAGCCGTTTTCTTGCTGAACCTGGATTCATCTGGTAGCACGGTGAACCTATTTTTTATTTGATTGGTTTGAACGTGCTCGTTATATTTAAATGTGATAAAGTATAACAACGCAAGACATATCTCTGAACGCACTCATTTTGTCAGAAAGTTTTCCTTTGTAGTATTTCCTTCCATTATGTGAACTGTTTACTGATCTAAATATAATATTTATTCCTGATTGTCTTCAATACAAGTTAAGCAAGCCCGTTAACTAGGTCAACCTTATATTTAACAAAAAAAGAGACTGTGACGTCATCTTTTTATAGCAAATATTCAACCTACTTGCCCTCTTGTTTAAAAAATTGCGACCATACATTGCAACACACCACTTTTTCTGAATCAGATCTCAGAAAAAGACGTCGTGTCGCGATGTTTGTTCGCATGTTTAAAACAAGACCACCCATGGTTGCATATTTGAGTTTATAAGGATACTTAAGAACTCTCAGTTGAGTTTGCGTCATGAAAAGACAATCTCAAAATCCACTTTAGGGCCCTTTTAAGTATGTGTTTTTTTTATTCGATATAAAACGGCGATAGTCGAAGGTTTTTATTTAAACTGTACTTTACCTGCGTTTTTCGTCTTCGGATTAATTGTCTTCGGATTAAAAAAAACATCAACAAAAAGTTTTTATTTACGTGTGTTTAAATGTTCCTACTTTCCGATACGTTTCTCATGAGCATGTCTTGCGCGCAGATTCTTATTTTTCGTTTCCGCCAATTCAAAGCCGAGTGAAACTGTCATAAGTAGGCGTCGTATTGTCTTTTTTTTTATTTTACTGTGATAAAAATGTGACGTGTATACGTTGATCAGTTATTTCATAAGTACAAAATTTTACAATTTCACCCCTAATTATTAAGATGTCATTTTATTCTTCTTTTTTTCTTTCTTTTTCTTGGTAACGTTATGTTCATCTTAAAGCAGCAACAGTAAAACAAAAACAATGTTGCCTAGAAAATAACAGTGACATTCCCGTCAAATTTAAGCGCTGTGTTCTGCGAATCAAGATTGTTTTTGCTTCTCTTCAATCTTCGGTCGAACAAGCTCATCTTGTTTAGAGCGATCAGCTTTTAAACTGCCGAACAAGCCTCCAAAAATGCACATAGGCGATGCGCTGTATTCACATTATCCAGAGAGGATACCTACGTAAAGTGAGTTCTGACATGTCAAAAATCTTTTTTCAGATGACACCGGATGATGAGAAAGGACGTAGTTTTGGATCCTGAATTGTAAAAAATAGAAACGAAAATGTAGGAACAACTGCTTTGCTGACAGGCGCATTTCGTTTTGAGATCTTTTTGCATGTGTTACGTTTTCGGTGCGTTTTATGTCCTGCAGAAAACCCCTGTTTCGCAAGCCATCAAGTAATATGTGTCACTTTGAATTTCGCTGTCATCCCTCGGTGTTCTAAAATAACATTTATTTTTTTTTTACTTGTAGCTACCAAGAATATTTGATGACAGTTATTGAAGTGTAATCCTCACGCAGGATCGGGAAGTTTGAACATCGAGCGAGGGGTAAAGACGAGCCATCACATTGGCGGTCCCGAGAGCGAAAGAACGAGAAAGAGAGCGACAAAGGAGCAGAGAAAGAAAGCAGATGAAAGGTTGGGCTTGTTAATTTTGCTGCGACCAGTTGAAGTTGCTCGAGCTCTTGTCAACTTTATTTAGTTTTATACAATCCGCGATTCTTGGGTTTTCCTGGAAAGTAAGCCAAAAAAAGAGCAAGGTACAGACGTTACAGGTGATGTTTTCGTGCTTCGTCGTGCATATTAAGGTGCCAGCAAAATGGGCCCATTGGAACCGCCAACTAGGACCGCCGATGTCCGCGTCCATGGGCGCACCGAACCAGGGAGGCAAGGGAGCGCTTGCCCCCCCCCCCGCCCCAGCTCTGAGAGTGGAGGGGCAAGGCATGTGTTTTGCCCTCCCCCCTCCCCTCCCCTGAAAGAGCCGCCACTATCCAGGGCAAATACCGCCGGCGGCGCCCAAGGGATACCAAGGGCACCGGCTTCCGGCCCTTGGGGGGGGGAGGGGCGGGTTTGCCTCCCCCCCCCCCCCCCCCCCACACTCAAAAACAAGTTGGTGCGCCACTGTTCGCGTCCATGCCCCGCTGTTCCGAAGCGGCCCGAATAATAACCTTTATTTGGACTTCTTGAGTCACGGATGAGTGGGCAAAAGGTAAACAGACTTTACCTGACAAGGCCCCCCCCCCCCACCCTTATACATCGCACAGCAGAGAAAAGGAAATGGTAATAACACAAACAGACCAACCGGCTGCAAGCATAGAAACATGTGATTAACATATGCACATTAAACAGGGAAACATGTTTTACAATCAAGCTTCAACTTGAATACACAGAAATATAACGGATGGCGTATGGCTAGACGCTTCTCACAAAACTACAAATACAAATACAGAATACAAGATACATACCATTCATACATACATGAATTCATACAGATATACAGAACAATTCAGAGGCGTCCACAAGGTAGTGTTTGATGGTGTTTTTAAATCTAGGTAATGAAGTAGGGGATTTTAATATTTAAACCACACAGGGGTGTCCATTTAGGATTTCTGGTATTTGCTAGGCTAATGCTTGTGAGCCATAGATTGTCCGTATTTTGGGTTTTATGTAAGTTTCATTCCGCAGATCATATTGGGTTGTCTTAGCATGATAAGTTTCACAAAATTTATATTGTTCATTGTTGTATTAATAATATGTTTCTATTGCTAGTTTTAGCGTATACAGCATTTTTATATCCAACATTTTACACTTTTGAAGTATGGAGCTGAATGATCGGAGAAGTGAGCGCCTGCAATACAGCGAACTGCTTTTTCTCTATGCCTAATAAAAACCTATCTAGATTAGTTTTAGTGGTGGTTCTCCAGACTAATAAGCAGTAATGTAGGTGCGATTGTATTAGACTGTAGTATAACTGACATTTTAACCAACTAGGAGGTTATCTTTTAGTTTGTATATGATTCCTGTGGATCGAGATATTTTAGAACGGACATGGTTTATACTGGCGGGTCCAGCTTTATGTGTTTCTTCGAAGAAAATGTCTAGGAATTTTAGGAAGGTCACTCGCTCCAGTTCCATGTTTTTAAACGTTATTTAAAATTGCTACCTAAAACGATAAGATTGCTACCCATACCCGTTTTCACCTTAAGAAAAAAGTGGGTGTGTCCCTCTCGTCGCATGCTTATTGGTCGCATGCCGTCGCACATATTATTCCGGTCTGCAAAGTAGTTCCGATAAAAGTTTGCTCTCAGGGAAGCTAGCGTTATTTAAGCTTAGATAAATTTGTTATTCTCAGTAGGATAAACAATATAGCTCCTTAGTACGCGTGTATTCACGTAATTCAACGCCTCACAAGATCTGAGGATCGATGTTCGTAGCCAGCCGGCCAGCCGCTGTCGCTCGCCTTCCAAGATGGCGACTCCAACAACTCTGGCTGAGCGGTCCGTGTTGTCAGCACTCTTTCCTGAAGACGTTTCCTCTCGGGTGTACTTCAAACGTCACGCAAGTGGAAATGTCCTGTCGAGCCAGACGAGGCAGCGTGTTTTGAGCGTTTATTCTTGGATGCGGCGGCAGTACCAAGAAAAAATGTGGTGGAAGTCGTCAACCTGACTGCCGCCGCAACGGGGATCATTGTTAGCTCGGTCTACGAGATCAAGCGTGGCTTCAAACGTGCCAACGGAGCTGTGAAATCTCCTTCAAAGAAGCGCCCGAAATTCGCTGAAAAAAGGAAGAGGATTTCAAATCACGACGCGTGCACTTTGACGGCCGTGAGAAGCTGCGAAGCTGCCTGCACAATTTCTTCCGTCGGGGGAGATCCCAACGTTGAAGAAAATTGCCGCTCGTCTCCAAGAAGACGACGTGCTGCCGTCCTGTTCCTGGACTACCCTGAATCACCTGCTGAAGGACATGGGTTTCGAGAAACAGAAACGGAATCGCAACTCCGTCCTAATTGAGAGAGAGGACATCGTCGAGTGGAGGCGGTGGTATTTGAGGGCAATCGGAAAGCACAAAGCCCAAAACCGCAAGATCTACTTCCAGGACGAGACTTGGGTGAACGCCGGCCTCACAGTTGACAAAATGTGGACTGACAGCACCATAAAGTCAGCAAGGCAAGCTTTCATGTCTGGACTGACGACTGGGCTAAAGGCTCCTTCTGGAAAAGGTGAAAGAGTGATTGTCACTCAATCCCATAGAGTTGATATGGGCACGAGTCAAGCAGGAGGTCGCCTCCAAAAACATCACATTCAAGCCCAATGACGCTGAGCGGCTCTTGAGGGAAGCAGTGGACAACGTAACAGCTGTCCATTGACATGACTGTGTAGAGGATGTGAAAAAAATGGAGGCGAAGTTTCGAGAATGAGATGTCCCAGAGTCGAACCTCGAGCCAGTCGTCATACCCCTCGATGCAAGCGACACGGAGGAGGAGAGTGGAGACGACGACGGAGCTGACGACGAGGACGAGGGTGAAGAGATCTTCGGTGTTCAGCCGTTAGAATGGAATTGACCGTGAACTAATGTCCCCCTAGGACATGTTCTCTCCTGAAGGTGGCTAGAACTTTGGACTCTGTTTGTCATACCCCAGAACACAAAGCGGTCCTTTTAAGGACCATTCACATACTGCAAAATCGGATTCCGACTTCATACACGCCTAACCTTCAGTGTCATGTTGTTGCCGTGATTCTACGTTTCATTACGTAATAGCCTTATTCATGGCTTCTCGAGGTCTTTGAAATCAGCTGTATGTATTCCACTGCACCGTGAATAACCAGTACAAAGAATCACTCTACAAAAAAAAGTTTTCAGTTGTACTGCACTCGCTAGTTTGCCCATCTACAGCAGAGGTGTCAGGCGCCATTTTGACTTTTTGCTTTCTAAAGATATATGCATACAATTACACTTTAAGGGTCGTTTTTATTCAAGAAAGAAAACATAGTGTTGGCAGCATGCCGAAAGTAGACCATTGTTCTGCAATGTGACCCTGAGCGTAACATTTCACTTGCTCACCTCATGCATATTCAATATCGCTTACAGTTCATTTTGAGGTCTAAACATTATGCTCAGCCCAGTCTTTCATTGAGATAGCTCCGTTATTGCAGTGATCAGTTCTTATGGCGGTTTGTGGGAAAAAGTAAACACACAAACTGCCATCTACATGCCTTGGGGTCGCTCTGGCAATAAACGTATCTCACATCCACCATGCTGTTTTAGATTATAATCGGGATTCTTACCGCCATCCACACACAGGGCCACTCGGGCAACAAGCAGAAGCTTTAATGAAATCGTGGAAGAACGTATCTCACATCAACCACGCTGTTTTGCTTATAATCAGGATTTGTACCACCATCCCCACACCACGGAACTTAAGAGAACAGAATTAAAGAATAAAAATTGAAATTCACCGCGACGCACAAGGAAACCGATTGCCCACTCAATATATACACGTGAACGTCAACGCAATAACGTAAACAAAGGTATATTAGGACAGAATAAACTATGCAAACTTACGTTCGTGGCTGGTAGCAGATCTGATCAATCCCAGTTCATCAAGTTTGCGGCGATGTCGATGATGTCAGCTGATATTTTTGCTTTAGCGCTCCAGGTTTGCCGTTAAAAACTGTAAATACGCTAAAACTGGCAGACGTTGATTTTTTCTCTTGGTGTTTTTAGAAAGCCGACGGTATAAACAATGTTAGATATACAAGGATATGTTTATTGAAAACAGTTTAAAGAAGCGATGCAAAATTGTGCATAGCATAAGCATGTTTATCAGAAACAAACGCTATTTAACGAGGTATGTTCTAGCTTTTTGCCACTAGAGGATGCTGCAGTGCTAAATTCCTTTTGGTTTCGGTAGGTAATTGTGGATCCCACCACCTCCCGACGGAGAGTGGTGAAATCTACGCGATATCGCGCCATTTCATTGGTGGAAACCCAGAACACTCCGCCACCGGCCGGACTTGTTTTACTTCGGTTCTTAAGGTGAAAACGAGTAGCGTTGCTTAATTAAGACCAGGTTTGAAAATAATGTATTTTGTTTTGTTAATGATTAGTCCTAGTTGGTTGGAGTTAAGCCAGAGTTCAAGCTCGCCCAGCCATGCATTTGATACACCCTCGATTACACCTATATAATTATCCGTAAAAAGCGCATTAGTATCATCTGCGTGATGCATAATGTATGGAGTTTTAGGTATATTTGACATATCATTAATATAAATAAGGAACAGTAATGGCCCTACAACTGATTCTTGAGGTACGTCACACCTTATTTTTTCCTTTTTTGCTCAGATTCATTTTTTTTTATTTTTACATATTGTGACCTGTTAGATAAATGACTGCGAATTAAATCCCAAGTTATTCCCCTTATACCATAATATGATAACTTTAATACAAGAATGTCGTGTTTAATTGAATGAAATCGCTTTGCGAAAGTCTAAGAAGATTCCTACAGTGTATAGTTGATTATCAAAACTACTTATCAGCTTATCCTTAATAAGTAACAATGCCTTTTCTGTCGACTTAGTTGTTTTTTTTGGAAACCGTAATGTTGTTTTACAATTATTTTCCTTTCTGTCAAGTAATTTGAAAGTTGAACATTTATAACCTGCTGTAGTACTTTAGAAGATAAAGGCAGCACCGAAATTGGTCTATAATTATTTACATTGTTATGGGCGGCCCCCTTTATGTATTACGCACACTCGGCTAGTTTTATATTTTTTCTGGAAATATGCCAGTCAGTATTGAAGTGTTGCAAATATGTGCCAGGGGACGACTTAAAAAATGAGACACTGCTTTGATCGGTATAGTCTTTAGGTCGTCGTCGACTCCAGCTGCCGTGTTATTTTTTAGAGACAAATAGTAAATCAATTATCTCCTCCTCTGTCACAGGGCTAATGCATGGAAAGCTCCCTCCAGGGGTCTCCAAACCCTCGCCCGCGGGCCAGAAGCCGCCCGCGGAGGCGTTTTGACCGGCCCGCGAACGGACGCCGTCTTTCCATTGACGCTCGGACCGCGGCCAGCCGCTGCTGCAAACGCAAAAACAAAGCGCGCGTAAAAAAAGAAAAAACAAAAACAGGTGGCACTGTGACGTGTATTGAAAAGCGCAACCCAAGATAAGAAAAAGAATGAGAAGAAAAACAGCATGAAACAAACACGCCGAAGACACTTAAGACTGCCTACGTGTAGGAATGCGAAAGCATTCTTACACGCTGCACATTCCTACAAGGTGCGCGCCACATATTCCCTTTGCGTACGGCGCTCCGGTAGTGACATCACGCTCCCCACTGCGCAGCGCGGAGCCCCGCCGGCCTCCCGGCTTCCGTGACGAAGCATCTGCGTTTCTGTGCTTTTCTTTGTGTTTTTTTTTCGACGCGCGTCCGCTTTGACCTTGAGCGCACCCGCCGGCTTCCGTGACGAAGCATCTCGTTGCTGTGCTTTTCTTTGTGTTTTATTTCTGAGGCGCATCCGCTCTGACCTGGAGCGGCGCGTGCATGATCTTTCAGACAGAGCCACATATGCAGAGGGTGTGGCCATTCACTGGGAAGTATAGAACACAAACGAGGAGGCGCCATTGGCCGAAAGCAAGCTGGACGAGTTCCAGGGCGCCTTCACAAATTCGATATGTGGCCAATCAGAAGCCGGAAATAATACCCTGGTGGCGGTGGCGAGAAACAAAAATAATAATTGCGTCGGTGTAACTCTCGGTGATTGAAAATATGGAGCACGTGATGTTTCAATCACGGTCACCCAAAATCATGTTGGAAGAGTGCGACTAACGGAACGGTCGACATAATCCGCACGCCAGGCGCCGAGGGCCGGGGATCTGCCGTCCGAGCTGTCACACTCTGTCCGAGCGAAACAGAGTTCGAGCGGCCACATTCGTTTCTTACATCTTTCTGTATGATCATGACCGAAACATCACCGTGCACCATACTTTTCAACCGGGGAGGGTTACTGCAATTATCTCTTACGAGTTTATTAAAACCGTGTACCTATGATTAAAACTGTCTCTCGCTACCACCGCTAGGGGATTCTTTTCGGCATATGGTCGGCCAAGAGACAACAGACGCCGAAATGTCGTAATGGGACGTATAGGGCTTTCGCCTTAAAACGTGGGATCTCTAGCCATAATATTGTGCATTGTCATCCGCAGGATTACTTTTCGTATGGTTCTCTGCCTCATGTCAACAGCATCTATGATACAACTCCTTAACGTTCTCGAAAATATTGGCGATGTGCACGACCAAAAGGATCGGCCTTCCGCGATTGGCCAAACGCTCACTATCGACGTCTTTAGTAGAATGAGTTCTGCTCTCATCGACAGAATAAAGAGCAATG
Organism: Ixodes ricinus; assembly: GCA_037355805.1. NCBI lineage: Eukaryota > Metazoa > Arthropoda > Arachnida > Ixodida > Ixodidae > Ixodes > Ixodes ricinus. The sequence goes on from JAZHYW010070282.1 coordinate 68,827, forward strand.
TCACGCTCTCATCAACTTTGGCGGTGTTGATTTAGAAACGTGACGACCAAGCGTCCACCGCACTTTTGGCAGACGATCCAACTTGTCGCTCGCTTACTAATGATCACGGTCGTGACGTCTGTGATAGGAACCATGACAACCGCCAATAGGCCTTAGTGTGCTGTGTCATAGCACTTGCATATTGTCATCAGCAGATCTACCATTCTCGTTGGTATTTTGCTCTCTGTGAATATGCCAAAGTTTTTGCGCGCATTGATTTATGTCTGTTCAGTTCTCTGGGTTTCTATCTTTTTTTTTTGTAATGGAACTCATTCTGGTCACTTCGATAATTATAATCCTCTACAAGCGTAGATCTTCTGTACATGTCAATGGCGGCTTTTGATGACTGGTAAAGAAAGTGCTGGAAGACAGGCACCGATGCGGAACCTGCACCTACCAGACGTTAGTTCACTGTATCATTAACCATGTTGGATATTCACCAGCTCGCCTGAACCCTTACGATATTTTCGCTGAATTATAGGGGGCATTCACTGGACGCCATATTTGAGGGCAATGTTTTGGGGCGCATGCTCAGAACGAGCTTACATGAATAGCCTGCTAAGGCCGGCAATCTTGATGGTGTGGAATGCATGTTGCAAAAGAACTGTGGAAGCTCGCCGTCAGCACGCGCTCGGCAACCACGCACACAGATATGGCCGCCAGTGAATACTCCCTATTGGCGACGTGAGCGATCGAAAGCGTCGCTGTGGTCGGCCCACCACAATTGACCGAATGCTGACTATGACGTCAGCAAAGGATGTCTCACTGATGGAACTAAGAAGATTGTAAGAACTTCAATTTTGATGGTGTTTGCAGTGTTGCTTTGAGAGCGCTATAATTTCACGCTTCCACCATGCCATTACAAACACCATCGAACTTGCTGTTCACGAGGTAATGACGTCACGAAAGGCAACCAAACAAGGGCACCACCGAAACATCTCGCCGCTAATAGTTCAATATCACGGTGACGGGACTTATAGAGACTTTCATGCGCTACGCGTTTGAGGGTGTCATGTGAATCTCCTCCTTGTTGTTCGAAAACGGCGCTTTCATCCCATTCCTCCAAGATGACTCCAAAAGGTAGCTTTGACGGCACTAGGTGAAATTATGCTACCCTGGACAGCGTGGCACAAAAAAAAACACTTAGTTCTCTTTTGTAAGGGTCAATAGCCACGCAAAATGGTTTTAAAAAAAGTAGCGCCACGTTAGAACATTGATTTTACGGCAAGAATGGGATGCCGCAAAATTTCACTGCTTTGCGACAGGCACATGATAGCTGACGTCCTCCCTGTTGTCCTTAATGCAGGTCTTTCTTTCTCACTTCGGTGAGTCCTGCTCCACGGGTGATACACAGCAGCAACATGTATACACCATTTTTATAGTCTGCAGAAACAAAAAAGTGTATAATGCGCTGTGTAGAGCGCAATCACACTGAAATATTATTTAAACTCGCGGTATATCATTACTCGAATAATCATATGCCATTAATCAAGTAATCATTAATCAAATATGTGTTAAATTCAACCAGCTTCCTCTTTTATTTATTACGAAACGTAACGTGGACACCTGTCCTAGCCTTTCTATTCACATTTGCTGAACGCTTGTTAAAAAACAAAACTACGACTTGCAAATGTAGAATGTTCTCCTTCCAAATATTTGAAAATGGGGTGAATAGATATGGCACGTACATGCACTCATGATATGAGTCAAACCGAGATTTGCTTTCTACTTTTCTACCTCAAACTGTGTTCCAATAGAGTCGTGTATTGTTTAAACATCTATTTGTGGTATTTGTGGCAGTCTTTTTTATGCCTTTTGGACTGTCCGCAGCCGCTTTTATTTGAATTTATCTCTGCGATCGAGGGCATTGTATTTATTCTATATTTTGCTAATGGAGCAGACGACAGTCGTCAAGAAGAATTTGTCTAATTTATTTATTGCTTCCCTCCTCAAGAATATTTGTATTGGTACTGATATTTTTTAACTCTGAAGAGTCAGGTCACCTTAGAAAGCCGCAGGCGTATACCTGTAAGCTCGTGTTGCCTTGCGAACGGCCAATAGATACATACATGCGTATGTACAGTCTCTAGCCGTATACCAAAGAACTATTCAACGAGGCAGTTTCAGTCGACTGCCCTGGCTTCGCTTTATCTCGTCCCGCAGTGCTTAATGTGAGAAAAGGTTTTTTTTTTTTTCTATCCTCGCTTTAAATATTAGGTGCTTCCAGTCAAACTGTGCTTCGCACAGCGACATGAACCGCATCGGCACATGGGTTTGTCATACTCAAAGAAGCTGCACATTTATACCGGAGAAAAAATACAAAAATAGACGAAGACGGGGCTGCTGTGTAAGAACGTTGATTTGCAATGAATAGCCCCACTGCACAAATCTTTCACGGTTTATATATTACCTGCTTTGGCACTAACTGTCAATTCATTTGTCATAGAGCTAGAGAGCTGGATGGTTCGGGTTAATTTCGGATGTCGATAGCGTTCAGTGCGGTAAAAGAGGACGCTGCAATATACCAGCCCCGGTGTGTACATGGCGCTGAAGTTGAAGTCTAAAACTTTTTTGTGGTGGAATTTTGTAGTCCTCGTATGCTATTATGGTAACTGATATCTAGGAAGCACAGGACGTGGCTTGTGTTCATTCTCCTTGTTTAGTGACCCAGTCCCAAGGCGTTTCTATAAAGACGATGGCGCAATATCACTAGCTGCGGAGCGATGTTTGTGCTTCGTAAGCTGTTGTTGAACTGAAAAATAATAGACCTCCCCGTAAATAGCTCACGCAGCCCGCTCGAGGCAACGCTCGCCAGCTCGAACAAAAAAGAAAAAAAAGGAATTATAAGTAATCTCAGCGTTTCCGTCATTGACAGGATATACCATATGTCATAATAGTAGGGAGATTGTACATGAAATTTTAGGGCTGGGCGTTGGTTAACAAATAAACCCAAATAATAAGCACCCTTCATTCGATTACATGGTTTCGCTGATTGCCGCGCCTAATATATTAAAATGACAAACTTGCACTTCTTGCATCTGCTGAATTCTTTTTTTTTACTATGTGAGAAGCGACGCGATGTATGATTTTAAACTAGAGCTTCAACTTTGGTGTGTTTTTGAAAACGGTCCGAGGAGAATGGCAGCTTATTTTTCCCCTTGTGGATGCAGAGAAGTTCGCTGTTATCTTCCGTCAGAAACGAGCTCGTTTGATTGTTCACAATACACCGGATACGACAGGAGCGTATTAAATTCAGTTAGCGTATTGAACCTTCCCATGTAAACACCTCGATTCGCTAGTCAAGCGCATACAATCGAGTCCCATCCCATCCGTTTGAAGAGGTTGGTTTGAGATTTTCAAGCCAAATATAGACCTCCATGTAACTCCAGCGAATCGAATCGGGTGTCTGAAGGACGGAGGAAGGGTACAAGAAGGAAGGGGAGAAAGGCTACGATTACCTTCAACTTTGCTCCCCTCGCCCTCTCCGTTATGTGCCACCGTCCAGATCGCGTAGTCACCGATGGACTCCACTAATCCCCCGCCCCCTCCCCACCAAAGCCCGAAAGGTCAGGTGGGCGCTCTGCAATCATTTCACGCGAAGTGTCGCCACCGGTCGATTCGAATCCATGTAAACGCAGTGGTTAAAGTGAATTCAATGCGCTACGGTCGCATCCACGTAAACGCAGCCACTGCTGCGCTAAACAGAGTCTCGCTTAGCGTTGAAGTGACCGAATGAAATATAATCTTCTCGCCTTGCTGTGTCTTGCAAACGTCGCCCCTGCAGCTTACATTGAAGTTAACCAAACTGGTGACTTCAGATACATAAAATCCTTGACCTAAATCACTTAGACTACTCCAAGACTCGGTTAATATTTGTTCTTTTTTTCCCCAATCTATGTTTGCCAGATGAGGAAAGCCTTTAATGTTTTTTTTTCTTATTTTGTTTTCGTTCGTCACAATTCAACCGATTAACCCGTTAAACAATTATTGTCATTAAAGCATTATATCGATTGATGGGAAAGATAATCGAACAGTCGCCCAGCTCTGTAGAATGAAATTAGTATTTTTATGAAACACCTCTAAAGAACTGCTTAATCCGAATATTGCCTGGAAAGGCTGTTAAACTTTCCCTGAACTACATTGTTCATTACGAACTTCATTGTCCAGATATGAGGCCCTTTAATTGTATCCTGAGTATGCTACGTTACAACCAGCCCCTTCTTGATCTTGAGCGATAATATTTGTTCACCACAAGTATGGTCGCTTTGATTCCCCTACAGAATTGCTGAAAAGATCCAGCCTACTGACCATTGCTGATCGCGCAAAATTAGGAAGACTCAAATTTTTGTATCTCCTTTTAAACGACGCCTTTAAAATAGACAAGAACAGGTACGTGAATTTTTCACAGACAAGAACAACAAGACATAAACACTGCAAAACACTAACCGAATATTCTTTCAATAGTAATACTTTTAAGTACTCTTTCTTTCCTTCAGCTGTAAGAGGTTGGAACAGCCTTGATCGGCTATTTTTTAACGACACAAATGTAGATGCGTTCATTCAAGCTCTTGAACAAGACCTTCTTAGCAAATTCATGAGTTGGTTCTTTCTGTTATGTTCTGTTTTGTTGTTTCAGTATGAAAGAAAGTGACGATTTCTAAAAATTACTGTTTTTCGCGCGCCTCAAAAATTTGGTGTGTTGTTTTTTGTACCATACCTGCTATAATCCCCCAATGTGGATTGGCAGTATTTTGAAAATAAATAAAATAAATTATGCACCAAAGCAATTATAAATATTGCAGTACTACAGATAAAAAAACAAATAAAACGTTGGTTTCGGACTTCGAAAGGACCTAAGCTCAAAGACGCACTAAGTTCTAATATTACCACCCACCTGAAGAAGAGGGTGATCAATCACTGCATCATTGAACAATGGGTCGCGAAAATGGCCATTGTCAGGGAGCAAACCCATTAGACTACCATTATGCCCGACCTGGCCGGTAGGGTTCTTTCTTCTGAGCCAAGTGATGCATCGACTTCGTAAAAGAATCTTTCGTTTTCCCCAGCCAGAACACCCACTTTCTTTAAAGGCGCCTTCCGGGGTGCCCCAGTATATTTCTTGAAGGCTCCTATCAGAGATGCGAATCATGGCTTTCGAAAGTTAACTTTCAATTGGCACTTTGAAAGGTTCTTGCTCATACTTTCTGGTGGTTGTGAGGGACCCTTAAAAAACACAGAAGCGCGTAGCGCGTAAGAAGGAAAACGCGATGAGTTGCGTTGCTCTGGCCGAGGCACACACGGTAATCTGAAATTCAAACTTCCGTTAGCCCGCGCCATATTAACTAAACAGTGAGTGTAAAGCTGAAGGTGTATTTTTGTGTGTGTATATTTTGAAGCTTTGTTTCATGTTATTTGCTTTCTGTGACAAGAAAAAAATGGTTTACTTGTTTTCAAAATTGTAAAGTGCGTGCGAAACAAAAAAATCAATTTCGTTTGTTCCGAACAAGGGATTTATAACAGAACAGCGGAAAGCGCTTCAATCCCGCTTACATAACACCTTTTATTTATCGATTTCAATACATCTTTTTCTCTATCCTTTTTTTCGTTCTCGGTCGCTAGCTCTTCCTATGCCTCCTAAGAGACAAAGAGCGTAAAACAGAACGCAGCTGTGTGTGTTACGCTTCACGTTCTAAAAAGGTTGAAATGATGGAACTTCAAAAAGCGTTTTACGTTCCAACGTTCCTGCAACGTGGACACGTAACAAACGTTTGTTTACGCGAACTCACACGTGTAAAGGGAAATATTTCCGTTTTCGTCCACAATATCGGTAGTTATACCGCAATCAATCAAATTTGCTCGCAGCGTGAAAGTTACCATGACAACTTTTTGATTTAGGGAGTGTGCCTCATCTTTATGGAACAGCGCTTTCCAATCTTTCTATGTTTTCCGGGTGAAGCCTACGGTGGGAAACATGTTTCTACGCTCATAGAAAACAAGCGCGTTAGGAGATATACGTGGCGAAACGGCCCAGCTCGCTGACTTGCCAGAAATAACAGCACACTAATGTGTTCGGTGTCCTAGAGGCGGGCTGTTCCCCCCAGTGAGCCATTCAAAATCTCCGTACACTGGAACGAGAGCCATTTCCCTTACCATTGATGCCGTGATGCCGGTGCTATTGATTTCCCACTGATGCCGCTGACGTACAAGGAACGCCATTAAGGGGGTTTACTGTTGCTTTCGCAATCGAAACCGTATATTTCCTCTTGGTATGGCACCCTCCGAAACACCAAAAATATTTCTAAGCACACCCCAGAGTCTATATCCCACTCACTTCTTTTCACCCTGAGCCGCCTTGGTTCTTCATTCATGATAGCAATCCTTTTGTGTTATGCTGATGTATGAGGAGCTTGCGCTGCCACACAGAGCTAGCCCATAAAGGCGTATACATTGCTCTGCTCTGTTAGCAAAACGAAAACAATCGCCGTTTTTTTTTCCGCTTATATTTGCTTCGATTGTCATAACACCTACTATATATTTCGTTTCAGCTTTAGTTCACACGCAGCAGTAGCGACCAGGTATTGGGACGAATCAAGCAGCATTAAAAGCGCAAGTCACTGGGCATTTATTTTGTTTATAATTGGTTCGGCGATGATAGAACACGTAGAGAAACATGACCAACACCATGATGGTGCTCTTTTGATGCTTTGGGATTGGTTCCAACAGCTGGTAGCATCGGCTGAGTCGGAAATTTCTTATTTGAGTCGAAATTCTGAATTCTTAGTCAGAAATCGTCAGAAATTTCTTATTTGAGTCACTTACCTAAGCTGTTAATACCAGCCTTTGGACGAAGAAGAAAGCTTCGATGTCTTGTTTGTGATAACAGTATAGCGTAATATACAGTGGCGGCTGATTCAAAACGGTGAAGACTATCTATTAAAAAATATGTTACGTATTTTACAATATACCTTGTACCTTACGATATAATGTATAAGGTAACCTTACATCCTAAGACTATCTATCCAAAGCACCTAACGATAAAAGTACTACTTTAAACTTCGTTCTTATTAAACTTTTGCTTGTTATTTTTCTCCCCCCCTCCGTTAATACAAATTCCAATCACTGACAGCAAAAACCACATGGTTATCAAGATTGGTGTTAACAATACGACGACCTTTTTCTTCTTTTACAACACGAGCTTCTAAAAAAGTATGATGATTTGAGAAGAGATCGATGTATGCTTAGGCAGGTGTGACGGCTATAGGCTCTTATTACAAACGTGACTGACTTTTTTGCTGCCCAATCTTTCTTGGCAGATGACCTACCAAGGCTTCATAGGAAGCACGCCAAAAAAACTCGTAACTTGGCAGAAGATTGGCAATTTTGGGCCTTACTTGGCCTTAACACGGTTTTGCTCCAAGGCGTTAGTTATTGCCTGAGTACTGTTCAATGGCGTTTCTATATATTTTCTTTGACTCGTCACATAATTGCCAAAGGGACAGACTTGAGCCTAAGATGCCACGCAAGTAGGTAGGCAACTTCTGAAGGCGACATGGTGCCACCAGGGGTGAAGCCAGAAGTGTGAAGGGACACGCCCCCAACGATGACCAAAACCACAGCTGTTTTGGTCACCCTCGGGAGCCAGTGTCCCTCCACACTTCTGGCTTCATCTCTGATGGCCTCATGTCGCCTACAGAAGCTGCCTACCACCATGATGTCACGTATGACACGAAGAACCAGCGCTGAAGCCTAAATCCGGCACTTGTTTGGCGATTTTGGGCCAAGATACCCAGACTCTGGCCAAAGATGATAAAGTTTTGTTCAAACCTTGGCTTCTTCGGGCTTTTCAAAGCCGTAATTTCTCAAATAAAATTCTAAATTTAGCTAAAAAAACTGTGTAAGTTGGGTGAATGCGATTAAGCTATAAAAAAGTACTTTAACTTTGTTATTTTTAAAGATTTAACTTGATTCACGGGCTTTGCGTTGCGTCAATAACCTCATGTAATCATCATGTGCATTCTGCGACTAATAAAAAAAAACTATACCTTCCTTCCGGCTACTGCTAAGGCTGATGTAATGCGATAGCGTTTGGGATCATTCGCTCTGCTGCTATCGGAAGCCCTACATTGTCCAGCTCGCTTGCGCCTTCGCATTTAATTGCATTATAATCATAACCTTAAAAATGCAAGCCGTTCGCGCTTGTTGATGTTAGACTGGTGGCAGCTGATAAAACCCGTTTGCTCTACTGACGTCTCACTCCTGGTTAGCTCAGTCGGTAGAGCGCTCCATTGGAACTGGAGAGGTCCCTGGTTCGATACCAGGACCAGGCGGATTCTTTCGGTGGCGCACCAGTTGCCTAGCTGTGTTTGGAGATTTGTGTTTGTCCTTTGTCTCCTTTGTTCCCCTTCTCCAGGGATGATTATCGTCAGCCCTAATTGCGGGCTCCTCTCACGCGCAGTTGTTAGGCGCTCACGTCACCCCCTCCAGATCACGCCACAGCACCTGCTACTGCATGCACGCACCTGGTTCGCGCTGATGTAAGCTGGCTAGTCGAAAAACGCGATAGTTGATCGCATACTTGTGAACCCTGAGACGGGGAAGCTAAAAAGCATTGATGCTTCTTCCCCGTTTCACGGTTCACAAGTATGTCGTTTTCTAACCGCTCGCCACCACTCTCTAACTTCCTCGAATATGTTATTTTCGCGATGATCATGTTTAATTTGTTTTGTTTTTAACGACGTCAAATTACGTATATATGTTCATATCGTAGACTCACGCGGTCGCCTATACACTCTTCCACTCTCCCATCACTTTTTAACTTTTTTTTCAGTGACGTCAAATAATGTGATATGTTCATAACGTGTGGACACGCGGCTGCGCACGCACTCCCAGAATCTGGCATGTAGCTCAGTAGTTTCTTTGTCTCTGTCTAGCACACTCCGGAAATACAACAAAAATAACAAATACGTTTTTCTATAAAGTCCTATAATGCTTGGGATATATGTAATAGCCAATGCACATATGCAAAAAAATATGCACTATATTTAGGTATGTAAGAAGTACTCGCTTAGATACTTTTGATGAAATATTACAGTCGTTTCGGGAGTGAACTTCAATTTAATCAAGTTACACGCGACAATTTATAGTTGGGATACCGAATTTGTGTATGTATCCTGTAATGATTGACGTCACTTTCCCCGCTAAATTCAGCGAGGAAATCGAATCGTTGTTTAGGTCACGTGACGTCAATTTCCCCGCTAAATTTAGCGAGAAAGTGCACGGACTTTCAAACTTCTAGGATGAGGAAGTTCTGTTAAGAAAACATTATATGCATTAAAAACAATTACCATTGGCAATCAAGGAAGAATGTCTGGCAAACAACCTTGGGCTCCTGGGTTTGGTTCTCATTGGAGGACGTTCGAATTGCCCTAACAACCCTCTCCCTTTTTCATTTGCATTTGGCATTCAAGGTTTTTGTTGTTGTTTTTAATTCAGCGTATTTTTTGGTCTTTTCTTAAAAAAGAAACAATGTTTTTTTTTCTGTAACTATTTATAAATATTGGAGTTTACTGGATTCTATTTCGATCATATGTACGGTATTCCCCTCCAACCCAGTTTCACGTGCCTACAACCTCCCCCTTTTTTTATTTCTTTTTTTTTTGCAAACTGTGTACGCAAAATTTGGTCGAAAAGGAGAAGAAAACGTTTTCCTCCCAAAAGACTGCATGCTGATGAACCAGCCTACAGTGTAGCAAAGGGCAAGCCCTTAGATAGCTGACGAATAAAAAATAAAATAATAAATGTCTATCAGCTGTCCAATATCATTTCAAAATAATGACCTTTTCCGGTTAAAATGGAGTAACGGAAAAACAAGATTCGGCTGACGTTTATTGTATTTTATCGGTTTAAACCGAAAACTCCGAAGCCTTTATTATAGTACATTGTTATATATTGGTTTAGGGATTTTCCCGTCTATCAAGCCTTTCCTGACACTCGCACAGCATTTCACAATCTGGTGGCCTTAAGCAGCTATCCTCTTAAAAAAAACAAAAAGCGCTGATAAACAACAGAGGATGGGCTGGAATAGATTGTGAATGAAGTGATTAATGTTTCTCTTCCTCTCTAGTGGTTGAGAAAGGCTGTATACTTTGTCTCACCCTACGATGGACTAAAGGCAAAAGCTACGGACCGCCAGATCCAATCACGAGCGACTTAGAAATTGTGCGGTATTTCGCTTCGATGCACGTATCGGTGCCCACGTCTCGAACTACTGATGAGGAGACGGGTGGACAGTGGTTCGAATCGAAGAGCACTGAGTGACTCAACAATTTTACATCGTAAAGAAAGACACAGAATATAGGCTCTTTGCAGCGTCGAAGCTATAGAAATGATGCGGCGCTTTTGGATTCGAGCATTATTTGTCCACCCCTAATCAATGTTAAGCGTGTCATAGTATAGCGTGGAACGTGATTGGACCTTGCGGCCCGTGGCTTTGGCCTTTAGTCCATCGTAGGATAGAGCAGTGACGAACGACGACAGACCGACAGCAACGGAAGAGTGAAGGCGGCAATGGAGCGCTCATATCATTTTCGCATCACTTGGGCGCTGCTCATTTGCTTTGCATCACTTTTGGACAGTTGTGCCTCATTGACTCGTTCGACGTAAAAAAAAAAAAAATATATATATATATATATATATATATATATATATATATATATATATATGTATAAAGTTTTTTTTTATGATGAAGCAAGGCGCTGTTGCTAATCATTGCTTAGTTTTATGTGTTGGGAGAGCGTAGGTAACGCCTTACAACGAGAAGGCTGAACCCTTCTTAGCGCACGTTAACGCGTCGGAGCTCGCCAATTCGTTAATGCACTCCTGCCACTTGTCCAATGGGCGCAGGTTCTTCCGGCAGATATGTATACGCGTAATCCTAACAGCCAATCGCAAGCTCCGATGTTTTCCAATGTTTGAGCTGACGGGTTTTCTGCTGTGACTTTTGTATCCAAGATAAATGTGTTGGTTGCGCTTGTTTATGTACTGATGTATGTATATGTGTATAAAATAAGTGTATATTGTTCTTAAGGGTTTGGCATTTCGTAGTCATAGATCGATGTAGTCATATTTCTGGAATGCTATTATAAGTTCTGTTTACATGCACGTATACACATCGCGGCTTTTACAACTTTCTTCCTTTAACCCTTTTGTAACATATCACTTCTTTAACGTATCAAGACCTAAATGAAATGAGATAGAATGGGTCAACAATTGTGCGGCAAATATACTGGAGGAACCAACTTTTTACTCATCGAAGAACAGGTAGGTGATTTGGATTAAGTTTAATATTACATTTAGGGCCGTAAACATACTGACATGTGTCATATATAAATTGGTAAATAGGAACAACTTTCTGGGGGAAGGGTGGTTTCAAACTATCTGGAGGGACCGGCAAACAGCTTCCGAAAAACGCGAGCCTCTATCAAATTACTTCTTCGTTGATGCCCCTGTAGAAAAGAATTGAACGAGGTCTAGCATGCCGGTCTCTCGAGAGATCCAGCTGTTTGCACCGAAGCTTTTTTTTTTTTTTTAAACGGCGATAAGCGCTGGGACTTTTTGCAACGCGTAATTTCATTTGTTCTTGTTTATCTGAAAGAGTGGCGACACACACTACGACGCCGTCAATCTTACATTTTTTTTGTCTCTTTGTTTGCAAGTTGTTTGTTTGGAACTTCACCGCACACGCAAATTGAATGACAATCCTCGCATGAGTCTTGATCTCGTTAAAATGGAAGGGACATAGCATGGTCCTTTCCCGGAAAAATAGTAAATATCTATATGTACAAATATACTGCGTCTATATCAACGACTTTCTTTCTTGGACAGTAAAGTCAAATAGAGTGAAGCCTCTGGCGGCTGGCCCCAGATGTCGCTGTTTAAAACCTTTGTAGTTATATTTCGACCTATCTATCAAGCTGTCGTATGCAGAATTCCGTTTTATGAAGAGCGTAGCGGACTCTAACTTCAGTCTTAGTCTTCCAGGCACGCGACGCCATGTCTGGGACGCTATGTTCTCAACTTTGTACCGTTTTTGTTTTGTTCTTGTTGTTTTCGAAGCTTTCGCGGCCGGCGAATTCTTCTTGAGGCGTCTTCTTCCTCTCTCCTGCCACTTCTGTCATCTTTTCTTTTTCTTTTTTTCGTTTTTCTATACGCATATGCATTGTGTGGCTGGCGGACCTTGTGGCGCAGGTGTTCTGCAGCCGGCCAACTAAGGTCAACCATTTTTGAGCTTGGCACGCTTTATTCCCATTTTTTAATGCTAAACTAGATTCAGTAAGAATGTAATTCTGCTTTAAAATAGGTTATAAGCGATGTGCCCGAAATCAGTGACTTCATCGCATATAGGATGTTTTATAAGTGACGCGAAACTCGATATACAATTGCGACCAATAGTTTGATCATTTTTTTTTAAAAATATACGTAGACAGGGGGCTTGACTTAGAACAAGTAATAAAAAAAATTACACGGGTGCCGTCTTCATTGTGTATTTATCAGGCTGGGCGGATATTAGATGAGGGAAAAACGTGCATGCCATCTTGGTTAATTAACTAGAATATTTTAATCTACTTTTTTTCAAATATATGACTTATAGGTCGTGTTGCAATTGCAGTAGTGACGATAGTTTTGATTAGAGGATAAACATATTAATATTGTGTTCGAAATGGCAACGAGCTTCAAAATATTCACCGATCAGTTGTTATGTTTTTGTCGCGTGATTTTAAAACTGGACGCAGAAAAAAATCACCGGAACTTCCGTCCTCAAAGTTGCATAGAAGTGTGACGTAGACGTTTCGCCTACCTTGTCATTATCGCGGCCTCCTGTCTGGGGTCGGCGGATGCACTGCATTACACTACGGAGATAATATGGAAAGTACAAAACGATCAACCGAGTCCGCTGTTCCTGTGTTAAGTTCCGAAATCAGGTTACAAAAACGCGAAAACTGATCGATAAATACCTTGGCAGGCGGTTACCATTTTGAAAACGGTACCACCCGTTGTTGCTGTTTTCATCAAGGGTTTTGCTTTTCCTCTCAGTATATATATATATATATTGTATTTGGCGCAGTCACTTTCTTACATTAGAAAATCGATGCTTCTCTGTATGAGTCTAGATCTTATTTAGTCAGTGAGGTGTTCCGGGTGGCTGAGGATCACTAAAGCACGTTAGATATCCAAGTTGAGGTTAATGTCCGGCGAAGCAAAGCCTATTCAATTTAAAGATGGAAGAGATGGACGGTAAGAAAGTAAGCCTTCCATTTCTGGGAAATTGCAGAAACAAAAATTGACACCGACCTTCATGTTCAAAGTTTTATTGTGTATGAAATGCAGAATTCGGTGAGCGATCGTTTAAATGTGTTTAGAAGGCATTAAAAAGTCGTTTTGGGGAATGAAGAGCCTATATATTTTATTAATTTCTCCGCCAAATATAACAGAGAAACTGACGATACACAACTCACGCGACGTCAATTTTCCCGCCATATTTAGCGGGAAACTGAATTGGTGGAACAGATCACGTGACATCAATTTTTCCGACAAATTTAGCGTTGACATTGAATTGGTGTACAGGTCACGGGACGTCAATTTCCCCGCTAAATTTAGCGGTAATTGTGCGGACCGACGGATGTACGGACAGACGGATGGACGGACGGACAATATTTTAGGATTGGGGGTCCCGTTCATAAGAACTTCATGATTTATTACATATATTTTGAAGGAAAGTGTTGGAACCATGAAACAAAAGTTCAAAAGAGCACTGACACGTCAAAATTATTATTATCTTTTGTTTATTATCCGAAACGATTGAAAGCGATGCCTGGACATTACCCTACAAATTCGAAACTTGGAAGTTCAGTACTTGTAAATTAAAAGAAAAAAACAATCTCCAAATGCCGAATTCGAAGTTCCCGCGCGATCCGCTCCAGTGCAGTGACGTCAAATATTGAGCCGTCCTGCAAGCGGCTTGACGGAGCAGACGACGCTTGACTTTGCCGAGTTTGAAGTTCTTTTAGGGCCCTTTCAGCGATCTCAGATTCTTTGAAACGGTGTGAGGTCGAAAAGAACGCGCAGTGAACTTTTGTGAGCGATGTGAGGGGCCACGTCGCGCCCCTTCTGCGTGAAAAGCTGCCCCGTCAGAGTCACGACCAAAACTACGGTACACAGACACCAAACCCAGTTGTTTTGACCGTTTGACAATTTCCTTTTCGAAGTCTGAGATGTCGTCGGGCACCTAAAAAAGACCGCTTCGTCGGATTTCTCGACTCACCGATCATCCTCTGCTACATGCGTCGAGCCCCGCCATGTTTTCCGAGGGAGCATACAAAGCCACGAGGCGACATCACGCCGGACTTCGATTTTCGGTGTTTCAAAAAGAAGCACCGTAGTGAGTTCGCGACTGTGTTAAAAAATCATGTTTGACGAATGCCGTTATTAAATGTTATAGAAAAGTCGCCTACTGAGCTTCTAAATTTTATGACATATGACGTCACAAATCAAAAAAATCGAGGGAGTGAGCAGTCAGGGAAAGAGAAAAACGCCAAAAATTAAAAAAAAAAACGCGCGCGAGCATGGGAATTTTTTTTTTTTGCTTTTATAGTTTTTAGTTTTGCGTATTTATGACTACAACTTGCATCGTTCTAGACAACAAAAAACAATACAAACTTTGGGGTGTTAGTGCCCATAGAAAAATGGCAATTACTCCCTGGAAGCTTTAGAAGCACAGTCTGTGGCGAGCCCCGAGAACCTTGTTATCATTCCGCTGTCAATAAAGCTATGGCCGATAAGAACGTTAAAGAAAGAGTCACGAAGTAAAAAGCGTGAAAGTAAAAAAAGCCATACCCTGCGTACTGTGAACGACTTATTTTTCGCAGGCTCAATATTTCACGATTTAGATCAAAGCTGAAGTTTTGGACTAATTCGCGGGTTCTAATTTTGGCGACGCGGTGGGATCTCAATATAGATTTCATTATATTCACATTTCACCGGAAATGTTCACGGTACCTATTTTTCGCAAATCGTAGACGATCCGTGAACTTCACGAAAATTAGGTCCTCGCGAAAATTAAGTCGTTTACAGTATGTTAAGCTAGCAGTAATCGTATAGACAATAGGCTTGGTATAAACGCATGAACGGACAAGACTACATGTTTTCTTTTGTTGTTTTTCTCGTTTTTGTGCAGGCGTGCAGTGCCCTAAACAAATCTGTGATGTTTACACAACCCATAATAAAAAGTAAGCTTTTTTGCATCGTGTAATAAAAAATATCTTTTCCGGAAAAGCGTAATAGACCTTCTTCAAAATACCGCCCTCTGTTTTCAGCTGTGGAATTCCAGCGCAATGGCGGACTAATACCTGAACGTCAGGGCACACTAGAAAAAAACACACCCACAGAAAACGGTGATGAGCGTAGTGACATTGTACTTTCGATTCTGTTTAATTGGGTCGTCAACTCGCAGTCTTCGCTGTGCTCCGACATTCGATATCTTACGGAATGACTTGTACGTTCCTCGATGCAGTTGTTCCGCCATTGTGCAGTGGTTCCGACCTTCTAATAAACGGCACGTAAATTTTGAAAGGCGTCTGTATAAACCTAGGTCGGCTTATCTCCCCGATTCACCGGCGAAAAACAAAAAAAAAAAGCAAGGACGTGTGTCGTGACAAATTGTGCCCATGGTGTTGGTGTCTGCTTTTTGGTGATGGTGGGAGTGAGGGCGTTGGCACCTTGAGTGCGAGAGTCAAATGAGATCTTACTCTAGAGGTGGCCAAAATTGGACACCCGACGAGTAATCGCTGCTGATGTTCTGTATCGTGACCTTGGTTGCTTGGTTGTGCGGAGTTTTTTCACCGGCTCCTGCCGCCCTTTTTTGTAAGCCACGCACTTGGTGCAGCCGACGTTTTCAGAGCTTGATCATATCCGTTACAGCCCTCAACGGTAACAAACTTAAACCTGAATGCTTGCCGACGGATTGAATAAATAGCGCAATTCGAGCCCTGACGAAGTGTTTCCGTCAAACCTGCCAGCTGGTTTCGTCTGCGTGATAAAACACCGCAAAATAATCACGGCTAAAAAAAAAAAAACTAGAATGATTTTTTAAAAAGTGAAATAAAGAAATAGTTGATTCTGATTTCAAAAACTTTCACACCAAAAGTCACTTTTAGATCCTTACTCCAATGCTCTTGTTGTAGTTAGCCCCACTAAGCAAAACCCGGTTAGATAACTTGAAACTCTATACCGTTGTACGAGGTTAGATTGAAAAGTTTCCGAAATCGTCGCTAGGAGGCTTTTTGTCCAAAAATAGTTTTATCTTACTGTGTTGGCAACCCTTTCGCATGAAATGACAACAAATGTCATCTTGATTTCTCAAAAAGTCTGGCTTTGACAAGCCTTGTAGTCGAGCAACTATTACCGTTTTCAATGATGGATAAAAACGAAATACGAGCAGACATCAAATATTTCATTTTGCAGAGAAAAACTGCGACCGGTCTGAAATCCAGGTTGAATATTGCTATTCTTGGAAAACTCATCACCTTCGTTTTTCACCGCGAGGTTTTGAGTTTCCGAATTCAAGCATGGTCGTACGGACACAAGTGATGAACACCGTTCAAGACGTCCAAAAACAGCTACCAAAGAAGAAATTGCGGATAAAATATATCACTTGGTTTTTTTAGGAACGTCTCATCAGAATGTGTGAAATTGAGGAATGAGTGAAAATTCCTTCTGAGCGAGTTCTTCATATTTTACTTAATGAATTGGGATTAAAGAAACTTTTTTCCAAAATGGGTGCCGCACTTGCTCAATCCGGACCAAAAACGCATTCGAGCCCGAACGTCAGCCGAGAGTTTGCAAGTGTTTCCGGCAAATCCAACAAATTTCAAATGACGATTTGTAAGTATGGATTAGAAATGGGTCCACCATTACACGCCAGAAACAAAAAGTAAATCGAAACAATGCACTGGTCTGGTGAATCGGCTAAGAAGAAGGCAAAGACCATTCAGTCGGCAGGCAAGGTGATGGCATCAATTATTTGGTACGACAAAGAAATTTTGCCCATTAATTATCTTTAAAATGGAAACAAAAAACCCATCCTTTGGGAATGATTATCTACGTTAATGCGAATAGCATTAAACGGTGCGGAGTTATGCGCGTTCGTCAGGTGGCCGGCACACTCTAGATACGCCAGCCCACTCTTGAGGCGATTCTAAATTTGTTGACACTTTCACAGCCCTGCGCACGATCTCCGCAGCCCAGCACGTGCGTTTGTGTCACTTAGGAAGGCGAGCAAAGCACGCGCCATACGCACAAACACTCAAAATGGTACCGACCAGACTTTCTGGCGTCTCAGCTAGTCTCAACCAACGGTACTCTAAACGGTTGTTTATATCTTTACCATAGGACGCGCTTTACAGCGCTGTCACAGCTACCGGTGCGCGCGCGTTCCATGCACGAGGGCTCATTCCGCTCTCGTGAGGCTGAGCACGGCCGCTACATCACCCTCTCCCGAGCGCGGGAGAGGGTGAGCTAGCGGCCGTGCTCAGCCTCACGAGATCGGAATGAGCCCTCGTGCATGGAACGCGCGACATAGCTGGACAGCGCTGTAAAGCGCGTCCTATGGTAAAGATATAAACAACCGTTTAGAGTGCGTTGAATGACTGCCTTCATAGCTCTGTGGTTAGCGCGCCTGCCTGCTGATCAAAGGGTCAACGGTTCGAATCCCAGCCGGCGCCGGTCTTTTTTCTTTATTTATCGACCCGCGGCGTAAGAGGTTAGATAGCCAGATAGATAGATAGATAGATACATAGACGAAAAGTGCGTGAAGTATCCAAAGAATGCTATTCGCATTAAAACTGTTACTGGTCAATACTACATAATGCGTCTGGACAAGCTGAAACAACTAATTAAAAAAAACGCCCTGGAATAGTAAAGAAACAGGTGTTGTTTCACCACGACAATGCACCCGCTCATTCAAGCTCAGTCGATCAGTAAAAACTGACAGAACTGGATCTCAAAATCCTTCCGCATCACCGTGCTCACATCATTTGGCTTCCTCGGACTTCCATCTATTCCCGAAGCTAAAGACCTTCCTGGCTGGAAAGAAATATTTGTCGAATGAAGAGGTGACAAGGGCTGTAAACAGTTGTTTTGGGGATCTCGACGAAACTCATTTCCGGGAAGGGAATCGAAAAACTGGAGAAACGCTGGACCAAGTCTGTCGAGCTTCGGGGGAATTATGTCGAAAAATAAAGTAAAACTTAAATCAGATTTATATTGTTTTCATTTCCATACCGGAAACTTTTTAATCTACCCTCGTAGAGTCTTCTTAAGGGGCATTCACATGGGGGAAATCCTCGCTTTGCTCTCCGGGATGCGCGTCACGTGGTAACGACGTCACGTTTTTGCGCGGAGCGCAGCTGACGTAGACATTTCAGGAAGATAGGAGAACTTTTGCTCGGGCTGCTGGCAATTTCGCAGATTTTGCTCAACGATGTACCGGCGATACTATCCGAATCGCGTGACTCGTTGTGGCTTGTGCAGTTGCGCATGTCGTCCGAGGCACCCGCACGAGTCTTTGATATTCACTAATGCCGTCCTGAAGCCGCTCCACATACGAGTGGTTAAAAGGTTAAAACAGCGCAAAAAACAACGGACAGGCTAAAGGAGGACACAGACAGAGCGCTGTAAAGGAGGACACAGATACCAACTCGCCCAGGCTTCGACTTTAGCAACATTTACGACTGGTGTTTGATTCCACGTCCTTGGTGTTGCATCTACCCATTAAAGAAGCGCATTTCTTTAGGCCGGAACCAGTTCGTCGTCTACCGCATCTAACTGCGCTGGTGCCAAAATCGTGTGTCGTCGTTTCGTGTGCGCCTCCATTTTTCTACTGCCGTAAGCGCGCAGCGCGCCCTGTTGTCGCGAGTGCAACCACTTAATGCGTCTGATAACACTGACATCCATCTCGGCTCCCCACCGCTCGTGTGAATGCTTGAGTCGGGGAGGAAGTCCCGCTGGTTCCGCCGACCCCCGACGTCACGTATATCTCGCGCCAAAATGCATTCCCCTTTTGAATACCCCTTTAAAGGGACACTGAAAAAAATGAAATATACCTGCCACGTTTAAAAATGAGCTAATCATCATCCAATAAATCTGCTAAGGAAAATCGAACACTTGTACTTTGAACGGATGTCTATATTCTTCGTTCTGAACGGCCCATTCCAACGAGCGCTCGAAGATCAGCCATCGGCGAAGGCGATGCGGTTCGTGAGATCCGGCGCCCCGGCCCATCTGTGACGTCACGTTTTCCTTCACAGCGAAGGCTGCGGGAAAGCCGCTGGCGTAGTTGTGAGCTTCGTCACTTGGTGGCGTCGACGCGTTACAATCTGGCCGTTCGGGATACCCGCTTCCCGTCATCCCCGCTCCCCCGGAGGAGTTGGGAAGAAAAATCCGGTCCGGCCAAGTTCAACAGGGCTCACGGGCGCGCACCTTGCCGCCGTACTTCCGCCGAGCGGCGCAGCTTTTATGGATAGTTTGACGCAACGCCATTCGGTTTATTTGTTTTATACAATGTTCTGGTGTGTTTTCAATAAAAACAAAACAAAAAAACAATCGATGTTTTTGTGGTGTGGCCAGAACGTGGCTGATATTTAGACTATAAAATGGGCGCTAAAACTTTGTTGCAGTACTCCTTCAATAGTTAACAGTTCTTCCTGTCCAAGCTACTGTCACTAAGCCCCAATCCCGCGTTTGAGATGAGGTTTAAATGACAAAAATACTGGCAAAGACAATAAACCCTGCCGAAGCCTCGGATTCATGTTATTTACAGTGACTATCCGTCTACATCTGTATATTATTGAGACCTAGTCTAGATGAGCAGTTCACAAAACACGAACGGGAACAGCAGTGCAGTTTACAAACAATAAATCGGGTTTTTGTTTCTTTCTTTTTTTTTTGTGGGGGGGGGGGGGTACAGACGATCATTTACCACAGCTTACACCCCAAGTTCCATAAGTCCCAGGCGCTTCGAGACAATACTTCGCCCCGTACTTTGGTACTTGTTTATGCGCACGCAAAAGAAACAGGAAACTGCTTGAAATAAAACCGACCGCAATGCCGAAACGCAGGACCTGGCTTATTTTAACGTTCTCAAGCTTATTTGAAATTCGATGTGTCTGCACTTGCTTCCTATGCATGCGAGCTTCACGCGTCGAAATTTATGCACGCTGTCAAATATCAGGAAAACTTCAATATCATGCACCGCTTCCTGGTTTGTTTGCACTTTTTCTTTTTCAATAAGATTGAAAAAGTATTACGATTCTTCTGCTTGTGCACACTTTGCATTTCCGGCAGTTGTGCCGTCAAAATTCGCACGCTTTAAACTCCCGAAGAGTTCGTTTTATTTTGCTTAGAAGTAACAGTTGTTGTTGACTCTCCTAGAACGACAACTTAACGGCGTTTCACCTTCGAGAATGGCGTCGCTCCTATTTCTGAACTAATTTACATAACCATAAAGACGGCTTTGTACCTGCATTTTTTTTTCCTGCGTACAGGTCAGCTGTTTCTGTAGACACTGGAGAAAGCACCAAAATAAAGATTTGCGCGCCTTTCGTTTCTTTTTTCTTTTGTATGTATCCGTGTGTGTGTATTCTTGCAACGGTGCCATGCAATATGATTTTTTTATATATATAGCTCCCCTAAAAACACGTCGATTTTTGAATATTTCTCCCATCAACTCGAAGTCTGCCTGAAGCCCTGATGCGTGCAAAGGAATAACCACTTACCTTGCGATCAGCCAATGCAGCACTCGGGGGATTTAAGGGTTGATCGCAGATCATGCACAGCCCACAGGTCTCGTTTATTTTGAGGGAGCCAAAAGCAACAATTTAATGTTTTCAGAACATGTTTTTTTTTTTTTACTTTTTACCGCTCGATTTTTAGCTTCATTTTTTTATGCATGGTTAGTTTCTTAGCAGTAAAATCAGCTTTCGCTGTTTAGAGTCGATCAGTCTTCTAAAAACGTAAATCAGTAGACTCCACGGAAAATGTCTGTGGCGTACTTAAAAAAACAAGTATATTGTGCGTGTGTGTTTGTGTTTTTTTTAAGTTTTTTTTTCTTGTGGGTTTTGGTGCAGAATCATCCTTAAAAATTTCAAACGCGACGTTTAGTATCTTTGTTTTGTTTTTTATTGGCGGCATTACAAAAGTTAAAACGCTCTCAACTGAGCGGCAGATTTTCTTCGTACACGGCGATGACGCTTACGTTCGGAGGGTAAATATTTTTCTTCCACATTAAAAAAAAAAAAAACATAGTTTATTGTGTTAGGATTTTAGACTGCCCCCAAGAAAATGAACACACAATGCGAGAGAGAAGAAGAAAAAGAACGGAACAATAAACCTTTCTTCTTGTTCAAGGAGAGAATACTAGTACAAATAAATACAATTTCGAAGCGTAAATAACGGAGAGTTCGCCGTGAAAATTCAATCCTTATGCGCCGTGATAGAAGCATCGTCTAGAATAAGCACTGTATACTCTGCGGAAGACCTCCTTGGTAACCAGTCCTTATTCTCCCGAGCCAAAGTATGTCCCTCACGCTGGCCTCCGATGTGTGACGCAGAGCTTCCGGCACCAAGGCCTCGCCACCGAGGTGGTGTCGCTTTTGCGACACAATCAAGAACAGATACAGTAAGCGGATTGAAACACTTGACGTCGTAATAAAATTTAATAAATCGATGAAGCTTTATTCGTTAAATGCAATCTTTGTTTCCATTTTATCGTTTAAATTACTGCCCAATGAATTGTGATTTGGCCAAATGGTTAGCTATATTTGTCTAGAATATTCTCGTAAATAAAATATTTTGAGATTGCATATTGAGGCGTCAAGCTTTATCTGCTGTAGTGAATCCGAGTGGGTATGCCGTGTCTGCTTGCATCGTTTCTTGTCATATCCTTAAACATTCTTAATAAAAATAAATGCATATGTTTAACGGCAATACGCAATGTAATCTATTTGAAATGATTTTAAATCGTTGATAGGCTTCAAAAGGTGATAGATTTGCAATGTATTACGTCCCCACAGGCACGATACGAACTTTATTCTTGCCACGGCTACAGGTAGTGGAAGAGAGACTGGAGATATTTTTGGAGTAAAAGAAAGTTTTGTCGATGATACCAGTTTTTTGACGCATTTATATTTCTGTTGCAACGACAAGATTTATAGAAAAGATACCTTTTATTGGGCAGGTATTCGCACAACTTGCTATCTTTCTACAAGAACCCCATTGACGTCATGCCGCGTGTTTCTCATGGCCGCTGCTCGCGGCTGCAGGTCGGGGAATATTCTAATTTTTGCCTCGCTATTACGCGGCAGAATCGCAACATTTCGGTGAAAGGAGGTGTGTTTTCTGTCATTTGTGACAAGGTGAACAATGTCAAAAGTAGAAGATGCCAATTATTTCAACGTTAAAATCGTTGCACAGCTCCTTTCAAGGCAACCGTCATCCACAAGATATTTTTTTTTTTTGCTTTCCGCGTAGAGATAATAATTTTTAAATGCAAGAAAATGTAAGCAATTTAACAGAGAAAAGAGATTCGGAGGTGTAAAATCCTGTGTCCGCATCATCTTTATAAACGGATGCCTCTTTCTCTTTTTAATATATAGAAAAATATATTTGAGGATTAGTCCCTAGGCCATTTGCATTGTTGATTTCGTGCGCACGACTAAACTAAGTCTCGCATGCATAAAGAATGTGTAATTAATAAGCCCCATAAATAAATTTGAATATTTCACTCCTATGCAGACTGCTTCTTTATATATCTAAATTACATACACATTTTGATTTGATAATTGACGTGACGGTAGCAAGCCTAGTACAGCAGTTGCATTAGTTAAAATTTTGCTTTAACGAAATTAAAACAGAATATAATTTTAAATTTGCAAATCATTTTTAGATTTGTAAAGCAGAAATGTCTGCACCTGTTCCATTTTTACTGTTTATCTAGTTTAAAAACAAAGCACCTAAGAAGCCCGGACGACGATTAAGGGGCTGAAATATGGCGATTGAGACATCTTCATCACTGACACAGTTGCCGCGTGAATCTCTTTTTCTGCAAACATTCCGCATAGTCAGCCCATACGGATGAGGTTCAGCTTAAGAACGGGTAATCTTTCGCACTAGTCGACATAGCGACAATGTAGTCTTATAGCGTGAAACCGAACAATTCCGCATAGTTTGGGGAACGTGAACGTGCGATTTGACGGGACAAAATTCCGCCAATATTAGTGAGAAAATATTCCTCGATAAATTTAGTGGAATCATGCCCAATAAAATGTTAAGCTACATTTAGCGGAGAAAATACATTGGCCCGCTAGACACCAAATTTGCAGGCTAAGACAAAAAAAAAAAAAAACCTGCCGATTTGTTTAATAATTTATAAAGGAATAGGCTCTGCAGTTTTTTAGAATGGGTCTTGCCTCGTCTTCGCAGGAGCTGCTCTGGCGGGTTCGTCGGGTGCCGTGGCGTCCGTCGTCCGCTGTCCTGCAGTCTGGGATTCCATCCACTGCTGGCCCCCTGTAGAAGCAGGCAAGCTTCTCACCCTGCCGTGCAGGGAAGTGTTCGGCAGGCTCAACTACACTCAGCATGACCTGCGCTGGGGAGCCGGTAAGATGGCGATGATTGAACGCTAAATATATAGAAATTATTTTCCTCCTCCACGCTGATGCGCGACTTGATTTAGAAAGTCCGACAACCTGTGACGTTTTTCAGTGTATGGTCCTTATTTCCCGAGTTCCACTAGAGCAACACACAAAACCGACCTTCACAAGTAAGCCCCATGTAGGTGCAGCAAGCACGCGAAGGTACACCCGCCGGCAATATGAAGGTGAACACCTTACCTGGTTTTTTGCCTGTTTTACGGCTCCCTAAAGCTATATTAACTCTCAACGTCTCAAATGGTACGTGGCCAAGGGTCTAAACTTTGCGTTCTAGCCCTCTTCTGGAACAGAGCTTGTTCCAAAACTTGCAGGAGCGTCAAAAACAAGAAGAGGGCTGTTCACCTTCATATCGCTCACGGGTGTACCTTGGACGGGCTTGCGGTTTTTCGGTGCTTGCGAAGTAAGCACGAGTGAACGCAAGCCTGTCAAAGATAGATTTACGTGCAACCTGCACGTGTTTGAGGTCTGTCGGTTTCGGTTCTTTTTGTTTGTCGCTCTAGTATGGACTCGGGCATAAGAAAATACAGTATGCAAGCGAGCTGGTCAGATAACATCATAACCAAAGTCATAAAACAGTTGTGAAAAAATTACTACACCACCTCTGTGTGGTATTGTCCGTTATTACATTTCTCCTTGTCTCTGGGTTTTTGTTATCAAGTAAAATTCATGTCGTACTTGCAGTTATGTACCAACGCAAGACTAGAAAAAAAAGCGGAAGTTGATATGATAGAAATTGTCGAATGCATGCTGACAGCGCGCCATATAGACTCCACCACGTACAAGCCATGCCTTAGAATCGATCCGCGGACCAGCACGAAATTGAAGTAGTCATGACAAGTTAATGGACGTCATCGCGAAACATGTGCCGCAGTATACGACTTTCTTTCGGCTCGCGGAGCAACAATGGCTGGCGGTAATTTAATTTTTGAGAAGCTTCTACCTCATGATTAATTTGTATCTGACTATAGCTAGTCAGTCGATTTCGGGGCGAAGAGTTTATTTTATTGATTTCTATAGAGCATTTACGCGCCTCAAGCTGGCGTTTTCAGTTCCAGAGACTACGGGGTCGTACCCTATCGGTTTACAATTTATGTTTGGCTGCAGACAACGGTTACTTAGAGGTCTGTACATATGTCTACCTTCTGTACAGCCTCCCTCTCGAGCCGAATGCCCTGCACAACCCATGTGCGGCAGCCTCTCCATGGCCTGCTGGAACCAATTTTAGAGGGCGCTTCCTCACTCTGACGCCTGGACGGCTGCTTCCGGCTTATAAATTAACGCAAAATAAACTTTTCGCGTTTTTTTTTTCTTTTTGCATGCCATTTAGCAGTGGAATACCACTTGGGAAAAAGGGGGCGGGGGGGGGGGGTTCGTGGCATATATACTAATGCGCAACAAGACGTCTCGTACGACGTAACAAATACGTGTGACAAGAACGGCTGAAACCGATCAGGTGCCAGTCGATCACTGCGTTGTGTGCACTCACGTGAGGTCGTGATTAGTGGGCATTTAATCCGGATTCCACCGTATTTTTGGCACTTCGTGGGAGTCAGACGTTTGGTCGCGGTTGATGTCTCGACCGGGGCGGGGCGCCAGGCGCGTATCACTTGTTTGGTGGCATTCAAGAAAAAACCCGCGAGTACGCTATTTCACGATCATTAATAACCTCGAAGCAACTCTCCATGTGTGGGAGTGAGACATTCCAGAAAGTGTTTATAGCAGGGAATGGAGTGGCTGCCAGAAAGGTGGTTCAAGGGCATACGGTTCGAGAGAGTGTCAGCAAAAAAAGATGGACATATGAATACAGACCTGTAAGCGGCGTTTATCTGCAGCACAAAAATAAAATATATTGAAAACCAATATGGTACGTCCCTTGTATATTAATTTGCTTTAAACTTTCTAAAAAGACATATTTGTTTAGTGATCTGTCAATTTAACATTAGAAATGTCGTCATATCAGTATAAACATCTTAGAATGCCTAAATAGCATAGTAAATTGGTTGGAAGCTTAAACGTTTGGTCCGACTTTGCTTTCATTATTGTGCCAAATATATCGAAAACTGTGCTAACCAAACTCTTCGACCCTGCGACCCATCAGAAATAAAAAAATATAGCGTCGCGACACAAATTTGGTGTTTGGTGATGCCGAGAACGCTTGCAAAACAAGTCATGAACACTAATACACGAAACTGGCGCCGAGTGTTTATTTGACAGTTATTATGTTCAAATCTATAATAGCTCGATTGCAGCCATCCCCAGAAAAAATCTCACAAACAAAGACTTTTTTTTTTTCCAATGATTAAAGTGACCTCGTAGAGTTTCTTAAAACAAGAGAGGAGTTTAGACACCTTCACGATCTGTTTAGGTTTGATGTTGAGATGCATACTGTACTTTGTTTTCCTCGACACCACTGCAAAAAAGCAAAGTCCGTTCTTTTTTTTAATGTTTACGAGGCGCTCCGTGAACCCTTGTTCAATCTATCGTGACATCTTCGGCGTCGCACCCCACAGTTTTGAAATCAGATTTAAAAAAAAAATACGTAGAACATTTATTCAAAAAAGAATATTCACATCCCAGGACTGAGGAGCAAAAATCTTCGCTTGTTATGAAATTTTAAATCATTTCATTTATTTAGCTCAAAGGGCCCGAAGGTGTCTCACGAGGGGGAACAAAGAAATAATAAATACTTCAAATACAAACAAGCACGAAATTCAAAAATGTTTTACAAAGTCTTAGATAAAAGTGAAAGAAAAAAATGAAAGACGTTTACAATTCCTTGTAATGCGAAATTAGGGCACAGCTCTTGAGGAGGAGGAGGGGACAGTACGGAGGGAAAGGGTATTCCTCTCTTCCAGATCCGTACCCTCCTCCTCTCCTGCTCGCCTGCCATTTAGCGAAAATTTTCCCGCTAAATTTAGCGGGTTAAGCTTCCCCGCTAAATTTAGCGGGGAATTTAGCGACAATACTCCTGCTAAATAAGCGGTAAATTTAGCTAAAATTTGCCGCCGACACGTTGCGGGAAAATTCTCCCGCTAAATTTAGCGGGAAAATTTACCCGGTAAATTTAGCGGATAATGTTTCTCCGCTAAATTTAGCAAAAAAATTAGCGGAAAATTTAGCTGAAAATTTTCCCGCTACATTTAGTGAGAAAATGGCCTCGCGTGACCTCAGCACCAATTCAGTTTCCTCGCTAAATTTAGCAGGGAAGCTGTGACGTCCCATAATGCAACGCGCGCAGTTACGTCGACGCACCGACGCCGACGCCGACGCCGCGCAACCCGGAAACTGGCGCCTAAGAGCTGTGCTCTTAAAGCAATATTTAGATTCCAATGTAGTACGTCGGGTTAAAATGCGTGGAATGTTTCTTCGCAAGCACACTTAGACTGACCACACTCAGAGACGTTTACCAGACTCTCGGGCAGGTCATTACATTCCTTAAAAAATTAACACGTTTACAAATCCCTGTAATACGAAATTAGAGCACAGGTCTTGAGGTATTTTGATTTTGCGATGTACCGTGCTAAACAGTCAGAGAAAAGAATATATATATTGTAATATTCTCGCTCCCCGCTTTTCCGGAGAATGAAAATGTAGTTCTCACATCAGGAAGCTCCACTCTGGCTAAGTCCTGCCGCTTGAGACTGGGATCATGTGTCCCAACTCGGCGGCACACGGTTCACCAACTTCGTCTGACGTGCCAAAGAGATCGATGGTGTCATAAGCTCGGGTGGAAAAGATCCCATAAACAAACACATTTTTAATTTGAATTGGACCACTGTCCAGGTGATAGGGCCGCACCTTGGCGACGAACTTCCTGAGAGGCGGTAGGAATTGAGAGCGCGTCGTGCCTGGCGTTACGAACACTGTTTAATAGCAACCTAATTTAAAAGTAAAGGTGCACAGGGCGCAAATATAGTCGGAAGAAAAAAGAGAATAAATAAAGGAATATGACATATCTTGCAAGCGTTCCTCCCTTCATAACCGCGACACAAAAAAAAAACACAAAAGATTTGAAAGCATGACGAAAAGAACAAGAGCCAAATCAAGGACACCGTACAGTTCGGAGGAGGAGAAGAGTCCAATCCGGGTCCCAGGATGTCGGTGGTGGTCCGGTCCCTTGCGGCGCCAGTCGTGGCCGAGAAGTCGTGGTGGCTTGGGCTCGTGCAGTGCCGAAGAGCGATCAGCTCACGAGCACACGCACATCGTCGAAGACTTGCTCGGGGCCCACCAACCATCCCGACGAAGCCTTGCTCGGGGTTCGAGCACCCGGATTTCTGGAGCCTTGCTTGGCGTTCCACCAGCCGTACCGCCAAAGCCTTGCTTCGCTTTCCACCAACAACTACCCCGAACCCTGGCTCCGCGTTCCACCAACAACCAACCACACCGCTCGCGGCTTCTCGCTTCTTCGTTATTTTTCTTCTTTTTTCGCTTTCCTCCGAGCTCGTGTCCTCGGCGCTCGCGCAACCCACTCAAAACAGAAACTAACAAAAAAGAACAAAGACAAAAAGCATTGCATTTTGTGACATATGGGTACAGCAGAGAGACCGGTACGCAAGTAGATGGCGACTTGGCACAGGAGTACTCCATGCAGTGGCATCACGAGGGTCAGCAGCACCCGGGGCGGCAGCCCGCCGCGACACCCCCGACGCCCCCTCCCCTCCCGCTCTCGCGTGACCCGCCGCGACTCACTCCCCCCCCCCCGCTCGCTTTCGCGTGGTCCGCCGCGACTCCCCCCCCCCCGCTCTCATGGCCCGCCGTGACACCCCCTGAGCGCTGCACCAGAGCGGTCCGCCCCCCACCCCCCCCCTTGTGCACGCCACTGACTCCATGTTTCCATACCTGCCTCCCTGTGATTTATGAATGGTGATAGCACGTGCCTGCACAAAGGGTAGCTGGCATCTCCTCAGGGATACCTCCTCCCCTCCTCCTCCCACCTTCTCTCCTCCTCGTCCCCTCTCTCTTCTCCTCTCCTCTCTCTCCTCTCGCTCCTCTCTCTCCTCTCTCCCTCCTCCTCCTGCCCTCCACCTCTCTCCTCCTCTTCCCTTTGTGTCACGTCACCCATGAACAAAACCAGTTTCTCAACTATATTTAGCGGAAAAATTGATGTCACTTGATCTTAACACCAATTCAGTTTCTCACTAAATTTAGCTGGGAAACTGAATTGAGTGTTGAGTTTATGTGACGTCAGTTTTACCGCTAAATTTAGCGGGGAAGCTGAATGCGCAGTGTTACATAATGGGACGTCACAGACATACAAACCGATTCAGTTTCTTCGCTAAATTTAGCGGGGAATGGAATTGGGATACAGGTCTGTGACGTTCAATAATGCAACGCGCGCAATTACGTCGACGGTGACGGCCACGCCGCTATACGGGGAAACAGGCGCCTGAGAACTGCGCTCTAAAACAGATTTAAAGTATAGTGAATGCTGTTTGGTGCGACATGAGGGCAGCCGGATTTTGTGCTGGTGATCCTGTCTAGGAAATATTTGGTGGGGAAGTAAAGCTGACTTTAGAGATGCGGATTATGGTAGTATATTCGGAGAAGAAGGGTCAATCGCGAAACAGTGCGTCTGTTGCATAGAGATGCCGGGCCAGCTTTCGACTTTTAGAGGTTTCACAATAGACGTAAAATAATAATCTCTAGAAATGAAGCGAACGGCTTTGTTTTAGATAGATTCCACTTTTTTAATTGAGTAATCTTGCCAGGGACTCCAAATTAGGACAGCGTGTTCTACCGTCGAACAAATGAAGTATCTGTAAGCTAACAAGCGAACATCAAAAGGTGCTGAATACAAATGTCTTCTAATATAGCCGAATGTAGAATTTGCATTTACAATGGTCTAATCAATATGCAGGTTACAATCTAGATTGTTTGTTAGTATTACACCTAGATATTTATAATTGCTTACTTTTTGAGATGACAAAACAAGATCATCGTGTCATTGCCCCGAGGGCCTTTAAGCTACATTCAAGTCAATGAATCCTGGGAAAGTGGCGCCATCCTCCCAGTGTGGTCGCCATCTTTGCCATATGGAATGGATACTTACTCCTTGAACTCTTCATACTTGGTGAGCCCATCCAAATTTGCAGTGACAGATTCCTTTACGTATTTTTTTGCATACCATGATTTTGTTATTTACACTCCGGCGGAACAAGGTCACATCTTTGAACCGCCACCACATGTTGCGGCGGTACTTGGCGGTATTAAAAAATAATTTTCCTGTCTTGAAATGCACGACAAGCAATATAATTGTAAGAGATCTGTGTAGGTACGTTTGATTGATAAGTTGTTTGCATGCACAGTGCCAAATACGCTTATATTAACTAGGAACGCTTTCTCTACGATGGCGTTACACAGCGACCTAGGTGCGGCTGGTTTAGAGTGACCCTTTTGAAGCTTCGCTTATATCGTAGGACCAAAACTGTGATTTCCATGGCAAAAAAGACCGATCTGTCAATCGCCTTGCCAGGTCATCGGTTGTCTGAATATTATTATATATCTTTGTTTTATGTTAGCAGGCAGGAAAGGCAATGTCGATATATACTTTCCCAGGATCAGGTGTTTTTAGGTTACACCGTCAAATGCCGTGGTGCGGAAGTTCTGATAGGTTATAAAAAACCTGGATGTATCGATGTTAGGGTCAAAGTAAAAGTGAAAATTGATGCCGTTCATATAACGATTATATTTACAAACCGGCAGCCTCTGCCGGATGCCGCATATTCAACGTATAATACATTATATATGCGTTGTTTGTTTACCAATCTGAGCGTTCCATTGTGCGTAAATTTTAGATCTCACACATTGAAAAATTGGGAGCCTTTCCGCTCTGTGAAGGGGATGACCAGCAAAGATGTTTAGCACACGGCACAGCTAGACGTGACACAGAGTTTTGAACTAAGGTACGAGCATATTTATTGATTTGATTGGTGGTCATCGTGATGAAAGGTGCGCACAGATACGTGCCGCCCGCCGCCGTCGCTGACGTTCTCGTTGCTATTCCCGCCGGACTATACATGGCCTCCCATTACGACGAGAGAAGTGTAAATTAAAATAGAAAACGGCAACTTGTATTTCTGTTTTTTTTTTATATATACATTCGTGTGGATGATTATCACCGCCCCGAGGAGCCGGAGGAAACTAAACACGCGCGACGGAACCGCCACCTGGCGAACAGTGGACAATCGCGACAGGGTCGCCACCCCGGGAGAATTGAAGGAAAGGAAGCTAGGCACGCAAGCGGGCTCGGAACGGCGACTAAGAGAGGCGGTGCGAGAGTAAAGTTTTTGGTCACGCACACGAAAATCGCTAAATTACCCAAGCTTCAGACAAAATGCAGGAAATGGTGTTCCACGCGCCGCGCGAGCACGCCTTCCCCGGAAAAAAGGTCCGATGTAAATTAACCAAAATAAAGCGTTGACGAACGCGCTTACAAAGACGTGCCATTTGTACATGTAGATGGCTTGAGTCGCAGATTTGGAGCGCAAGGATCTGGTATCAGAGAGCATTAAAGAGCCATTTCTTGAGGGAACCTGGACGTCAGTGCGACAGCTTTTGCAGCGGCAAGGACCCAAAACACACTTGTTCGCTCGGGAGAAGTGTGTTTCGGCGTCTCGCCGCAGCGGGGCGCCAGTCACGTGGCTCTCCTCTCATCCGTTGCCTGCCGTTCCCCCTTTTCCATTTCGGCGGCCGGCTTTCGTGGCGATCTGCCAGGCTTTGTCAGTATATAGAGAAGTCTTTGCTGCTGCCAACGCTGGCACGTGCGGCGCGTGGGTGCGGTGTGGCGCGTGGGTGCGGTGCGAGCGTAGAGTTTTTGTTCACGCACACAGAAAATCCACGGAACACTAGCCATAAACAGCTTCCCTGTAATACTCTTGACGATTGAAGCCGCCCATTTTATTTATAACTCCAAGTTCGGCTTGCAAATACATGAGGTGTACATAGAAACGAGATAGATCTGATATATGAGTCATGCGGCAGTGTTTATAAGTAAAATAACATTATCCACTTGTTGATTAGGTGCTCCGACGGCATCCTTGATAATTCTACCCCAAACAAGTACTAACATAAATATTCTCAAGTAACGGCAGTGAAAAATAAATGTAGTTTTATTTTTAAAATCAACAATCTAGTTTTGTTTTAGAGATTCTAGTGAATGTCAAATAAGGCAACGAATGATGTATCCAGCTTTATTTTCTGAAAACGACTTTTTAAGGGAAGGTGATAAGAAGCCTTTGCTAATATATCTAAAGTATAAATGAAGCTTAGATTTCCAAACATCTGTGATTAGCGTACGCTAGTCACGATTGTTCTGCGAATAAAACTAGGCTGGTGGTTGTTGGCAAACTGAAGGTGCGACATTGACTAAAAGGCCCAGAGTGTGATTTAGTGAATTACGTTCAACCATCATAAGCTAGTTCAGCTTTAATGTTCTGCAAGGGTATACATTTTAAACAAATTGGTAGTCCGTCCTTTTATTACAAATATTAAAATACGTTTTCTTCCTAGCCCATTCCACAAACTGATGTTCATGAGACGCACGACCGAAATACCTTTACTTATATTTTTTTTCATTCACGTCAATTAGTTTTACATATATAAATCGTGTATCATCAGAGAACAAGTTAGTCTTTGATCATAGTAGAGATCAGTGAAACAGTAGCATAGTTCATTGGAAAAGAATGAAAGACGTTTACAATCCCCTGTAACGCCGAATTAGAGAGCAGCTCTTGAGGAGGAGGAGGGAAGGTACGGAGAGGAGGCTATGCTCCTCCTCCTCTCCTGCTCGCCTCCTATTTAGGGGAAACTTCTCCGCTAAATTTAACGGAAAACTTTACCCTCTATAGTTAGCAGAAAAATTCCCCGCTAAATATAGCGGAAACATTTCCCCGCTAAATTTAGCGGAAAAATATTCTGCTAAATTTAGCGGACAATTTTCCCCGCTATGTTTAGCGCAAAAAATTCCCAGCTAAATGCGGAAAAATTTCCCCGCTAAATTTAGCGGAAAAAATTTCCTGCTACATTTTGCGGACATTTTCTCCCCGCTAAATTTAGCGGAAAATTTTCCTCCGCTGTGTTTAGCGGAAAAATTTCCTAGCTAAATTTAGCGGAAAAAATTTCCCCAGCTAAATATTGCGGAAAAAATTTCCCGCTGAATTTAGCGGAAAAAGTTTTCCCCGCTAGAATAAGGGGGAAATTCTCCGCTAAATTTAGCGGACAATTTTCCCTGCGGTTGCGCCGAGCCGACGCCGCTGCAAGCCGGAAAGGGGCGCGTAAAAGCTGCGCTCATAAAAAGTGAAAAAAGTTCCCCACTAAATTTAGCAAAAAACCTTGCCCGCTAAGATTAGCGAAAAAATATTTCCCGCTAAAATTTAGAGCAAAAAGTTCCCCGCTAAATTTAGCGGCAAAAAATTCCCGCTGAATTGAGCGGAAAAATTTCCCCACTAAATTTAGCAAAAATATTTTCCCGCGGTTGCGCCGACGCCGACGCCGACGCCGACGCCGCTCAAGCCGGAATCGGCTGCCTAAGTGCTGCTCTCTAAAAACGCACTTTTAATTCCCACAAGCCCAGATATAATTGAAATGTATCGCACGAATATTAAGCGTTCTGGCACATTCAAATTAAAAAGAAACCTCAATTCGAAAAATATTACCAGGTACGCGAAAAAAATTTTACATCGTCAAGGAGTTCTCGAGCAGCCAAGCGTACGGTGTTTCATTCATGCCGTCCGATTGTAATTGGTTTACAATTACGTGATTATCAAAGCTGCAAATGTTCTTAATATACTTAAAACATTCACGCCTACTTACTCTAGGTGAGATAGACTGGGGAAGCCAACTTTGACTTTGAGCAATATTTATCTCTAGAGGTGTACCGCTCTTAAAACCCACGTTCCGATAGCGCTTATAACCATCGTTTTTAAATCATTACAAAACCGCGTCTTACGACGTTCTGAAGTTATTCAAAGAATCGATCTCAACTCTTAAAAGTTGTAATGAAACCTTGATGGCCATCTAACGATCCGTTCTTAATCCACCTGCCGCGCGCCCACCTTAATACCCCCGTCCCCGCCGCCCCCCCCCCCCAAAGCGCTACCGCCGTCATCATGAACCCTGCAGATAAGGTCGCCTAAGATTTTCCGCGGAGCACCGATGATGGAATACCTGGGGTCGACGAGCAAAGCAGTAGAGCGTACGCAATGTTCGAGTCTCTAATGCAGCTGCGGGCGGATGATTTATGCGGGCCGACCACGCGAGCTTGACGTGCAAAGTGATGAATCGCTAACGAGAATTCTAAATATAATTAAGAAGCGGACGGTTGATTAAAGCGCCGTTCCCAGATTACCACTCATAACTGGAGTCGTTAAGTTTGAGTTTGTTTGGAGGTGACGCCAGAAAACTAAAGCGAGTTTTAGAGAACCGTTTTTGCACACCCGATACGGTATAAGATGGGTCCTCCGACACAAACTGCGCATACACGACCGTCTTCTGTGATAGCGCATGTCCAGTTCATACCGGAGGACCGATCGTACCTATCGGATGTGAAAAAAAACGGCTCCCTAAACCTTCCTAATAGAGACTTTTAGGGAACCGTTTTTGCACATCCGAGACGGTAAGATCGGCCGTCCGGTTCGAACTGCGCATATCTGAATCTTCTGTGGTAGCGCATGCGCAGTTCGTACCGGAGGGCCAATTGTACCGTATCGGATGTGCAAAGACGGTTCCCTAAAAGTCTCTATTGGGAGTTTTAGGGAACCGTTTTGGACATTCGATATGGTACGATGGGCCCTCCGGTACTTACTGCGCATGCGCGAGTCTTATACGGTAGCCCATGCGCAGTTCGTACCGGAAAGCCCATCGTGCGGTATCGGATCTGAAAAAAAAAACGGCTCCCTAAACTTCCCTAATAGAGACTTTTGGGGAACCGTTCTCCCACATGCAATACGGTGCGATAGGCCCTCTCGTGCGAACTTCGCATGCGCTACCTCAGAACACTCGTATATGGGCAGTTCGAACAGGATGGCCTATCGTACTGTTTCCGGATGTGCAAAAACGGTTCCCTAAAACTCCCCAATATGCAGACTGGTATACGGAGACTGGAACACGTCTTCAACTGGCATGTCTGCCGTCCCATTCCGCTCATGCATCGAAAGCGGTCCCGAAGTGGCAACAGACGACGTTACAAATGCCGGAGTGCCACGCCGTTGGACGTCGAAATCCTGGCGGTTGGGCCTATAGGGGCTCAAGAAGAAATATCGATGGGACGCGAGCGTCGCTGTCGCAGCCGTGCGCCAACTCCTGGCTGCCGAAGTTACCGTGGACCGTCAATCTGGATAGCGACCCGCAACAGGACAGACACTCGCCGGGTCCACCACCGCTGCCGTCACGCCGCTAGCATCGCGACACGATGCACCACGACACTTATACGAGGTCATCGGGAGGAAATCGAGGGACTCCATTCTTCGACGGCGGTATAGACACACCGGTCGGAGACGCATTACAGCCACCAGTGCAGAAAGCCCACAGTTCCCACGAAGCATCCCGGCAGCTGTGGCGGAGTGAAACCGCCAGGTCAGAGCCGTGTATAGAGAGAGTTTGGTCATTGGGAGGCGCGGCCAGAGCCAGGGCGCGCACCAGACGCAGAAAATGGGCTTGGCCAGGCTTGACAGGTTCTCCTGGCCAACCAGAAGCCTAAAAGAATTCCCTAGCGGTGGTACCGAGAAACTGTTTTAATCAAAGATATATGTTGGTATATGGTTTAAAAAAAACACGTAAGAGTGAAGTGTAGTAACCCTTCATGTTTGAAAGTAGGGTTCACGTGATGTTTCGATCATGATCATGCAGAAAGATGCGCGAAACGAATATGCCGCTCAACTCTGTTGTGCTCGGACAGAGTGTGACCGCTCGGACGAAAGATTCCCGGCCCTCGGCGCCTGGCGTACGGATTATGTCGTTCATTTCGCTAGTCGCACTCTTCCTCCATGATTGTGTATGACGGTGATTGAAACATCACGTGCACCATATTTTCAGTCACCGAGAGTTCCTCCGACGCACTTATTAAGTTTCTCTCTCGCGACCACCACCAAGGTATTATTTTCGGCTTCTGGTAGGCCAGATTCGAATCTGTGAAAACGCCCTGGAACACGCCCATCCCGCTTTCGGCCAATGGCGCATCCTCATTTGTCTCCTATGCTTCCCAACGAATGGCCAAACTCTCTACATATACGAAGGCGACTGGCCGCCCCCATGTCTCTGAACGGGGGGGGGCAAGCCCGTGCAATTGCAAGCTTGCCAAAGCTATGTTTACGCGCAATCTGCACGTGCTCGCACGCATGAGACACCAGTCGGGGCGCCACGCTTGTTTTTTGTCTATTGGCGTTGCTCGGCTTGTACTTTTCTAGAGCTTGTCTTCAATACATAGAAGCGACTGGGTTGCGGACGCATGCGTGGCGTTTGAAATTTACAGAGCTACTGCGGATGCTCGTGACGCATTCCACATCCCAATAGACTAAGATGGCAGCACGCGCAAGACAACTGCTGGAATGCTCAATATGCAACTGAGGATTAGCATGTTAGAGAAGAGTCAGTACACAAAAACTTGGAAGTCCTGACGAAGGTTTTGTTTATAACTGTGTACACAGTTGACGAAGGAAAGTCTCTCTCCAAAACGTCTGTGTAGTACAGCCTCTATTGTTATTCAAACTTATCCTAGCGTTTCCAGAATAGAAAGATATGTGCTGTGTGGTATGCTCGATCAGTTGAACAAACAATCAATCAATTCAATCAATCCTTTATTTCACATTAAAAGCTGATGTAGGCTGTAGGGGCAAAACGTCAGGAGTTTGACTTGACAAGGCGTCTGCAGCCTTACAATTAACGCACGGCGACATACTGCATATCAAGTGTTAATATTTATCGTTTTCAAGATTTTAACATTAAGTAAAAAATAAAAAAACAGCATCAATTATTCACACTTTCAAGGACAGCAAATAAATCATATATATTAGGCACATGACGATATATTTAGGTGCATGGCAGGACTGTAAAGATAATAATCGTATTACCTCAAGGATAATAGAAAATACAAAACAGACGAGCCCATATTACAAACAAACTTATAATTCTGAAAAAGAAATTCTAGGGGTACTGAGATTCAGTTTCTCGATATCTGTCAAATTATTGCTTCTAAATCTTATTTAGAACAAGTGGAATATTATACTGTAGAATTTGGAACCTGTAATTTGTACGATTTATTAGTATTTTCCAATGCTCCCCCTCACGAACCTCGTATACCCTGATATTTAGTGTTAGGTTTGAAATATGTCCAAGGAAAGGCTCGTTAGAACGAAGGGCAAATCTATATCGCGTCACTAGAATATACCCATATAGGTGTGGGGCAGTTATTAGACGTAGTTCTTTAAACAGTGGAGGTGTATGTCTATCGAAAGAAACACACTCATTCATTCATGTAATGGTCTTTAGTGGCTCCGAGATGGCCAATTGGTCATGCTGGGGTTCACGAGTTCAATTCAGGCTCGCTCTCAGTATATGCCAACAAGACCCTAACCAGAACTTTCTGGCCTGTATTACGTTAATAAACAAACTATGCTGCTTCATGTTCCTCTTTTTCTTTTCGCGTGTATATTTTTGTTGCCGACGTAGCTGCCCTGATAGTGTTTTGGCATGATCGGTTTGCTTTATCTGAATACGTATATTGTTCGCACTCCGGGAATGCGCTGAGAACCGCTGAGTCCTCGTAAAAGATGACAGATACAGCTTCCGTTGAAAACCGGCCGGCCTCAGTCTGGTTTTCTGGCAATGCTCTTCCCAAGACAAATTTGTGCTTTTATGCCGTTATATCTTTATGAGTTTCTTCGTTCTAGGATGCACAGCGGTAGCTCGAAGAGGGACGAAGCCGAAATTATGTTCAAACCTTTTTTTAAATGAAGTTTGCGTTGTGACAGTGAGTACGGTATAAACACGTGAAACGTTATTCTCAATATCACATTGCTGATTTCACATTTAGGTTCAAAGTATGAACTTTTCTTTTTCTTGTCATTCTACGAGCTCCGTCCGTGGATTAATATCGTTGCCTTTCCGAATGCTCTGCGGAAATGTAGGCACCCGAAAATTTTCGTAGAGTTTATGAGGGGCATGGTTCCCTGTGCCCCGAATTTTAATATACTGTTATGTTGCTGAAACTTAGTGATTGTTTTTTCTGCGTAACAACAACTTAATATTTCTTGCAAAAAAATTGTCAGCGAACAAATATGTGGTGTCATAATTCCTTAGTGTCCTCTGATAGGGTTTACGATAGCATGCGTCTCTGTTAGGAGCTTGACACACCGATGGAAGGCGCTTCCCGCTTGAAATCAAGACAAACGCTATCAAATAAAAATTGCCTGGGTCGGGATAAGTATAAAGTCACCTAAAGTAAAAAGTATTCGTGCAGCGTTTAGACAACATCGGAGATGCTTAAGTCAACCGCGAACGACAAATCTCCGTGATGCGATGGCCGACCGGAGTCTGTCTAGAATGGCCTACCGCATATCCACGCGGTTTCTGCTAAAACTCGGCCCCTGCATGACCTCTGAACTGTGTGCTCATGAACTTTAAAAAAAAAGATATGGTCTCAAGGTCATCTCCTAATCCAGCCTGAAATCATCTGTCATTCATTGGGTAATCGCAACGCCTCAGCGAAGGGTGCTATTATCCACACTAATAAAGGTTGGCCTCCTTAAGGGTGTAACAACCCTGTTCCAGACACGCCCATGGCTACACCGTTTCCTCAACTTTATGTTGAGTAATATGCCATTTTAATCGTAAACGGGGGTGCTGTTGCAAGACACTTGCTTCATTCGTGAAGGGTGAAAAAAGTGTGCGGGAAAAGGTGCTTCCGTCAAGTGAGGACATCCTTCATTTTTTGAAAGGTCTTTGCTTCATTTTGACGCTGGTTCAAAGTTCTAAGCTGGGTTTTGTGAATATGTTGAATAATTATATCCTGCATCGATGCTTTTTGCTTGTATATGCATTTCTTCAGTTTAGATATGTTATTCTGTAAAGAGTTGATAAAGAAAATTAATAAAATAAAAATTTAACTCTGCTTGAAAACGATAAAGTAATTGAAATAATAGATATTTTGAGGTTCGGACCCGTTACAGGCTATAAGTCCACGCCCGCTGTAGCGATAGGGCAAGGAGGCGGTGATAAATGAAGGTGCCAAACGAAAACAAAAATGTACTAGGCGATAAAAAGCCGCGCACGGCAGCGCACAGAAATCTTTACAAACAAAACGCAATCAAATTGCTGGAAAACAAATACACAGCTGGCGGTACCAATGTAGCCGAGAATAAATGCCTCTTTATTTATTTACAAAAAAAGAAGCAACACTCGGGCATTAAAGCAGGGGAGCGAGTTTTAAAATAAAAACAAACAACACAAAGTTATCGCCGGCCTAAGACCTAAAACGAGAAACGAAAAGTTCTGTTAACTGTCTGACGACACGTGCAGAGAAAACGTTCCAAGTGCAATGTACACACGAAAAATAAATTAACAAATGAGGACGGAGCACAGTATATGACATCTCTCAATATTCATCTTTCATCTGCATCTTTCAAAAATAGTTCAATGC
Source organism: Ixodes ricinus (assembly GCA_037355805.1). Lineage (NCBI taxonomy): Eukaryota > Metazoa > Arthropoda > Arachnida > Ixodida > Ixodidae > Ixodes > Ixodes ricinus. The sequence goes on from JAZHYW010070282.1 coordinate 108,256, forward strand.
TCACAAAATCGAAACCCGATGGATGCCGCAACCGTGGCAATGTCGGACGTCGAGGTATCGTTAAGGCTCGTTCACACTCTTGCAACCGAGTTCGACCGAGAACAAGACCGGTTTTAACCTCTTGCGACTTCATAGGACAAGCGCGCTGCTGCAGAGCTGGTCCTAAGACGTCGTAAGACGATTAAAACCGGTCGTCTTCGATCGTACTCGATCACAGTGTGAGGGCCTTTCCTCTACGAGCTGACACGGCACGCGAACACACTCCCAAAAGGGGGAAAATAAGCATCCCGCTGTCAAACTCACCGCTAACGACCAACACGGCACACGGACGACCGGCCGAAACGGCAGACTACGAAAACATCTGGACAAAGCTAAAAAAAGGAAAGACGTTTACAAATTTCTGTAACGCGAAATTAGAGCGCAGCTCTTGATGAGGAGGAGAGGAGGGTATGGAGGGGAGGGTATGCCCCTCCTCCTCCTCCGTACCTTGTCCCCTCCTCCTCTGCTCCTCGTCCGTCAGCTCCTTTCCTCCTCCTCCTCCTTCTCCTCCTCCCTCCTCCTTCCCCTCCTCTCCTCCTCCTCCTCCTCCTCTCCCCTCTACTCCTCTCCCCTACTCATTCTGCTCCTTTCCACTCCTTCCCCTCCTCCTCCTCCTCCGTAATTTGCCCTTCTCCTCTTCCGTACCCTCCCCTTCTCCTCCTGCGTACCCTCATACTCCTCCTCCGTACCCTCCTCCTCCCTTCCCACAGTTTCCCCGCTAAATTTACCTGGAAAATTGGCGCCACGTGACCTCAACAGCAATTCAGTTCCTCGAGCTAAATTTCAGCGGAGAATTGAAGTGTTGCTCGTTGAAAGTTGTCACGTGATCGAAATCAGTTTTCGTGACTACGTCAATTTTCCCTCTAAATCTAGAGGAGAAACTGAATTTGTTCATAAGTGACGTGACACCAAGACGATGTGACGTCATTTTCTACGCTAAATTTAGCGGGGAAAACTGAATTGCTGTTGAGGTCACGTGACGTCAATTTTTCCGTTAAATTTAGTGGGGAATTAGATTGCTGTTGAGGTCTCGTGACGTCAATTTTGCCCGCTAAATCGTAGCGGAGAAACTGAATTCGTTCATTGGTGACGTGACACCAAGTCATGTGACGTCATTTCCCCCCAAAATTTAGCGGGAATTCAATTGTTGTTGCAGGTCACGTGACGTCAATTTTCCCGCTAAATTTAGTGCGGTTACGCCGACGGCGACGCCGACGCCTACAGCGATGCCGCGAAACCCGGAAACGGGCTCTTAAGAGCTGCGCTCTACAATGATAAAGCTTCCAAAAGTTTACGAGTGGTGGCAGCGCGGGCATGCGAGCGGAGCACCGGCCTCGTCCGGCACACTCGCATCGTAGATCACTTGCAGGCTCACAAGGCTCAAGATTATTCTCCAACGACAACTTGTCGAGAAGTCTAGAAAGAGCCACCCCCTTTTTTCTCACAAAATAAAAAATATCGTGATGGCCACTCGAACCACGAGTGAACCCTTCAAAAATGGCCAGGATGAAAAGATTGCAAAAAACTAACAATGTAAGTGGTTTACAAATCCCCCTTTGCGCTGACGCATCAACCCGTCTACGAGAACTAGCCTGAAAACCCAATCACATACAAAGCTTAGATGATCCGAGTGAAACGTCCTCAACAACAAACCACAAAGGCTCAAACATAACTTTTGGTATTGTGGGGATCAGCGAAGGAGTAAGAACCTTAGAAAGGTATCACTTATCTCCCCTGCCCATCGAGGGAAAAACAAACATACCTGTGCGCCTTGGCTAAGAAAAATAAAGTCAATAAAATTCTATGATTTCTTGTGACATGCTCAACGTGAAATAATCACGATATCAAAGCAACCCACGTTTAATCTTTGTAAATGCAAAACGTTCGTTTCTCAGCTAATGTCTTTGAATTTTCGTGTATATAAGGCCGTGGATTATTCCAATTTGTCGTGATTCCTATGTCGTGCCTGATTCATTGCGTCTGATTTGCTGCTTTTATGCACATTAAAACTGTTTTTGGTGATTGCTGCCGGTAAGTTTGTTGCCCGTAAGATATTATCCTCAAACTGCTGCTAAGAACTCCAGCATCCTACCTTTAGGGCGCTCACCAGCGTCCCAAGATTGCTGCTGTAATGACCTGGCGTGTTACAGAAACAACTTTGGGGTGTTACAGCAGCTGCGTCCCTAAGGTCTTGTTTTGGCACATTGGGGTTGTTACAGCAACTCCCTTAGGAAGCTGTTTCTGTTTTTTTTAAATGAATGTTTACTCCTTATGGGTTTAACCTTAGACAGATACTCCTAAAGGTAGTTGCTGTTGTTTTCTTCTAGAAAGGTTACAACATTAAAGGTATAAACGGTCGCACACTTTAAAAAGGGTGTAGTCTTACACCCTTTTAAGTTTTGTCCCATATAATGCACCCCAAATATTCAATTCTACGTACAGCGCACCGACGTCGAACCGACGGCCCCAAATTTTACGAGGGGCTTGATAACGGTGCGATATAACTTAATAAACAGCTAAAGTAAATACGAAAGACTACTAAAAAAAACACCGAGATTTTCGCAATAAAACCACGAAAACCTCGATTTTTTTTTGTAGTCAGTAACACGTACATTAATAATTTTATTATGTTGTACCACTCGAGTATCAAGCCGCTCGTGAAAGTGGGTACCATCGGTTCGACGTCAGCGCGCTGTACGTCGAACTGAAGTTTTGGGTTGTCTTATATATTGATGTGTCAAGGGGTGTACGAACATGCCCTTTTTTTCTAAGTGCACCCTTACGGGTGCAAAAGCTTTTGATGTGCAGAAGAGAAAAATATGGTTAGAAATAATAGTTATAATAGCTCGGCTGCAACTTGGTAACATCCGCGTGTTTTTTAACTAGGAAAGGGGTCATAAAACACTTAATTTTAGACCCGAACGTGTTCGGATCTAATCTGGACACAATGAAGGGCTCCTTCGGGGAAGTCGGCTATGTACAGCAAGGATATTCGGGACTTCGCCGTCCCGGTGGATGTCGGAGCCGGTCGTTTCCGCTGGACGCATGTAACACCGTCGTCTATGGACAGTGGACCACCTTGGCGGATCTCACCAGGGATACCGGTGGCTTGTTTAAGAACGTCGGGAGCGTTATAGTTAGCTAACTTTATGGCTGACTCGTCTGTTGCACACGCGCACTTAGGAGGATTTGAGGCAGCACATCATTAACCGTAAGTTGACTTCATTGTTAAGGACGCAGATGGGGACAGGGCTGATGCCTATAGGATGCTTCAGGTTTCTTAAGCAGAGGCAGTCGTTCGAGCACCCTCATGTTGAGCGAGCCGAGTTATGAGTGCATAAATGTATTCTCTGCTTATAAAGGCTCTTTTGATCGAACGTCGGTAACGGTCAACTTTGCGAACAGCTGTCTAGAAGATGAACGAATTCGGTTAGTGCTACGTATTGATCGCGTCATGCATATCGTGGTCACTGAAGAGCGACGAGATCTGGCGACGTTCGGCGGCACCTGATGCACTCAGTGCATTTATGGGCACTCTTACCGCTTGCCATTAGCAGTAAATATTCTACTTTTGTTGACGTCTATCTATTTGTAGTGGCATCGCCGATTGCACGATTCCGTACAAGGAAGAAGCTGTTGTTTTCCATAGAAGGGAACGGAGCACGTACTTCGACACACCAGCGATAAGCCCCGACAAGAGATACTATTTTTATCCGAGCGTCTCGCACGCGTCAGCGCCGGCGCGCGACGCTCGAGGCCACCCACAACAGTGTGACGCGGGAGCCGACGTCGAAATCTGACCGGGACAGATACTGGCGTGGGGCACCGCGCCCTGACGGGAGGTGGCGCTGACACGGACGAAGCGCATGAAAAACGTCACATGTGATTGGGCCAACATAGAACCACTCAGTTGGGAAACTGCCGTAGAGACTGCTCTGAAAAAGTTGCACCGATCCGTACTCGAGAACCGAGCTAATGGCGATCCCAACGCCGCCATTTCTCCTGCAGCGGCCACTCGAGGAACTGCACGTGACTTCCATTTTGGCTTTAATCGGCCATTTTGGCGCCGAAACAGATACGGTGGAAGGGTTTCAGTACCACCGTCTCCAGCGACGCGCCGCGAATTACTACCCAAGTTAGGAGGCCTTGGTCGGGACGCGCTACCGTCACCGCTAAGCATGGTTGTATAAAACAATATTAATTCTGCCGCAAAACCTTTCAAACTAAAGATTTTAGAAAACATCACGCGCCCTTCATTTTGTACTAAACTCCAATAAGAGTTACTACACAAAGAGTTTTTTTTTGTGTGTTTTTACGCAAAAACATGCTTTCTAATAATGCTTAAGGTGACGACAGTAAAGACAAATGATAGACAATGGCGCTGTTGTCGTATTTACCTCGGTCTCGGTGGACGCCAGCGGCCAGGTTTCAACGGTGAGTTTTCCAACTGAGTGTTCTAGTAATGTTGGGTTGGGCCTTTAGCGTCGCTATAAATCAAAGGAGTGATATCACTTCCAGCATAAAAGAAATAGCGATGCCATAGCACATGGCTCTCGCAAAGTGTATTTATATCACAAAACGTGTGCTAATGTGCGCCCACCATTTTCCGGGCGGTGCCATCACTCTTTGCAGGATAGCATCTTCTCACGCAACAATTTTCGTTTCTCTTCGGACAGTCACGAATTCGCCGCTCAACGGCGTCAACAGTGTAATTAAACCAGGCTCCACCGTTGTTTGCTGCACGCCGGTTAGGGCCTTTTTTGGCATGTTCCATCATGAGGTGGTTGCTAAATTCCCGCATCGTCATTCAACTTTATTGCCCGAAGACCATACTCCTTTTTGTGGAGAAAAGAGTTATCCTGTGTAAATGTAAAGCATCAAAATGCGGGAGTCAATTAACTAAGGCAGGTTTCTTCCTGTGGAGGAGCTCATACTTCAAATTGCAAATTCTGGCCAATTACGGGCTTTCTGGCCCGTCACGCAGAGACAAGCAAGCTCAAGGGCATACTCCCATAAGTACAGAGACAAACAACACACCAAACACTCACACGGACGCACGCACGCACGCAGACACAAACACACAGCGGTACACTCCTGGTCCACTCTTGTATTTCAGATTTTATGTAATCTTTCAAATGCAGAAACAATTGCATTGCACCAACGTGTCAAGGCGTACTTACAATTTGTGTCAACCCAAGTGTGATGGGAAGTTTCTCACCTCTCGAAACGTTTTCCCGACCTCCCAGACCATACAAGCAAATGTCACACCTTATCAACGCCTACGCTGGAACGCTGTGCTCTCCTACGCCAACGGCAAGCGGTCATCACACCCGCCCCCACTTCATCGATCAAACAATTCATCATCGTGACTGGTCCCCTAGCGTTGCATCGATCCTAAGGCGACCTTTTGTTATTCAGGTGCCTGGGGACATATTTCGCGAAAGCAATGCCGTGACATTGACGTGAATGAATTGCCTAGAATGCTTGCCATTCACTGGAATCTGTGGTCCCATAAAGTCACCCTGACGGCTCGGCTGCGCCGTACTTCGTTGCACCTTACGATGCACCGCAAAGAATGCTACGAGCCATCCTAGTCGATTCAAATGCTGCATCGAGGGCCACATAACTTTCGGGAGAGCAGCAGCGATGCGCGGTGCGCTTATTCAGGTGATACATTTTCAGCGCAGAATCTGCTAGGAATAGGATGGCTCGTAGAACTCGCTGCAGTCCATCGTAGAACGGAGTATAGTGTATGACAACACCAGATGATGAACCTTGAGGGTAAATTTAAAACATGTGTGGAATATCACGTTGAGCGTTCCGGAAAATCGCTATACGTATACGTGTATCAGGTAGTGTTAGAAAATGTTTCATAATATCCGTGCCGAAAACTATTTTTTACCAAGAAGAAGAATGCGCCAATACATTTCAAAGTCGGCTACACACAAAACTAACAAGATTACCATTAAGAAAACAGATTTCACGCCCAATATGTGTACACAATAACTGTAAGCCCCCTTGGAAGTCATTGAGAATTCGCGCTAATATATTCTTGAACGGGGATGAAACTTTACTCGGATTAACGGTACACTACAAAAATAAGCTCGTCGTCATTTAACCATGTACAACAATCCAAGATACAAATACTGAGAATATCCAAAACACTAAAAGCCTTATCACCTTTCGTTTTTTTTTTCTTGTTGGTACAATTTAGAAACGATTGTTTGCGATCTAACACTTTCCTTTGTTTTCCGATAATGGTATGGTAACATTGGTCTGTTTTCATTTGGCGGACTGCTAATTTTCTAGGTAACAAAGTCGCATCTTGTCGAAATGTCAAAGCAATCACGTCGCACATCGTAATATATCTCCTTTCACTTACTACCTTGGTGACGAACATTGGCATTGTGTGACGTCCTATAAGTATCTTTGTAACTCCAATGTAAAGACCTGGATTAAGTAATTTCTAAAAATTCCGCTGCCAGCTTGTAAATGTAAAATATTTCAATTTCTCTGCGGGTCCTATATTACGTCTCGTGTCACACAAGGTTCCGCATAATGAATATTGCTATTTTCCGTTTACAGTACCGACCTGCCCTTGTGTGTTTCATCAAACCTTAGTTTATTGGCAGATCATTGTGCGATTTTTGTAAAATTACTAATCGTTTTGACGTTATTTCTTATAATGATTAAGCTCTGTATTTGATTGATGCAAACAATAGCACATACAATCCTCAACTCTAAAAAAACTCCAAAACAATGAGAGTTCTATGTCGTTCTACGCTCTCTTCCACTTAATACCTTAGTGGCATTATGTTGCTTCCTGTGAGGTTCTGTAAATATATCGGTGTGTAAATCAATGATTATTGTATTCTGGCATAACTTATATTCTATGTTAGGAGTACCTGAAACAATATTTTAATCCTTTTTTTAAACACACATATTTTTGTTTTATTATTCTTTGTTCCAAAGTTAGACTTTCCATCTTAATGGGGTAACGTAGTCAATGCGCCAATCACCTATAACCAGCAGTCAGATCAAAATCGTTTTGTTTGTTTTATACTTTGCAACTATCATCGTACAGCCAGCGTACTGTGCATGAAAGCAAACCTCTTTTGCCTTTAGCTTTGTTGCGTCGTAGATGGTATCGTCTATGTCTTTTCTAGGAGATATACCTTACTGATTATCTCATAAGAGAAATAGCCCTTCTCTCCCCTTATATATCTTTTCACGCACCAATCATCAGTTGCAATATTGCATTTATCATTGTAGTGAACCCTGCCTATAACAATTCCTTTCTGACTAGAACACACTTAGAGTGGAAATATCTGCCTGCATAGTATTGATACCCTCATTAGATTTCTTGAAAACTGTTTCCTACCTTTATTTGTGCCTTAATGTGTCCGGTGACCAAGTTTGACACTATTTATTTTGCTTGAATGTATAAATGCGTTTTCGAGGCTTGCTAGAAGAAATGGGCATGGTAAACTACGTGCTAAATTCAGAAGAATTTTGAGCGATATCAGAATAGTGAGATACCGCTACCAATCAAATAAATCTTTTTGCAAAGCATGTAAAATCTTTAATGTGTTTCCCAATTTGCCAAGAATGTCCAGCTGAATTAACCGTCTAAGTAAATTATTATAGTTACGTAGCATATGAACCTACCATATATTATTTACAGTTTGACCACTGTGGAATAAACTCTGTAGCAATCTGGAACCATACGATGGAGGACCTCGTGTCAATAAAGATAATTGTGGAACTAAACTCGTAATATATCCTTCAAACAATCTATGATATATTGACAACCAAACAACATTAGAAGCCGCTTCAGCTTGTTCAATGTTAACTACGCGTTTTTTTAGGTCCTTCATTTCTTTGTCTTGATTTTTGACGTGTACCATTAGGTCGTCGTATTGTCTCGACATCATTTGAACAGAGCTCTCGATGCCAACCACTGTCTCTTTGAGGCTTAGAAGACTGTCCAGTTTCTTGTTTATAGCAATAAGCATGCGCGCCACACCGATCTCTTCGTTCATTTCTTTCTCGCGTTGGCTTCATCGTGCCCTTGCCGTGGCGCACGTTCGACACTGCCAGACCTGGCGGAAAGGTGCACCTTTTGACCGGTATTCTGTCTTTGTAACGCCAGAACAATCACCAGTGTGATACTGGTATTTGCAGTTTACACAAGTCAGATAAAACTTATCCTCTGCTAACGATTCGTTACACACCAAGCATGTCATGTTTGTACATCAAAGCCAACAGCGAACAACAATATGGCAGCAGCGGCAGCAGCAAGGAAGTAAAAGAAAAAAAGTTCGGAACACACACTAGTACGCAAAAAGAACCAACCTGTGCGTAATTAAGACAATTCTTAGCGTGGTGTACACTCCGTGCCGCCGCCGCTGCCAAAGCTCCACCCGTCCACCATGTCCTGTTGGCTCACCGATGAGTTGTGCTTGGTCGTGCCCTACATACGGCTCCCCCAAATCGGTTTTGTCCGCCTTCAGGTGATATAGCTTTTGCCCCGAACTTTAAGAAGCTATATATATATCCACGCACTGCCGCCCTCCGCGCTGGCGGAAGGCATGACAGACGCCGGTTGGCGCGGTAGGTGCGGTGGTTCGTCCGATTATAAGAAAAGGTGCCTGAGTAGACGTTTCGGTAAGCAACACGATTACAACGAGCATTGTCGGCTACTGTTTCGCGGACAGTTCAAATGGACTAGAAACAATATTAGGCTTAACCGCCTCCCAGTGTTTACATGTTGTCATACCTACGGCCCAGCACACACGTGTTCCTGTCTTCACAAAGCGAGCAAATCCCGCACCAATGCACCAACGCTGGAAATGTGGTAAGTGGTCTCCAGAAAGGAATGTGCTGGTTTCCAGACAGCACACTTGATTGGGCTAGCTGGGGCCAGGATTGGGCCTTGGTCATACTAGACTGGACTGGGACCGCCCAGGGATTTCGGTGAACTGCCAGCCTGGCGTCTCACTGTATTTTTCGGGCACCGGAACTCCACGGAACTGCCAGGGAAGGGATTTTCTTGGCGTTCCTTGTATTTTCTTAGTCCGAGCCGTCCAGGGTCGACAGGCGGCCACCAACATTAGAAGGCTTAGTGGCGCTTCAGTGTGTTCATTGGCCCCAGGACTCAACGGAACTGCCAGGAAAGTGATTTTCTTGGCGTTCCTTGTATTTTATTGGTCCCTGCCGACCAAGCTAGACAGGCGGCCACCAACATTTAAGGATTTTGTGGCAGTTCACTGTATACATTGGCCCCAGGGTTCCACGGAACTGCCACGGAGTGGTTCGGGTGTTTTTTATTGGCTTTGCAAGATTGAGTACGCCAAGGAACGACTGGCAACTACCGCCGTTTATTATTTCTTGGCTGTAACTTGCTTTTCATCGGACCCTGAAGTACCCGATACGGCCACTTTTACTTACATCAACTTAAAATATGTTTGTCTACCGTGTGCCTAAATTTGACTCTTAGGCCACTATCATAATGCCCGTGATGTAGCTCCGTCCACGAGTGTCTGCGCTTAAACCTTTGGCCAAAACCGGTTGCCTCCTTTTTTATTTTTTTAAGAATATTGCGCTTCTTGGCGTGACGCGATCGTCGGGGTCTATTGACACGCCCGTGCCGACGGCACATAGCAACCGCAATCAAGGTCCGTAAAACCGCCCCATGTCTCTGATTTCAGAAAAACGCCGAAAACAAGAAACTGTAGCACTGCATTTGTGAAATAGTAAAGACAATAAAACACATTTCATCAGACTCTAGAGGCCGGTGTTTAATATAACAAATTAACTAAGCACCATCAGGTGGCGCTTCAAGAAAAATAATGTGAAAAAAAAAACAAAAAAACATGCTGCTTAAATAAATCTGCATACCTTGCAGCGGCGTTGAACACCGAGAGTTCACTTTTCCGTTCTCTCAGACACCGAGTTATTTCCAAAATTATACGAAAGAGTCAGACAAAGAGAGACTAAAATGGAATGACCGGGTGCTTGAGTCAAACTGATCGTCCCAACTCTAAATTAATAACGAAAATCTGTTTCACATGCTATGAAATTGCAGCCTGCTGGTCCGTTTTACACGCTAAAACAAAACTTGCTTCAGAAGCTGCAAGAATAAAAAATGAAAGTCATTTACAGGTTCCTGTAACACCGAATTAGAGCGTAGCTCTTGAGGAGGAGGAGGGGCAGGTACGGAGAGAAGGGTATGGCCCCTCCTCCTCACCCGTATCGGCGACGTCACTCGTGACGTCAACGTGGAGGTGCATTAGAGGCAAATTTCCCCGCTAAATTTAGCGAAAAAATTTCCCTGCTATATTTAGCGAGAAATTGACCTTCCCCGTTGAATATAGCTGGAAAAATTCCCCGCTAAATATAGCGGAAAAGTTTCTCGCTAAATTTAGTGCGAAAATTTTCCCGCTAAGCTTAGCGGGAAAAATTCCCCGCTATATTTAACGAAAAAATTCCCTACTAAATTTAGGGGAAATTTTCCCCGCTAAATTTAGGCGGTAAAAAATTCCCCATTAAATTTAGCAGAAAAATTTCCCCACTACGTTTAGCGGGGAATTTCCCCGCTAAATTTAGCTGAAAACTTTTCCTGTCAAATTTAGCGGAAAATTTTCCGCTAAATTTAGCGGGGAAATTCACCCGTAATGCAACGCGCGGTGAAGTCACGAGTGACGTCACTCGTGACCCTCGTGACGTAACACGTTGCGTCACCTGTGACGTCATCATGGGAAACGTCCCATAATGCCCATCGCAGTTTCGCCGACGCCGACACTAACGCCAGCGCCAACACCAACGCCGACGCCGCTCAAGCCGGAAACGGGCACCTAAGAGCCGCGCTCGAAAAATGCTTTCTAAAACCGACATGTTTGTCGAATGAAACGCGACACGCGAAACTTCCACACGAGAAAGGCTTATTTGCTGACGGGACACAAAAAGTCTCATTGGCATTTCTAAGTTCAAGAGGCGAGACTGCTCTAGCTGCACTTACGCTAATACTTAGTGCTGCAGTATGCGAAACTGATTTTTAGTACTCATTTAAAGTGGGAATGATTCATCTGACTCACTCGACACCACTGCCATACGTGGAATGCGGTCCGCACCAGCCAACGCACCCAGCCAACGCGCAACAGTAGCACCAGTACGATGCCTGGAGCGCGTGTCCGACCGGTATGTTTAGCGCCCTATCCCGCCCATACATCAAAAGTGGTTCCGAAGTGGCAGCAATTGACGTTACAGAAACCGGAGTGTCATGTTGTTGCGTGTCGCGATCCTGGCGGTTGGCCGTAAGAATGCTGGCGAAAAGCACGAGCAAACGCGAGTGTCGCTGTGGTCACGGCGTCCCAGCTTCTGACTGCCTGAACTTCCGTGGACTGTCACATTGGGTAGCGACTTGCAGCCGAACAGGCGTCTGCCTTGTCAACCACCGCTGCTAGAACACCACCAGGATCGCGACCGGCGACAGCACGACCCTTTTATGACGTCGTAAGGCGGAAATTGAGGGTCGTGCTCGGTCCGACTTGACCCGGTAAGCATACCAGTCGGAAATGCGTTCCAGGCACCATAGCACTAGTGTGCTCGGTCCACAAAGTTACGAAAGGCTTGGCCACGCGTCGCGTAAAGCGCTGGCAAACGTTTTGTGTCCAGGTGGCGCTAGTGGTCAGGTACATTAAAAAAAGTTTATTCCGCGGTACATCGCATTAATTCCCTTATTGCGTACAACATAAGGAATATAAAGAAAATAAGGGATACCGCGAGTTTAAATATTTATTTATATATTTATTTTCACTTCAAAAGTAAGCAAGCCTGATTTTAATCCTCGTTTGAATAGGTTCCACGTGGACTCATGCTTGTCAGAATTTAGAGATTCGAAATAGGCTTAGTATTGGCAACGCCACATGGGCATCCTCCTGTAGAAAAAGCTTGTTAAGGCTGAACCGCATGTAAGCGATTTAGCGAGCGATGAGACATGTGACGACGATGAGTGTCAGCGACGAGAGATAAAGATTTATCACGGTCGCTCGTCAGGTCGCTTGGTATTCGGATTTCTAGAAGTCGTCGCTCATCGGCTTGGTCGCTTGCTCCCGTCACTTTCATGCGGTTTGCCTCGTCCCGCGACTGACCAAGTGACAGCGAAGCGGGTCGCCGTCGCATCTCTATAGTCGCTCGCCAAATCGTTTTCATGCACTTTATACTTTATTGTGAACGGCATTTTGGTTTTACTGTTTTGAGAGGTGGGAATCCCAATATTCAAGCGGTGAAAACATAGATTTACCCTGCCATCTATTGCCCAACAGAAAATATGTTGCTATAATTTCTTTGTTCTATGACTCTTTATTCTCTCTTTCACCATGAATGCGAGAGAAGAAGAACTCGTGAATTGTCAACATCGACTTCACATTGATTTCGCTCGCACTGATCGTGAAACGAAGTGTAGGACATGTGGGGCACGTTTCGGCGGTGCACGCGTCGACATGTTGAGAACTAATTTGCGCTACGTTGTCAAGGTTAGCGTAACTTCTCCGGGACTTCAGCTCTGTCAAAGCTCGGGTGAGCGCGTGAAAATGAGAAGTAACACGAAGCCTCGTGGTCCTATTCTTATATTTTCCTGAATGGGCTCATCGCGTGCGCTGAAAACAGTCTGTAGCTATGGCTCCGGAGGGGAACAACTCTTCTGTTTCCACACGCACAGCAAGTTAGCAACCTAATTGCACCTCTGTATGCATTGCGAGCTTAGCGTTTTTGAAGGCCCACAAAGAAAAACGCCGTAGTCAGTGACAGGTTAAAAGTAAACGATGGGGAGGAGGTCGCTTCCTCTCGAGCCTTCACTCTGCAAAAGTGGAAAGGGATGGGAGGAGCTTCCACTACCTGTTATTAGCCCCGAGAACATGGCGTGGCGCCACCTGACGGGCCTATCGTCGTGACGTAGGTTGGGGGATCACGTGACCGTTTCCTGCACTCTGCGTCAAGGGTGGAGTGTCTCGGTCTTCTATTTTTTTATTACTACGGGTATTTAAGGCTTCTTTTAACCCAATTTTTCGTTTCAATACTCGACCCCGTCAAGTTCCTATATCGGCTATCGTACGAATCCTCCGGGGAGCCGGTTAGCCGGTTGCAGGCGAGTAGGGAACCGGTCGCTGCAACAAACTTGTTGTCGTTTCTCGGCGACTGTTTTGTGCGTCGTAATAGATGCTGACGAAGTGCGACCTACCGTTGAAGGTAAGCGAATTTTTTTAATTCGATTCAATCGAGCACTTTGTTGCAACTGTGTATCCTTTGCCAGTTGTGCTAACTGCAAGCAGCATCAATGCGTACGTGGACAAGGGCCACGAAACATCCCGGCTGTTGCTCGATGGCGAAACAGTTCTTGAAGCGGGACACGAGTTCTCCTGCAGCATCAAGAAGCTGGATAAGGATTGCTACACGGTCATTGGATTCGTTCTCCAAACGTCGGCACTCACTTCGGACATGCACGAGCTGGAGATAACACTGAATGGAAGAATGATGCGATGGACGGATGCGTGGCATCACTCTCTGCGGAAACTTTTCGTGTCGTGAGATAGCGTCGATCTCTGACGTGCGCTAACAAATCCCCCCCCCTGCTCACACACACACACACACACAGTTTTGTAGACGTTCACGGAGATTACTTCGGAGCACCTACCGAACATCTTGGCTCCAACCGTATACACGAACCTTCATCTCGAAAGTGCTTGCTGCACACTGTTGAACTCTTAGAGTTTAATTTGTCCATTTTCAATTTCACGAGCCACTCCGTGCGCAGCTGCTTCTCCGTGGAGTAGATGTGGAAGCTGATGTTTTTGTCGGTCGTGTAACTGCGGCATTGCGGCACCAAACAGTACTTTACCATTGCTTGCCTGAGCTCGACAGCTGCCGAAGCCGATCCACGCGTGTACTGATCAGGCTTCAAACACAGAAAAAAATGAAAATGCGAAAGTACCGAGGTTACCGAAAACCCCGACCAAAGCAAGGCGGAATAGCTGGCCTTATCAGGTGATCCTTCATCCGACGTCAGGGTAGAGCGATCGCAGCGCAGCCATCGGTCCCGCTCGGGGACAACAACTAACGCGCGTCATTTCAAAACTGATAGTCATGTTTAGCAAATCCCACGCCAAACACAAAATGTGCGCTTCCTTCGATTCGTATTTATGTTTATGAGGCAAAAAGCGTAGTGCCTCTTCACAAAAGGGGGGGGGGTCGTTCTACCCTGGAACAGAGCCGTGTATAGAGAGAGTTTGGTCAATGGGAGGCGCGGGCAGAGCCAGGGCGTGCTCCAGACTCGGAAAGAAGGCTTGGCATGCTCTCTTGAGCAACCAGACGCCGAAAAGAATCCCCTAGCGGTGGTAGCGAGAAACAGTTCTGATCAAAGGTATATGTTCGTATATGGTCTTAGTAAGCGCGTAAGAGTGAAGTGTAGTAACTCTTCGTGGTTCAAAAATAGGGTGCACTTGATGTTTCGATCATGATCACGCAGAAAGATGTTAGAAACGAATGCGCCGCTCAACTCTGTTTTGCTCGGGCAGAGTGTGACCGCTTGGACGGCAGATTCCCGGCCCTCGGCGCTTGGCGTAAGGATTCTGTCGATCGCTCCGATAGTCGCACTCTTCCACCATCATTTTGGATGAGCGTGATTGAAACATCACGTGTACCATATTTTCAGTCACCGAGAGTTACTCCGTTGCACTTATCAGGTTTGTTTCTTGCGACCACCGCCAGGGTAATATTTCCGGCTTCTGATTGGTCACATTCGAATTTCTGAAGACGCCCTGGAACACGCCCAGCCCGCTTTCGGCCAATGGCTCCTATACATTTGGCTCCTCTACTTCCCAACGAATGGCCAAACTCCCTACATATACGGCTCTGCCCTGGAAGCTCCACCCGTCCCCTTTCTATCTACGTCACTGGTGTATTTTCATCTGTACCTGATCTCGAAAATCTTAAAACAACCCGCTTTGCTGAGCCGCACAACACGGTCTGTATTTCAGACCAAACCGGACAAAATATAAGAAATAAATAAAAATACTTTTTTTTTCAAAAAATAAAAACTTAGAACAAATATTTAGTGATGGATTAAGCAAATACATGCCTTCACAAATAGAAAATCAAGATGAATTAAGATGTCGAACACCCTATGTCTGAGGGAGGAGATGACATAAGTTGATATACATTTCAATCTGTAAACAAAGTCTATCACGCAACATATAACACGAGAAGGAGCTGTGGTATTATGTCTGCTCACCCAAAAATTGACTTCAAAGTCCGTAAAGAACACGATAACTGCAGTAATCACCAGGGTAGTGACATCGGCCACAGAAATATAAACTGTAATAGAGTAGCGTAGAAACCGAAACTATGCCAGTCGTATTTCAATCCAGTGCTCCCTTTCAATCCAAAGTCGCTAGCAGCTTTTGGATTCTTGTTCGTCCGTGCCAACGTTATTAGATTAGCTCAGTTACGGAACTGCTCATAGACGCCGCGTACACGAGCAGTAACCCCCTCCCCTCACTCACCACGACTCGCCTCCCGTCGTTCGACGCGCCGGACGGCTCCTATGGTAACTGCTGTATATTCTATGGAATACGTACGTTTTGAAGCACAGCGCCTAGATGGCGTTCCATCGTCCTCTGTGGTACACACAGTTATGAGACAAAAATCTAGATGGCGTTTCAAACAACGGGAGGCGGAGTGAAGTGAGTGAGGGAAGGGGGGGGGAGTTACCCCATTCCGCGGGGGTTCCACAACTGAGGTAATCTAATAACGTTGGTCCGTGCACAGACAAAGGACTCCCAACGTGCGTGGGTCTAATGAACGTTTAGGTAAGTTTTGGCGATTTCATATTCATAATGCATGCCAGAAGAGTAGTTAGATATGTTGGATGATCTTCTAAACAACGTAGCTCATGCTGCCGCCGTAATTCGGATGACATTCCACTTTTTTCGACTCTTTGAGCGGTCTCCGCTGCTATCTAGAGAATCCCGGTCGCTGGAAGCGTACGTAGACGGCGGAGCCGAGGTTCGACTGTAGGGCACCAAGTTGCGCCGGTTCCATTTCAGAACTGCCTTGTTGTCAGTCTCAACGACATAAGACCTCGGGCGTTGAGCCATGCTTAAGACAGTGCAGAGCAGCCTGTCGGGCTGAATCCAAACTCGAGTGCCCTGATGAAGTCTTGGAAGAGCACGGGCTCGATGACGACTGTTGAAGTCTGCTGCCTGTTTCCTACGGTAGTTCGAATCTCGGTTGACAATCAGGTCTCGTCCCGGGCTAAGAGGCTGCACCGGCTCTCCTCCCTCTTCGGGACCCGCGTTCGAAGCTGGCGGCCCATCAACAGCTGGGCTGGGTTGTAGCCAGTTACACTTGGCGTGTCTCTGTAACTGAGGAGCGCCAAGTACAGGTCCTTGGCTTTGCGGAAGAGGTACTTAATGGTTCGAACTATTTGTTCCACTTCACCGTTTGACTGGGGAAAGTTTGGGCTAGTGGTTACGTGTGCGAAGCCGTAGGAGCTTGCGAATCCGGCAACTCCCGCGACGAAAATGGGGGACCGTTATCAGACCGGACAGTCTTGGGGATCCCGTGAGCAAGCATACTCTTGAGGACGTCGATGACCTTCCTTGCTGTAGAGGTGGTCGCTTTTCTTTATTATGTTTTTTTGACCGCCAGGACGGCATCCCTTGCTCTGTTTTCTTTATCTGCCTGTCGGCGCTTCGGTCGGGAATGGGGAAGCGCCTTGGGAGACGAGTGTCGCGTTTCAGGGGTCCCGTGCCGTTACGAGTCGGAGTTCTGCTTGTTTATGAGCTTTTCCCGGTATCGGCGAAATGGCCGCGGGCATGTCGCCCTCTTCGTTGCATTTCGTGCGGAACTCCGGTTTTCGAACCCACGTGGAAACAGTTAGCTTGCCTTCGAGAGGCTGCTGTCTCAGCGCCGCGTGCGTCTACTCCTTGACCCTGAAACGCGCGGCCAGACGTAAAGGTTTGCCGGGCAACCCACGGCCGAGACATTAACACGTCACCAGTCGCCAGGTCGTTTGCTGGGAGACAAAGTGCTTCAGAGCTCTCGGAGTCTGGTCTCGGAACTCTTCCGTGACGCCCGGGGACCAGGCGCTCCCCATATATTCTGCATATGCCTGGCGTGCCTTTCTTTTTACTTTGTTGCCAACGGCCTTTCGCGGTGGCATAGACGTGCCCCAGCCGACATGTCTCGGTGGTTCTCGCCGTTCGCGAATGTGTATCTTCTGTGGCAGATAGGAAAGCCATAAGTCGTATTTTATAGTCCGCTTCTGAGAACCAAGGCTTGGCTTTTGGTTCACTCCCGGAGCAATGACCTCTCACCCGATTTGTCGAAAGTGCGTTGTGTGTAGGCGTTGTAGTTTGATTCCTCTAGCCAATGGGACCAGGGTCGAACGCTGATTGGCCTAAACGGGTTCGAGCACGCTGTTTTAGACCCTGGCTGGGCAGGGGAATCTTGGAGTTTTGGAACGGGCTCGTGAGCGACCCCACTGACGTTCAGCTCCCGCGGTGCGCCGCGTTACCTGTCGTGCGCGACAGCTTCTTCGTCTTCGCGGCTACAAGGTAGTCGCCGTCCTTACCGTGCGCGGTAGGACCATCCGACGCCGAGGCGTCTGTGCAGTCTGTAAGCCGTGCGCGGCAGTTTATTACAGTTCGCACTTGTCTTTTATGTAACTGTTTCATCCTTTTTTTTATCGAAGTAAAGTTTTGTTGATCTCGTTAACCCTCCGAGTTGTCGGTCGCCTCTGCATCACCACCGACGTATCCAGCCCTCCAGCAACTAGCTTCATCCACGATCCCCTGGTCCTCGACAACAACTTCAAGGCGGTCCATCGAGGTCGGGGAAAACAACCTTCCCTTAACATCTACTGGCGCAGTCGACAGGATCGTGGACGTCGTCGGCACCTTCAAGCATCATCAGGTGCCACCAAGAAGACGACGCTGGCAGTTGCTGCGGGGGAACCCATGGTGACATCCCCATCGACAAGCGGCGACGACACTCCGAGAGCGGCAACTAAGTTCAGGTAGGTGGTCTCGCCTCTCTGTTAGTGTTTTGGGGGACACCGTCTGAGCAAGGCATAATGCCCGAAACGAGAAGTGGAACCTCCACTGTTCCGCCTAGTGCTCCGGACAGCAGCTACATCGAGGCGAATAGGGGAGCGGGTTCGTCGTCGAACTCCCAAGCAGAGGGGACGAACGGGAACCTAGAACTTGAGAGGAAAGAATCCTTCTTCGGCAGATGGAGATTCAGTTGAAGTTGGCCGAGCTGAACGCTCGCAGTGGGGCGAGGGCTGGGCGTGCCGAGCGGGATCCTGAGATTGAAAGGGGAGGCGCTCAAGCACTATTCCAAAATGCTCCACGGAGCAATTCCAAAATTTCCCCACGACGCCGAAGTGCCGGTATGGTTTGAAACCGTAGAGTGCCTTTTTCAGAGGTATGCCGTGCCCGCCGAAATTCAGGCGCATCTCGTTTACCCTTTGATCGCCACTCGCCTAGCGTACCTCTGCGCGAGCATGAAGGACGGCGAATTTACGTTCGGGCACCTGAGGTCTGTGGTGCTCGCCGAACTGCGACTTTCCGCGGAGGAGTATCGCAAAAGGTTTACTGCGGCGTCAAAGAGACGCGACGAGACGTGGAAGCAGTTTGCCACCAGAACCGCTAGCTACCTCCAGTATTATCTGGAGGCTAAGGGCGTGGCTGAATTCTCACAGCTGTCGTCACTATTGGTTGCGGACCGTATGAAGGAGTCAATGGGGCAGGGCGCGCGGGAGTACGTCACCCTCCGAGAGGGTAAGGACTGGCTTGACCCCGCGGGCATGGCCGACCTTTTGGCGGTCTACGACACGGCGAAGGGCACCGCGCGAGGCCCGGCAGAGGGAGAAAGGAGAGGGTCCTGGGGGAAAACCGCCGCCACGACGGGGGACCCTCCGCAGGGCCACCCCACGCGCCCCCGCGTAATTGCCACGTGTGTGGTAGCCCCTCACACCGAGCGGCGGAATGCACATGGACACGCGAAACGAAGGTGTCGACGTCGCACGCGAATGTGCGACACGTTCTTTTGGATGAACCTGGGCCGGACCCGCCGACTATGAGAGTAGCAAGCGTATGGAAGGAGCGGCCAACGCCTTCTGCATCGACGCACGTTCAAGTGACGTGCGGCGGACGGGCGATTCGGACTCTCTTGGACTCGGGCACCGAGATCACGGTCGTTCGTGAGTCCCTTTGCCGACCGCGCTGGTCGAGCCCAGCGGTTCAGTAACGCTCGAGTCCGCTTTCGGTGAAAGGGTGAAGGCCAAATTGGTCGCTCTTCCTGTGTCTCGGATAAAACCGGACGCTCCGGCGCTCGAAGAGGTGTGCGTGACGGTGTCTGTAATGTGTGCCCTGACGAATGATCTCGTCCCGCACACCGACTGCTTGCTTGCCTTAGACGCATGGGAAGCGCTTTCCGCCAGTGCGCGACATGACACGAATGGGATGAGAGCGGACGTCTTTGGGAAAATACACTCCGACAAGGTAGTGTGTGCGGCCCAAATGGCGGACAGGGCTTTGGACAGCGCGGAGCCTTCGCTAAATTGTTAGGACGCCGGTCAGCTGAGAACCTCTCGCGCCCTGCTGCAAACGACCGATAACGATCCGACTCTCGGTAAAGCGAAGCAGCGGTCAGGGTTGTTCGGAACACGAAGGGACGACCCGACATTGGCGACAGCGATCCACGACTCCGGTCTAGCTTTGGGCGGCACGTTTGTTGAGACCTGCGTTTTGGGGAACCCGACAGCACCGCTCGGCCGCCCGCAGGAGCGTAGGGGGGACGTCTCGCGTTCAGCACACGAGCCTCCGTGGGGTGCTAACCTGGGAACCCGGAAGGCGGTGACGCGCATAAAACGACGGTGTCCCCCATGGCGACAGAAGGGTGGGTCCACCTCCGGTTACCGTGAGCATGTGGACCACCTGAGACTGTGTGCTTGAGCTGTTGTGACATTTCCGCAAGAACACAGGACTGTAGCGTTTTTGTGTAACTGTGTTCTGGCTGCGGGAGTGTGATCTACAAGAGACTGCGGGAACTTATCGTCACAACTGCGATATTGTGTTTATCACCGAGCGCAATGACTTTTGTAGTACTGCCTAGTTTCTTTTGATTTTTTTTCTTTGTGGGTGTTTTGTTGTGCACTTTGAGTATTTTTATTGTTTTCCTGGGTGTTTTGTGAACACCCGTCTAGCATCTATGTTTGTGCGTATAGGTGGCACAGTTAACCTCGGTCTATGATAGCCACACGTATTTTCTTTTCATTACTCATGGTTATATTTTCTTCTCATGGTTATATTTTCTTGGTATCTTTTATACCCCTGTCAGACGGGCATCTCGAATGACATTTACCCCGAATGACATTCAGTGTAAATGTCATTTAGGCAGTGTCACACGGGAACTTAAATGACATTTGACTTAAATGACATTCGAGCTCAACTGAGTTCTCCCAGACTCATTTAAAGCTCGTAAATGTGTAGTCTCGTCAACAGCGGTCAGCACAAGTTCCGCGAATTGAAATAAAACATTATAAATAATATAAATACAATTGAACACAATGCTTACAGCGATTATTTTTAGAAAAAATGCTTATAACGTGTATATCTCGCACATCTTTTGCGATATATTTGTTTAATATACTCGTGGTCTCAGTTGCCCGGTACGAGGCTAAACTGTCCGTTGTCTGCTCGCTCGTCTGCTCGCTCGTTTACCTCGGTTGTTTAGCTTTCCCATTCCTTTTGCCATTTATCCTTCTCATCTTCTATTTCTTTTGTTTATATTTTATCATCGTTTTATAGTCTTTTATTCTCGTGTTGTATATATATAATCTTTTTGTTGTACGTATATATTTTGTGTATCAGTCGTTTTACGAACGCGCGCGACGTGACACTATGTCGAACGGAGCGGGACCTTCGGCCGCGAAGAAGAGGGAGCCGCGCGTCGTTTGGACCCCCCAGGAGACCTGGACGCTGATCCGGCTCTGGGAGGGCAGGATGGAAGACCTCCGACGCGCCAAGCATAACGGAGGCGTTTACGAAGAGATTGCGGAGGAGCTGCTCCGTTGCGGTATTGTGAGAACCAAGGACCAGGTCCACACCAAGATAGAAAACCTGACCAACAAGTACCGGTAAGATAATTGTAAAGTTGCAAGCACCCCGAGAGTAGTACGAGTCAGGGCGGAAAATAAAAATTCAGATGACTTAAATCGTGGTTTAAATCATGATTTATATCGTGATTTAAATCGTGAATTAAATATCCCAGTTAAAAATTCCCGTTATACATACATCAATAGCTTTGCCATAAAGTTGCCACTCACTGTAATTTAACTTGTCAGAAAACATCTGAGGGAGGGGACCACCACGGGTTCCGGCGCCATGAAGTGGCCCTTCTTCTGGGACCTCAACCGACTGTTGGGGTCCCTACCCCTGAACGACACGACCCTCGTGGATGAAAGCTTGGCGTCCAACCATGCCACACCGGCAGTAGTGGAGGTAGGTTTGGTGGTTTCTCTCAGAAATGTTTCTGCATGTTTGAATAACAAATCATTTCAATGTAAAAGTGGCAGCCAGTGGCAAATGCGTGAAATTGTTTTTGAAAATTGCCTACCGAGCAGAGTCCACCGAACTAATCGAGGTGCTCCTCTGCTTTGGCTGCTTTTTCGACAAGCCGTTGCAAAGCGACGAAACTTTGCACGCGTCTGACGGTGCAATGCAGTAAAGCTTGATGCGAGAGCTTCAGCTGAAGTGGAGCATTGTGGCTGCTTTAAAAATTCAGGGTTCTGCAAGACTATGGCTATACTGTAGAAAGGGTGCATACTATAGATAAGGCGCCTGCCCTACCTTGGGCCCTTCCTGTTTTTCTGCTTTCGGACGTAACAATTGTCCTTTCTGATGTTTTTGCGATTATCTTAACTGTTTTGTGGGTGCCTGCTCAATATTTTATGCTACACTCCTTTCCATGCGCAGTGTACAATGCTATCAAAGGTACTGGCATGAGAGCTTGGCTATATCGAATATCTAGTTTGCACGAAAGCATGTCCAAATGAATCGTTAATAAAAGTCCCGTGCTCGTGCCAGTATCTT
The DNA here is from genome assembly GCA_037355805.1 of Ixodes ricinus. Lineage (NCBI taxonomy): Eukaryota > Metazoa > Arthropoda > Arachnida > Ixodida > Ixodidae > Ixodes > Ixodes ricinus. The sequence continues at coordinate 130,452 of JAZHYW010070282.1, forward strand.
TGAGAGCGTTGAATGCTGTCTCTGAAATGGAGTATAGAGCTATAGCACTTTCGCGCTCCGATGCATATAACTATTCTAGCAAAACCTAGCATCATGATTCTCAACTACAAAGCATTCATACACAGGGTTGGAGTTTTGTTACTTTTGAGTACCCCTTGTATAATGGCTTTGGGTGGCACCTAACAGCTTGCTGCAGTCTCTTGTAGCTTAACAGGAAAAACTACTTGTGTGGTACTCCTTTCAGTTGCTCTCCGACATGCAAGAAGGAAGCATGGTGGAGGTGGACTACTTTGAGGAGCCCGTCGAGGAACCCGGAGAGGAGCTGCATGGCGAAGAAAGTCAAGTCACCAGCACCCCTGCCACTACAAGTGTCAGCAGGCCGGGGCCCAGCAGCGTCAATGGCACGAGCAACGTGCCGCCGAGGCCACAGAAAAGGAAGAGGCCACAAGCTCCAAGCACCGGATACATAAAAACGGTGATCGATGAGCAGAGGCTGCTTAGGCAGAGTTTTGAGGCTTCGAGGGGAGAGAGTTCGCCCTACGGGAGCGGGAAATCGTCCTGCAAGAAACTGCCATCAAGGTGCAGCAAGAGCTTGCAACTGCATTGATGGCTTTCTTGAATAAAAATGCCACGTAAACTGCCATGTAAGCTGTCCTGGTGTGATTCATGTTACATTCAAGAGTAGCTGCCTCGGTGACTCCAGAGCAGAATGTTTGTTTACGTATCCCCAGTTGGCGGGATCTAATCCTGTCCGTGGTGTCTGCAATCTGCCGGAGGCTTATTGCGGAGACGGCGCTGTGTAAGTTGTAACCGAGATTTCGGTTGTACCTCAAGGTCCCCAGGTGACCTACACTAATCCCCAGTTTTTCATATGTTGTGCAAGGTGCCCTTGATTGGTTTGGTATGTGGAGCCCCCGAATAGAATTCTTGGTATTCAATATTTGATTATACATTTGACTTTTTGCCAACTATTTGGGAATATTCGATTTCATTCAAGCTAAAATTCGACTATTCGCACACCCATACTTTTTTGCTTGCAACTCTCGTGGAAAGCAACAGTTCAAGGAATACCCCAAACAGGTGCTGGTATTTCTTGTACTCCAGCAGTGACCCTTTCAGATGACCTTTTGTTTTATAAGCTTCGTTTCATTGCACATAGTAGCTATGAGAGATGCTTGAACTTATATTTGGGCAGTCAATGCCTTACAGTTTATTAAAATTGTGTTATAAAAGCCACATGAAAGCATACAGAAGGCTAAGCATATGGACCAAAAAATGAGACTTCACTTGGGACACGGGAGTTGGTAGCACGTTTTACGCTCCAAAGCCAGATTTGTTTGGCCCTTAAAAGGGCCTTTTGTTCTTCAGGCACTGGAAAGAGCCCTCGTAGCTGTCAGGGTCTGTGGTCTTGGTCTTTTTGTTGCTGCAAACAAGAGCAGTTACTTGAGCCCTTCATCTAGACCATGTGCCTCGAGCGTTGGTGTAGGTACCCCGCAATGGCGTCCCTGACGTTCTGCCCGTTGTCTGCCTCGGCATCTGTGGTGCACACCGGTTGCAGATAGATTTTGTCCTCCGTCGCCACGTCGCTGAGCCACTGAGGCTCGACACCGTCGTTGAAATGCTCGCACACATTGTTTAAAATGCAGCAGGCTCGCACAACAAGCCGAGCATTGTCCACCTCGCACTCCATCCTCTTCATAATGAAGCGGAATCGGGCCTTGACCCCTCCGAAGGCGTTCTCCACGACTCGGCGAGCAGACGACAGCTGTCGGTTGAAGCCTTCCTGTGGAGAGTCTTTCTTAACGTCCTTGCGAGGGTACGGCTTCAGCATGTTGGACGTCAAAGGGAATGCCTGGTCACACAGGATCAGGGGCGGCACGGTGGTCCCGTTAACGGTGACCATGGGCATCTGCAGCGTTGGACCTTGTAGAACAGCCGCCAAAGCCGACCTCCGGTACACATGCGCGTCGTGGCACCGCCCTGGTGTCCCGACGTTCACATACCGGAACCGGTAACGGTGGTCTACGAGGGCCAGCAGGATGATGCTATACCTGGATACAAACATTACAAGGCATATATTAGCTCCATGGGTGTTGAATATATCATGCTGTAGTCATACAGTCCTCAAAACTGGAGATTCAAAAGGGAAGTAGACAGCACAGCACAATTCGTTAAAACTCCGCAGAACAGAGGTGTACACAGCTTGTAAACATCACATTAAAAGTGTAAAAAGCTGGCTATCAGTTACTGGCATCTCATATTTAAGAATAGCTATTTCATATCTTCCATGTCATCAAACACGTGTAGCTTATATCACCATATTAAAATTTATAGGGAAAAATGTTTGGTCCAGGTACATTTTATTCAAATCGAAACCTTTGAAACCATTTGCCATGCAAGTTTTTGTCTGCTTTTTGCGTACCTTGTGCGTTTCTTTGCCCCCCAAATGTGCCCACGTGGGCTTGTTTCCCCTCGACCAATGACCGCACGAGTTGGCTGCCTCATCAGCAAATTTTCGATGCGTTCTCTCCGTTGCCCTTTGCTTGGCGTGCCCCTCTTCATGGTTCGGGACCTCAAAGACGCATTTTAGAACACTTGCTAGTAGTAACGGGTTTGCACCATTCAGTTTGGCCAACTTCATTGAATTTGTTTACTGAGATGAACTCACACTCAATATTTATTAGAGAAATTGTTTTTTTTTCTTGTTTTTTTTAAACAGATGCCCGACTTTCTAAAGGGCCAGGAAGTTCAACGTATATGGTATCGGTTCTAGCAGTCCATAGATGATCATACACATTGTCCTTGAAGTAAAGGTTACCTACCAGCCCTTGTAGTTGTGGTAGTCGCTCGCGTTGACCTTCGGTGGTGAGATGGAGAAGTGGCAGCCATCCAGCGCCCCTATGCCCTGGGGAAACTCCAGAGCAGCTTGAAACTCCCGAATGTGGTCCGGAAGCTCAGCGGCGCTCACCATCTTGAGCCAGTCTTGCTCGAGGACGGAGACAACTACCCGACAGAACTCCCTGTAGTTCTCGTTTACGGTGGACCGTCCGAGGCCGAACAAGTTGGCGATAATGCGGTCTTCTGCGCTCGAGCACAACTTGTACAGCGCCCCACCAACTCTCTTCTCCACCGGAATGGTGGAACGCATGTTGGTAACTTCGCGCTCCATGTGGGGCCGACACACGTCCACCAGGTACCTAAACGTAACTGGCTTGACGCGGAAGGACTGCTTGAAGAAGTACTCCGGCAAGTGGGGTAGAGTGTCCTCAAACCAGCGTTCGTTCCTCCTGAACGCTTGGATGCTTCGTGGAATGAGACTTGAAGCTTCAACGGCAGCGAACATCAGGTCGTTGGTAAGGAGCCTTTCTTGAAGGCGGACGCTTTCTGCACTGGCAGATCGGATGTCGGCCCTCAGCAGCGTCAAGGCTCTCTGTTGTTGTGCGTACAAACACGTCAGGAACGCGATCCGACGATCCGGATCCATCGCACTACGATCATTGTCGTCAGCAGGCTCCATCGCTACAGGGTCACGGTCTTCGCTTGGATCGATCGCAGACGTAAACGTCAACGGGGTACATGGATCTGGCGAAGAACGAAAGAGCGCGAGGAACAACGGCGAGCAAGATGCACGGAGTTCCGAAAGCAGACGAGCCAAGCGACCAAGCGGCAGAACGGCTACGGCTACGGATTACTTGGGATTGCTGACGTCATGTCATAGTTGCCAAAAATCACCTTGTCTCCGTCAAAACGTGTACTTAGTTTTCATCACCATGTTTGAATTCTATGTTCTGAGAGTTTATTACATTTTATTTACTTAGTAAACAATAAAATAAACACTAGTTTGCCGGGTTAACAACAGACTGCGATCGTGATAGACATCACCTAAATGACATTTGAGTTGCCCGTCTGACACGACACGACTTAAATGTCATTTGAAAATCCTAAAGGCCTTTAGCGTAAATGACATTCAAGGTGCCCGTCTGACAGGGGTATTATACCATTTTATCTTTTGGATTTTGCCGGAAGCCCCGTTAATTTGTTTTTCCAAGTATGCTCGCATAACTTGTATTTGTGTTTTGGGTTTTGCCGACCACTCTTATTTGTTTTAACTGCTGACCAGTCCAAGAAGTCCTGGCGCAGTCTTAGGAGGGACGTGTAGAGGTGGTCGCTTTTCTTTATTATGTTTTTTTGACCGCCAGGACGGCATCCCTTGCTCTGTTTTCTTTATCTGCCTGTCGGCGCTTCGGTCGGGAATGGGGAAGCGCCTTGGGAGACGAGTGTCGCGTTTCAGGGGGTCCCGTGCCGTTACGAGTCGGAGTTCTGCTTGTTTATGAGCTTTTCCCGGTATCGGCGAAATGGCCGCGGGCATGTCGCCCTCTTCGTTGCATTTCGTGCGGAACTCCGGTTTTCGAACCCACGTGGAAACAGTTAGCTTGCCGACGAGAGGCTGCTGTCTCAGCGCCGCGTGCGTCTACTCCTTGACCCTGAAACGCGCGGCCAGACGTAAAGGTTTGCCGGGCAACCCACGGCCGAGACATTAACACGTCACCAGTCGCCAGGTCGTTTGCTGGGAGACAAAGTGCTTCAGAGCTCTCGGAGTCTGGTCTCGGAACTCTTCCGTGACGCCCGGGGACCAGGCGCTCCCCATATATTCTGCATATGCCTGGCGTGCCTTTCTTTTTACTTTGTTGCCAACGGCCTTTCGCGGTGGCATAGACGTGCCCCAGCCGACATGTCTCGGTGGTTCTCGCCGTTCGCGAATGTGTATCTTCTGTGGCAGATAGGAAAGCCATAAGTCGTATTTTATAGTCCGCTTCTGAGAACCAAGGCTTGGCTTTTGGTTCACTCCCGGAGCAATGACCTCTCACCCGATCGGTCGAAAGTGCGTTGTGTGTAGGCGTTGTAGTTTGATTCCTCTAGCCAATGAGACCAGGGTCGAACGCTGATTGGCCTAAACGGGTTCGAGCACGCTGTTTTAGACCCTGGCTGGGCAGGGGAATCTTGGAGTTTTGGAACGGGCTCGTGAGCGACCCCACTGACGTTCAGCTCCCGCGGTGCGCCGCGTTACCTGTCGTGCGCGACAGCTTCTTCGTCTTCGCGGCTACAAGGTAGTCGCCGTCCTTACCGTGCGCGGTAGGACCATCCGACGCCGAGGCGTCTGTGCAGTCTGTAAGCCGTGCGCGGCAGTTTATTACAGTTCACACTTGTCTTTTATGTAACTGTTTCATCCTTTTTTTTATCGAAGTAAAGTTTTGTTGATCTCGTTAACCCTCCGAGTTGTCGGTCGCCTCTGCATCACCACCGACGCATCCAGCCCTCCAGCAACTAGCTTCATCCACGATCCCCCGGTCCTCGACAACAACTTCAAGGCGGTCCATCGAGGTCGGGGAAAACAACCTTCCCTTAACATCTACTCTTGCCATCGTGCTCTATAGCGTCACCACTTCTGGGTACCGGGAATAGTAGTCAACTAGTAGAACGAAGGTTTGACCGTGCAGGTTGAAGAGGTCGACACCGAGGACTTCCCACGGAATTCGGCTTGGGAGACTTATGCCACAGAGGCGTTCAGCCGGGTGGACTCGGCACGAGGCACATTGCTCACAGTTCACCACGAGGGAAGTGATGCTGGCATTGATCTGGGGCCACCAGATTGACTCACGAGCTCTGGACTTGCAGCGGTTGATACCTTGACGGCCTTCATGTATCAAGGCAAGTATCGTCGTGTGGATCGAGTGCAGCTGGGTGACGATACGGGCTTCCTTCAGCAGAAGACCATTGCACACTGAAAGTTCTTCCAACACGGGTGCGTAGCTTGTAACGTGCAAAGGTAACTTTCCATTGGATGGCCAAACATCCTGGCAGAACGAAATAAGCGTACTGCATTCACCGTCGGATGCTTAAGCCACCTTGAGATCTTCTATGGAAAATGAAAGCACCTCAGAGTCCACGGTTTCTGCTGCGAAAAGCTCGATGGGTCCAGCGCTCCCGGCGCGACGAGGGCATTGCAAGGGATCTGAGACAGCGTGTCGGCTGTTGCTAGTAGTTTTTCGGGAACGTGCAGCATCCGGAATTGATACCGCATGAGTTTCAGCCGCAACCGTTGAATCCGCGTTGGCAAGATGTCGAGCTCTATCTTTCCGAAAAGAGAGACCAATGGCCGATGATCCGTCTCAACATCGAAGGAGATGCCTCGCATGTACTCGCCGAACCTCTATACAACCCAGGTGGCCGCCAGAACCTCCTTCTCAGTTTTCCTACAGCGCTGCTAAGTTGTTGTCAGGGATATTGATGCAAAGGTCGCTCTCTTGTTGGTTGAGTCTGGAGCAGCACAGCGCCTAGACCAAAGGAGCTTGCATTTACAGAGACCATAGTCGGGTAGGCTAGGTGGTACTTTGCCATACAGCGGTCGGCTGTCAGCAGCTTCTTCAGACCATCGAAGGCCACTTTCTGTTAGTACGACCAGGCCCACCCTGTGTTTTGCTGAGCAGAGCCCTGATCGGCGCTGTCACTTGAGCCGCGTATGGAAGAAAGCCGGCCAATGATTTACCATCCCTAGAAGTCGGTGCAACCCAATGAGGTCCGTCAGTAAGTCCATGTTTTGCACGTCGGACAGCTTGCCAGGATCAAGCCTTATCCCTTCAGCCGAGAAAACGGCACCCAGGAATGACACTTGGGACATTCCAAAAACTGCACTTCTCCCTGTTGAGGGTGATGCCGGCCTCGGAGAGACGCAACAGCTCCTGCTGCAGGCGTTGGTCTTGTTCCTTCTTCGTTCTGCCGAAGACTAGGATGTCGTCGACCATGCTGACCGTTCCGTCTAGTCCTTCGAAGATCCACGCCATCTGTCGCTGGAAAAACTCGGGGGCCAACGTGATGCCAAATGGGAGTCGGCCAAAGCATTAACGCCAAAATGGCGTAATGAACGTCGAAAGCTCTTTAAAGCCCTCGGAAAGTTTGACCTGATGGAAGCTTGAGGTAGCATCGAGCTTCGAGAAGACTGCCGCATCGCCCAGAAGTCCCAGGACTTGATCGACGGCGGTGAGCACATGACGTTCTATCAGGACAACTTGGCTCAGTTTCGTAAGGTCGACACAGAGGCGGTAGCCTCCCGACGACTTTGGGACCCCGACCAGTCCAGCGCACCAAGATGTGGGGTTGGTGACACGCCAAATGACTCCGTCTTGCTCCAGTTTGGCCAGTTCCGTTCGCACCACCTCGCCTAGGGGTATCGGTATGGGGCGTGGAACACTAAGTGAAGACGGTACCGCATCTGGGCGTAGCCGGATCGTGTACTCTTCCTTGAGCGTGCCGAGACCTCTAAAAGTCCCTGCGGCGCCGGTACTTTCATGTCGTCCAAGAACTTTTCCACACCCAGAGCCTTGTGGCTGGGAACCCCGGCACGGGCACGGAGAGGAACTTGATGAGGTACAGACACTGATGACAGGTCTTGCCTCGCCACAGGTGGGTAGCCATGAAGGACCCAATGACTTTTAGCGACTGGTCTCCTGGTCCCGTCAGCAGGTCGTCGACCTTGTCCAGATAACAAGGTAAGTTCGGGAAGGCTTCCGAAACAGTAAGCACCTCCGCGCCAGAATCTGCCTTGAATATCGCCGTGTAGTTGTCGACAGTGACCTCTGTCGAGTTTCCTAGGTTGGGGTGCCCACAACAGCTGTAAAATGAGCCACCATCCAGTCCAGGCTCCCAGGCAGAAAAACGTCTTTATCTCGTGCGTTCCTTTTGAGCCGTCCGCACGTCTCTCGTGCCAGCCACGTCGCACGTGGGTCACTCAACAATCACCACAACCTCGACGTACCTGGCCTTGGCCTTCTCAGTCTCGAGGATTGCGTGGAGCTGCAATGCCGCCACCATGCTCTGCTTTCGTTTGCGAGCGCGACAGACGTCCGCAAAGGTGCCTTTTTTGGAGAAGTTGCACAGAGATTGCCGAGCAGGACAGTCGGAGCGTGCGTGGGGGCTCGACCACAGTAGCTGCAGGAACCTGAGTAGTTATCGCCAAGTGAAGACACGGCTGACGCGTCGTCTGACCGTTTGTTGTCTTGCGTTGGTGCGTCGGACCACGACGAGACTTGGTGGCGTCAACGTTGACGGTGACCTGCGATGACTCTTCACACCCACGAGCAGTCTTTTCTTTTTCGACGTCCTCGGCCCGCCTCGCCTGAGTCAACGCGTCCTTGAGGCTGAGCTTGACGTTCCGGTAGAGCTGGTCGGATAGGCGTCCTTCGCAAAGGCCGACAACTAACCGGTCTCGAACCAGGCGTTCTTCGACTTCGGGGGATCGGTAGTTGCACCGCTTGACAAGCTCAAGGTTGCAGAGCTCGGCGTAGTAACTGTCGACGCTCTCTCCCGGCTGCTGAACCCGCTTGTGGAACCTCGAGGACTCATACACGTTGTAGCAGGGTGCACGAAGTGCTCCGAAAAGCGCTTGACCACCGTGTTGTAGTCTTTCAGGAAGGCGGCGTTCAAGCCGAACGTGTCGAGGACGACCCGAGCCTCGGGGCCCGTACAGTAGAGAAGTATCCGCCCCTGAATGTCCGGTGGTGCTTGGGGAAGTCCGGAGGCATAAGCGTAGTCCTCGAATTCCGTAAGCCATGTAGGCCAAGAACCGGTGTTGTCGAAGTTGAAACCAGCGGGCTGACGTTGGGAGCCGCCCACCCACGTTGGAGCTGTTGGAGGTTCTTGTGAGTTTGGTTTGAGGACGGAGGAGCGCAGGCCCAGTGCGCTTTCATGAGGACAGAAGGGACATAGGCCTAGTGGACTGCTTCTGGCACCATGCATCGTGCCGGGCTTTGGCCGGGGGTGGAACTGCACGGCCCACAGTGACGGCAAGCAAGCAACTGAGTATCCAGAGCCGGGAACCGAAAAGCATCTTTATCCCACGACGCAATGGCTTTTTACACAAGATGCGGGCACAGTGTTTGCAACCCGATTACTGAAAGTGTCCAAGCTTGACACTAGCGCCACTTACAACAGTTTCTAAAGTTCCCGTTGATATCAGTGAGTCTTTTGGACACAGTGTCAATTTGTGCCAGTTGTGCTAAACTGTTCAGTGTTGTCAAAAGCCTTGGATGTGTTCGGGAGGGCGACACACGTGAAGAATCGGGTGACTTTTACTTTGGCGTGTCGTTTCGTCATTTCTAAGGCTGATGACTGCGTTGAGTTGTACCCAGTATCTCGAAACTCCCTGTCTGCGCGCACTGGGGTTTGGCGCCGTGTCCAGCCGGATGGCGCGGGGCGCAGTTTGGGTACCGGTGTGGCGCTGGCGTCTGGCGGGTCGGTAGGGCACATTCCTAGCTGGGCGACGTCGCTGAGCTTGCGTACGGCGTGTGCCTCGCGCCGGTTTGCTGTCCATGGCGTTGGGGTTTCAGTGCGCGGGCCTGGAGTTTCTTAAAGGTGTTGATTCAACTCTGGTAATCTCATCGTTCTTGTTGTTTTCTTTGGGGAAATAAATTTAAAAAAATCGGTGGCCGAGTGGGCTAAAGCGCACACCTAGCTCGACGCGCGTGGAGCGAAAGCTCGCGCTGCAAAACCCAGGGATCCTGGGTTCGAGCCCCACCCCTGCCCGTTTCGATCGGGATGAGCATCGTATTGGCGTGCGGTCGTCTATCACTACTGCGTGGTGCACGTCAAAGACCCCAGGTTAGCGGTTGTACTGCACTGGCTAAATTGCTCATCTACAGCGAGTGACTCGTCGCAACTTTAAATGGCTGACCAACTACACGCAGTATAAATATCCCCACAACCCAATTTTTTTCTTTCGTGTTGCCTGTTTGTGATTGTAATTATCTTGCTCTGGCTAATTGTCTAGCAGACGATCATGCGCACGGGCCCCTCCATATCCTTGCGACCCACCCTGAGTACTAGTACTGGCGCTAATAAAGGTTATTATTTTTGCCTTAGAAACGTTTTAAATTAACCGTTCCATTTTCGTGACTTGTAGAACCCGCGGGTGCACAAATAGTTTACATGGCTGAGGAAAGAGGTTGAATGATTTGATGAAAATGTTCTGATCTTGTATAGAATGTGTAGTGGTACAAGTGCTGCAGTGGAAACTCGCACATCTGGTAGGCGCTCTCACTTGCTCAACGGAAACACGTTCAAATCAAGGAGATCCAATTTGAACGTGACGGCTCCCTACTCACTACAACGTTTAAATGCCTGAGGTTCTTGACAAGTTGAAGGGAGTTTCTTAAAGCATTCTTGGAGCCATGAAGCCCAATGCTGGATACAATTTTAGTCTAAAGGCAAGTCCACACTGTTCCAACCGACTAGGACTGAGTTCGACAAAAGCAGTCGTTGAGCTTCTTGTGACGGCTTATGACCGTGGCGGGCAGCAGTAATGGCAGTCGTAAGCGGCTTAAAACCCTGTTTTGTACAACTCGGTCGCAGTCGGTTGCAACAGTGTGAACCAGTTTTAACGCCTCTTAGGTGCATGCACAAACAGTATCTTAGGATAAACTTGCACATTGCGCTACCCCAATGGATTTCGATCACATCCCAGGTGTTGATTCTTGATCTGTATTCCAGCACCGCAGAACACTTCAAGAGGCTTGTTGATTGGTAAGCATGTGCCTGTCCTCCGAGTTGTGCTATTTCTAGGTAGTGTTAAATTTGTTTTTTAGGTCCCCTGGTTTTTTTAAGGTACCAGTAGGTATCTAAGCTCTACATGCACACGGTTCTTACTACAATTGCTTCATGAAGATGCTCATTTTCCTTATTTGGTTAAGTTTAATGGTGGGGTCGTCATAATCTTTGCACTGCACTCTTTAAAAAAAAAAAAAAGGTGCGTAAAGTGACCAACCGTTTTCGTTCATCCCTACGACCCTAGCGCCCTCTATTCGAAAGCGGTAACTCGAGCAGTTCGTCACTTGGGCATTTTGTTGCTCCTACTGGAGTTGCTCCCTTAATAAATACTTTAGTCCCTTCCTCAACTATGACTGCCGCAATCCTTCGATGAGGTAGATGAAGCATCACAGTAGATATTTTTGAAAGAAGCATTTTCAAAACAAGATTTTGTACCCGGGATTTAGAAATTTTGACTACCCGCGCGCATTTAGTGAATGTCTCCGTCCGCGAAAAACATGAAAACGGATTCCGAGCGACGCGGAGGCGCTGGTAACGAGGCTCCCAACTCTCCACCGACCGCTTCCGCGCCTCCGAAGCGATGATCTCTGGCGGTGACAGCTTCGTCGAAGAAAAGTCAGAGTTGCGACCGATTGAAAGGTGAGCTTTGATTGCTTTAGATACTTGTAGAGCAGCAGGAACGTTATAGGTTTTTCGCAAGGTGCTTCATAGAGCACCAGTATTGCCCTGTACGATAGGCGCTCGCTGTCCGACGCGGTCGGGCGCGTACTCGCCCGTGTTAGCGTCTACAAAAGCAAACGAGGCCTAGCACTTTGAAACTATGCCTGGTGGCAGTCACTTCATCAAACAAATGATGTCACGTCGCAGATCGTTTCGTTGACGCAGCGACGTTTTAATGCGAGTTACTTTCATCGGAAACTTCCCGTGTTCGTTTCATCGACAAACCTTGCGACGTTTCATCGAAAGCGTCTTTCCGCGCATATCTCCCCGGTCGTCGGCGCCGAGAGGTGCCGGTGACCGAGGCGGTATGAGCTCGCCGAAACGAGAGTGCCGAAACCTTGGCGGTTCCTATGAAGCCTGGTGCGAGTTCGCGCCTCGAGATTATAAAGTTGATAGTGGATATGCTGCAAGCAGCCACCACAACAACCCGGAAAAAAAATTGCCGGCAGTTGTCAAAACGATTATATAAAGCTGTAGAGAGCTCAATGGCAAACAATACAAAAAAGTAGCTCAGTTAAAAGGTGTCCGTTTCACACGCAGCGGAGTCAGGTTCAATCGAAACGGTGGTCGTGATGTTTTATTTTATGTTCCCAAACATTTGGCGATATAGATATATACACATTTATTTTTTAGAATTTATAAAGTCTTACACTGACGCTCTTAGGCCAAAGGGATGGTCGTATGCGCTATGCGTGAATAAACATATTTTCAATCAATATTAAAGTTTCCCCCTAGCGGAGAAAGGGTTTTTAGCGCGTAGTCCGGACTGTTTTGAAGCGGATAAGCGCTCGCGAATTTATTTGTGGCCTATCAGAGCCGCCTAAGTCCGCTCGACGAAACGTCGCAGGGGTGTCCACGAAATTTAATAATACCGTGAAGTCATGCTCGCTCGCGTTTAATTAAGCATTACTTTATGCTTTTACTTTCTCTGCGGGTTTGCGAGTCTTTCGGCAGATGCTGGTTGGCTCCGCGGCACAGTTCATTGTTTCAACTTTCAACCATGGTCGGGAGTCACCAAATTGAAAGGATCTTGAACTCTGTAACGATAAACTTGTTTATAGAGCCCCGCGTCGCAGGTGTTTTGTCTTGTAATACTTGTCTTCTTTTGAGATCTTCACTCCGTAGTTTGGTTTCGCCCTCTGTATAACATCTCTTGTGCTCGTGGCTTCGTTTGTGTTTTGTATTGTTCATAGCTGTTTGTCTGCGATGGTTGTGTTTGCTTTGGACTCTGAGCTTTTTCATTGGTGCCATAGTTATAATCCCGCTAAGATGTTTGAAGTTTGTGTTCCTTTTACCTTTGAAATCCGACATGTCTGCTCGTCAAGTTTTAACCAGGGTTCCTTTCTACATAAAGCAAGAAATAATTGTTTTTTAATAGCGAAGCTGTCTAACTAAAACCTTTAATCCAGGGCGGTACATGAAGTTTTGTGTTGCTCAGTATAACGTTACTTGCTTTCTGGACCTCATTATCCAAGGTATGAAAAGCCATTAGACATAACTTTGAGACGTGCGTCAGGCAGTCCCACTGTTTACTGGGTAGTGAAGGGGACGGGTTTTGCATATGGCGTACCTTTTTTTCCCTATTTGTCATGGTCGCAACTGCACAGTTGCGCTAATGGAAAGACCTCAATATATTTTCCAGGGGCATTGTATGAATATTTTCTCATTATCCAGGACTTTGAATCTTACCCGGAACGCTTCGAATTTTTCGTCAGCGCAAACGAAATAACTGCAGCGAAAAAACTAGTGGTTTTTTTAACACTAATTGGGGCAGAAGCATACGAAGTCCTAAAGAACTTGGTAGTTCCTGCACTTCCGGGGCAAAAGACGCATGAAGAAGTCAAGGCTCTTTTAAAGAACCACTACAGTCCGAAGACTTCCGTCATAGTTGAGAGGTGCAAAATCAACCGGCGGACCCAATTAGACCATGAGTGCGTGGAGGACTTCATTGTCGAGTTGAAACACCTCGCTCGAAAGTGCAATTTTGGAGAATTCCTTCAGGATGCGCTGCGTGACAGATTAGTGGCAGGTATCCGGTGTGAGGAAACTCAAAGAGCTCTGTTCGCGGCGGATGACTTAACGTTTGAAGGCGCCTGCAAGATCGCTCGTGACAGGGAGTTGGCCGCCAAGCAAAGCGCTGCCTTACAAGTAGGAAGCCGAAGCGATGCTGTTAAAACCTCTCTCAACACCGTTAAAACAGAAGCGAGGTCGAAACCCAAGACAAGGCGTTTGACGTGCGGAAAGGACAGAAAACAAAAATGTGACCGCTGTGGCAAGGCACATGCGTCAGATAATTGCTGGTACAAGACTTACACCTGTAAGCGATGCTCAAAAGTGGGCCATCTTCAGAAGATCTGTCGAGTAAACCAAGAACCACTGACGACAGATCTAGCATCTGAGTCATCAGAGGAAGAGGAGTACATTTTGCACAACTGCACAGCGGATTCGACGATAAAGAAAGGCTACATGGTGACTGTGAACGTCGAAGGACAAGACTTGCCGATGCAGGTCGACACGGGGGCCGCTGTCACCGTAATGCCCGAAAACCTGTACAAGTCCAAGTTTTCACACGTCAAATGTGAGTCAACGCCACTCGTGTTAAAAAACTTACACGGGACAAAGAATGCAGGTCTTAGGACAGTGTGATGTAACTGCATGCTATGAAGGGCAATCTGCTAAGTTGCCCCTTATCGTGGTTCGTGAGTGTGAACGGAAGCTTCCTGTGCTTCTAGGACGGAGCTGGTTAGACAAGTTGCAGCTGAACTGGAAGTCTATTTTCAGCTTAAGCGCAGAAGACAGGGTAGCTAAACTACGCAACAAGTTCCCGCGAGTTTTTTCTTTTACGCTCGGAGCTATCAAAAACTTCGAAGCAAAAATAGTCCTGCAAGCTGGCTGCTCACCTGTGTTTTGTAAAGCCAGGCCAGTACCTTTCGCGTTACGTGACGCGGTCGAAAAGCAGTTTTCTGAGCTCGAAACGAAAGGCATAATACAGCCAGTGAGTCAAAGTGACTGGGCAAATCCGCTGGTAGTGGTGCCAAAAAAAAGAAGGTAACAAACTAAGGCTTTGTGGTGACTTCAAGGTCACAGTTAATCCAGTACTGAAAGTTGACCACGATCCGCTTCCACTGCCAGAGGAGTTGTTCACTGCGGTTTGTGATGGCAAAGTGTTTTGCGTGCTGGATTTATCCTCCGCATGCCAGCAAGTGTTGCTAAGCCCAGAATCCAAACCCATCCTGACAGTGAACACTCATAAGGGACTCTATCAGTACAATAGACTTCCCTTTGGTATCGCCAGCGCCCCAGATTTGTTCCAGTCATTAATGGATAAGGTGTTGACGCGTCTAAGCAATGTAGGTTGCTAGATTGACGACGTAATTGTCACAGGACGAGACATTAATGATTGCCAACGTAGACTTGAGTGCGTCTTGGAACAATTAAACGAGCACAACATTACTCTCAAGCAAGAAAAGTGCAAGTACTTCCAAAACTCGGTGTCTTACCTCGGGCACAAACTGAGCTCAGAGGGTATCTACCCAACAGAAGGAAAAGTGAAGGCAATCATTCATGCACCACAGCCCACAAACACCACAGAGCTGAAAGCCTACCTAGGGCTGCTAAACTATTACTGAAAATTCTTGAAAAATGTGGCATCAGTGGCAGAGCCATTGTACCGGTTACTGTGGAAGGACGAAAGATGGGTTTGGACCAAGCAGTGCAGCGATGCGTTCGACACCACGAAGCACCTGCTGATCAACAGCCGCGCGCTCACTTATTACGACGTTCGCAAGCCGCTGGGTTTGCAGTGTGATGCATCATCGTACGGCGTTGGAGCTGTCATTTTCCACGTGATGCCGTTCGCGAACACTGACACCTGCAGAAAAGAATTACGCGCAGGGAGAAAGGGAGGCGCTCGCTCTTATATTCGCCTTAAAGAAATTCCACAAGTTTCTGTTTGGTCGACAGTTCGTTCTGTACACGGACCATCAGACACTTCTAGGGATTTTGGGACAAAACAAAGCGACTCCTTCCCTAGCAGCTGCTAGGATGCAAAGGTGGTCCTTGATTATGTCAGCGTACAAGTACACTCTTAAATACCGTAAGGGCACTGAAACAGAAGTGGCTCGATGCCTTGTCTAGGCTACCTGTCTGTTCGACGTCCAGAGAAGAGGCAGCTGAATGTCTCTCGGTTTTTGAGTGCACTCCCCTGACAGCCCGAGATGTGGCCAAAGCCACGGCACGAGATGCCACACTTTGCAAAGTTGTAGAGTACACCAGATCTGGCTGGCCAGGAGACGTCGCTGACGAACTACAACCGTACTACGTCCGGCGTCTCGAACTTTCAATTGAGCAGAGCTGTCTCACGTGGGGATCGCGGGTTATCGTACCCGAGAGCTTGAGACCACCGGTTTTGACGTTGCTTCATGAGGACCACCCCGGAACCAGCCGAATGAAGATGTTAGCTAGAAGCTTTATTTGGTGGCCCGGATTAGACAAAGCTGTCGAAGAGTACGTGAAGCAATGCAAGGTGTGTCAGGTCGTACAGCCGTCGGCGCAGCCTACACCACTGCACCCTTGGCCATACCCTTCGAGGTGTTGGCGGAGGGTCCATATTGATTTCGGGGCAAAGGGTCCCCATAACTTTCTTGTTTTAGTGGACGCGTATTCCAAATGGGTTGAAGTTTGGTTGATGAGCACTACCACTGCTACTCAAACAATCACCAAACTTCGCAGTGCCTTCGCTGCCTTCGGCTTCCCCGAAGAAATCGTGAGTGAGAACGGGCCACAGTTTGTATCTCAGGATCTGGAACGTTTCTTGACCAAAAATAACATTACACATACAAAGACTCCGCCCTACCACCCAATTTCAAATGGGGCTGCCGAACGTCTTGTGCAGACTACAAAGCGGGCGCTGCTAAAGCAAGTGCTGTCTCACGCTGAGTCGGAGAAAAAGAATCAGTGCAAGAAGGGCTAGACAGCTTCTTGATGAGCTATAGAAACACCCCTCATTCGGTGACTGGAAAGACTCCAGCTGAACTCTTCTTGAAACGACAACCAAGAGTGAAATTGTCTTTCATCAAGCCCGACTTTGTAAAAGACATGAGTGAAAAACAGCTGAACGTGAAACAGCAATGCGACAAGCACAGGGGCGCAGACCGTGCATTTGATCTGGGGGAAAGAGTGTGGGTGAAATGTGTGCGAGGTGAGAGCGTTCCCTGGGAGGACGGTGAAGTGACACAAATTGTGAGTCCGGTGACATATATTGTGCGTGTGGCCGGTCAAACGCGATTCGTGCACGCTGACCACTTGCGCCGTTCTTCGACACGACCACATGAAGCTTCATTCTTGCTTCCGCCACACGAAAAATCGGACCCGACTCAACAGCACGAGCAGCCACCTGCGATGACGAAAACACATGACCTAGACAACGAACTGATGTCGGATATCGCGACATGTGCAACACCTTCGAGGACTGATTCGGTGACGTCTCCGCCTGATGCGACGCCGCCTGCAGGTTCGTCACCTTCAGCAGAAAATCAAGACCAGCCGGACGTTGAGTTACGACGAAGTGCGCGTGTGCGTCATCCACCCGACTGGTTCAAACATTCAGATTTTAGAAAGTGATCAGCAGGTCGCGCATTAAGGGGGGAAGATTGTTGTAACGCGAGAAACAAGCGCTGAGCGAGTAGCGCGAGGGACTGTGACATCACGCTCGTGACATGGGCTGCGTTCGTCGCGCGCATGAGACATTATCGTTTTGTAAGCTCTGAGAACGAGCTGGACGCCATAAAGGTTCTTCTGGTTTGGATCGTCGTGCTTCGTCGTGGTTATTACAGTATTGAAGAGCTGAATCTTTTAATGTCCACTAATAAACTATTTAGTGCTGAGGCTTTTCTTCATATGGGCTTTTCATGTGGTATAATTTAATTTTGACTAGTATATTGGTGCATAAAAATAAACAACTCTAACAATTATTGATCTGTTCAAATATATTTAGTACCCATGAGACCTCACTATTCCTCTTTCAATAGGTGTGAATTATGTACCCTCGAGCAAGTCGCACAAACTCTTTACCGAACTTTATGCAAGTAAGGCAAATCCTCCATCATTTTTCTGCTCTTGTAGCTATTTATAAAAAAAATGTTGAACAATTTTGGGTATGTAGTATAGCTTGTTGAAGCTTAGATAAATTTATTTTTTCGTTGTTTCTAGGGCTGACCCTTGTTAATGGGCAATTTTGTACAATATTGACTTATTTTGTTGATTTTGCTTTTGGCAGTCAAGAGCATCGGTGTCTGCTTTGATGACAAGCACGGCGCACATCGACAACGTGGAAAAATAGCACCTGACGTAAAGAGGCTCCATATAAAGGATGACACATGTGTGCACAAAAAAATATTGGCAAGCGAACACCCTTCGCAATTGGATACTTTCTTAGTGAATCCACCTTTTGAGTCTATATATCAGGCAATGCAATAAATGTAAGGGCGCAAACGAGCTGGTCTACATAAACATAATTTAAAAAAAAACGTGGCTGCAGGTAACGACACGCACACTCAAAAGTCTCAAAGTCTTGTGACATTTGAGTGTGTGTCGTGACCTGCAATCTGAATTTTTTTAAATCAGTGTTAACGAAATCTGTTTTTTCTAAACACAAAAGATGCGTGTAATGTTCAGTTGCGTCGCCAGGGTGGAAGCTTATAGGGCTTCAGCCCCCCCCCCCCTCCGCAACCCAAGTCACGGACATCCCAGCCACCTCAGCATCTCCCGAAAACAATTCCTGGATATGCCACTGGTTATGTCACATACTTTTCAACACCAAAGGGAAACACTCGAAGGGGGACTGAGGTGGCAGTTGAGGTTCCTACCCCTCAAAGGAAAGATCAGAACGTTAGGGACAGAAACACAAAGAGAAGCTGGCAGCGGTGTGTATGTCTGCTCCTTCTCTCTGCGTTTTTGGCCCTCACGTTCTAGCTGAACATTCATTTGCATCAATGTACCAAGTGGATCAAATTCAGCCCGTTATTTACCCCTCGCCAATGTAATAGGGAGCCAGCAGTATTTGCAAGTATATTTACTAGTGTTGTGCAATAGTAGATGTTTAGTTTAAAACGAGTGGTGATTTTTGCCCAGTATTTTCAAGTTGAACATCGAACAGTGGTGTTGCAAAACATTTCGCTTAAGAGTTGTATAACGAAAATCTATTCCATTCTTGAAATAATTAAAGATGCAGTTTTGTGAATTAATGAAACCAACATTTACTCGAGTAAAAGTACTATGCTATACAAGTCAGGCAAACATGTTAACAACTTCTGTTGGCGCATAATAGAAAAAAACAGCACAAATGAGGAATGCAGCTTTTCAGGACACCGCTGCCTAACATAAACTTTTGCATAATAAGCGCTGTTTAACTTTAAAGCTTTTACTGCAATGTAGATATCTTGGTCTAGTTCCAATATTTATGTGTAGAAGATGGTTCCTCCGCGTCATGTTTGCTGTTTTTAACGTCCTTTCAGGTAGCAACGACTTATCATCATTTTTATCTTAAGGTGCAATTTCCTCGTCTTTACTGCCACTCAATTTTGAATTAATAAATTCTGGTTATGACAGACACTATGCTTTATTACAGTATCTGACACAAAGCATAGAATAAAACCGCATAGCATCGTGGTTTTGGAACGTAAGGAGCCACAAACACAAATCAAAACTAATCAGGGAAAAACTAATTTGCACGTGTCATGAACAGGTGTCATCATGACACAAAATGTTTATATATCTCAACTTAAAGGGCTCTTTTAGTTTGAGTTGGCCTAACACCTCCTAAATACCAATACCTTAGTGCTGGAGTTTCTGTGTCAATCATCATGCATATTTGAGCGCAGGGTACAAAGTGGACAGTGCTATGTGAGCACTGGCCTAGAGCTCGTGTTCATTTGGTGATAACGCGTGTTCCAGCTGAATGCTAGTGCATCACGTTTTCCAGTCTGCCTTTTGCTGACCTATGAGAGGTGGCAGAATCCAACACCACCAAAGCCTTTGCGACCTAGGAGGTCTTGAACTAACAGTAAGAGGTATCTGATCATTGAGCTATTTTAACTATTGATTTCAGGCTTCTTGCAGTTCTATTGATTTTCTTCCTTGCAATTCTAGGCTCCTCTGTCTTGAATGTTACAGAGAAATGCTTGTGATGTTTACGAAATATTCGACTACAGGTGGAAGGCAGACATATTGAACAGGGTTGGTTGATAAACAGAAGGTTAGGGCGCAAACGAACTGGCGGTCATTGAGTCTTTAGTTTGCCCCTTTTCATTTTCGGAAGCTGCAGGCATCCTCGCCCACGACTGAAGATTGAAGTTTCATAACCGGCCACATGGACGCAATGAGAGAGAAAGCGAAGAAAACGGCTACGGATATGGAGATGGTGAAATATGCCATGGAGAAACATTTTTTGGCAAAGAGAGCACATCAGCACGCACCCCACAATCTCCATAATCGTAGACGACTATCCAGCCCTAAAGCTCACAGACCAGGTATTATGTTGCTTACTACCCTTAAAACTCTACCTGCCTGTAACAATGTTGCTCATGCTTTTGAGAACGGTAGGTACCCTGATAAGACCACCACCACCTCCAATATGGCGCATTTACAACGCTACCGATTGAGATCTCCCTGCGGAAGCTCCCATTGGCTAACGGCGACGCGGTTTGGAAAAATGTGCTCCAACTCGCGGATCTGCTTTGCGGTTGCGGCTCCATTCCTGGCCTAATAGCGTGCCGTTAGTCCTGTCAGGGTTTCACCTGGCACTATATGATAGTCTCTTTTCTTATCCTACTGACATCAAGTATGATTTTTTCCAACTATTAAGTTACGTTCTTTTTTTCGTGTTTTCTGTATCTGAAAGAGCAGTTTACAAATCTTTTCAACTAAACAGAAGATGTGAAAATAATTTTTATTACAAATCTTTGCAGAGTATTCTTTTTTTTCTCGTTTTACTGGCATTAAGGAAAAGGAGCGATTTATCGATGTTGCCTCGAAAAATCTGCCAACTGTTCTCATGGGGACTGAGGGAAAACCACGACTGGCCCTGTTCTGCGAGATCATCGTAAGGCTACATAATGCAGAAGATAGAGAGAAAAAAAAGGCGCAGTTTAAGCTTTGTTATATTATACTTCTATTTTGACCACATGTGCAGTAAATGAGGCCGTTGTTCGTCTTTTGTTATCGAGGAAACATGCGAGTCGAGATCAACTATTTTTATTTCAGATTTTTGCTGAGTTTCATCGCATCACAAGCAGTGATGCCAAGCAACACTTTTTTGAGACTGCCTCTGTCCTCTCCAAGCTCTAGTACTTTGTATTTGCCTTGCTTGGGTCTTCAATCTCGAGTACAGTGTTAAATACCACCGTACTTTCTCTTGTCTCGAACAACTGTTGGGGCTCCAGCATTTTAAGCTAGGGTCTATGGCAACACGACGCTTGCCTTCTCTGAAATTACAGAGGACAAAAACAAACGCTAAAATTTAATGGAGTGACTTTCCTTCATTCTCTAAGCTGACAAGGCGGTGATGGCTGCGTGTTCTCTGGACTGATAAATTCCTGTCTTTCGTCAGCTCTCCCTGTTTCTCAGATCGACGACTCACTGTTGACTGATCCGAGATGCACATAGAATCCACCATCCTCTCAGTCTAGTGATGTACAGGTATTGCATTCTTATGTTCGTTGTGTGCTGCTGCTTTTGATGTCTGAGTTCAACGATTCTCAAATATCAGGTAGTGCTCAAACGTGCAAGTAGATCAAAAGATAAAAGAAAAGCGATATTTTCTATCACTATCTGGTGCTTCCCTGACAGGTGCATATGCAGTGGCTTTCCCTATAACTTTTTATTATTCCTGCATTTGAGCAGTATGTAATAAGTGCCTCTAGACACACTCGGAAATAGTAATATTTTTTTACGTCGGACACACAAAAAGAAGTAATGATGTTGAAATAGAGTGTTCTAGTCGGTGGTAGCTTCAGAATGTCAGGGGAGGCAGTGGTGGAGAGGAGGAAACCCCATCTCTCCAGCCTTTTTGGTTTTGCGTCATCCTTTTCGTGTCTCCCTCCTCTCCACCGGCATCCTAAACTTATCACTGACTATAGTTACAATTGATGTTTCTTCAAGCGCTCCTACTTTTTTTTATAGAGTACTACCCGAAGGAAAAATCCATCAATGTAACCCTGTTTGGAAGTCAATGTTTTCTAGTGGACCGCTGACTGTGCCTGACTGTACGTCAAGCATGTCTGATGGGCCAACAAGTTACTCTGACCGACAGTCAAACTCCAGTCACACTCCACTTGTCGGCTTTCTGATGGTTTCCTGGTGGCAGTCTTCCGCCGCGAAATGCCGTCAAGATTCCTTGGTGGCGATTCTGATTGTACATCGATTGTCTCTGACTGTACGTCAAAAAGCTTTGACGGGCAGACAGACGTACGGTCAAAGGACGTAAAGTTCGTTCGAATACCACTATTTCGTCAAATCTATGAATACGAAAAATAATCTATGCACGAGAAAACGATTTCGGGACGTGAGTCCATGAAACCGCTGATGTTAGAGATATGACGAGCAGGGCACCCGACAACCCTGATCAGACGCCCGCCGAGACGCCGAACACGCCACTTTCTATACTTTCGCTTCGCCCATAGAGGCTTCGCCGAGCTTCCGTGAACGATCGCTCTCGACTCGTTTTGTCTGCCCGCTTGCTCCAACCTGTCGATCCTGCCCGGGCTCTACAATGTCATATGTTTTAGTAGAATTTCTCCTCGACAAGACCCAGTCTGTCGTGAGTTCCGACTATGTAAGGAACTTTAGCGGTGTAGTTGAAGACGACAAGGTGTACCAGGTCTACTGGGCCGGAGACGCGCGAACAAAAGGAGGGTTCTACGACGCGAAAGTACTCTACATGGCAGGTGAGTAGAACTGAAGTTCGGCGATTGATGTACGAGTGCTTTGCCTAACATGCTGAAGGCTTAACTGCATATGGAGCCGAAGCATTCCTTAGAGGCTGTGTCTACAGTGCCGTCCGACGGCACTCCACTCGCACCTACAAGTGCCGTCCGAAAGAGAGTCAGACGGCGTGTGTATCACTGGGGAGCTCGTTAACCACAACCCAGTGTCTAGAGTACCGTCCGACGGCACTCTTGCAGAGCGTTCAAGTGCCATCCGACGATACACTACTCACGCGTTCAAGTGCCGCCCGAAAGTCTCGTATAAAACGAGTTCTCAAACCGAACTGTTTCAAGCTGCAGTGTAGCTTAGTGGTAAGACGTCTGCCTCACGAGCAAGCGGTCCCGGGTCAATCCCCCGTGCGGGGATGCTTTTTGTTGTTGTTTTTTTTAATTTTCGAGCATTTTGTTTTGTCGGCGCATTTGGCGATATTTACATTTCTTTTTTACGATTAACATTGGGAAAACCGAATGTTGTCGACGAAATTTCGCTGAACGAAATGGTCAGACGTCGCCTGATGGACCATCAGGGCACGTTCCACCAGGGCTGCTGAATGGCAGTCAGTGTCCCAAATTACGTACCTTGATGGAATTTTCAATAGGGTAGCCTTTTTGTCACATACATTTATACACAACTGTGGTATAACTGTGCAAGTTTTGTACACTTTTTTGTCATATTTTCATCAGTGCCAGGCATACGTAAAGAACAGCGGCTTTCTCTATAACGTTTTGGTTTCTGCATTTGATAAATGATATGTGCCTCCATAAAGTGATGCAAGATTTCTTTTTAAGCTTTTAGACACTTTAGAAGCATTCGTTTTACTTCATATACACAGGGCAGAGGTTAGCGACGTTGAGACTGGATAAGTATTCTAGTCGATTTATTTTTGCCAATCATTCCTCTTTGATCACTTAAATTTTGGTGAATATTTTTATATATCAAGGATAACGCCCAGCATTGTGATTCTCGTGTGCATTCCTGTGACACTAATCCCCGACGTGTGCATATGGAGAACAATGGCATTTTCTGTGACAGTTTTCATTACTTGTGTGTTTAAACACTTGTGATATGATCAGAGGATAAGTGGAATGACATTTAAATTGGGTATTCTCCTCACTTCATCTCTGACTGAATTTACATGCCGAATTTATAAACATTCATTTTAGTTTTGTAACAAATACTTTTTACACTGTCAATTTGGTACGTGATCCAGTGGTGTCGTCTTTTTTGTTTCAATTTTCACAGTTATGGTTTGGATTTCAGAATAAATATAATTAGAGAGTAAGTGGTGTTGTTTTATCAACATATTGTTTGACCACTGTTCATAAAACTGTACGTAGGATGTTACAGCCGGCATGATGTTTCTCATGGCGCTCTCTGAAATGCATGTTTCCATACCCCAGAGGCGTGGCATCAGTTGGTAAGGAGGAGCAGTCTGGTAACCACACCGGCCCCTCAAAGACACATTGCGACTTTACGGAATGGACAACCCTTCTGAAACTCAGTGCTGTGTTTTTGGAAGAAGCAGGTGCCCAGTGCCAATTTTCAAACTTGGCCCTCAAAAGTTGCCTTTTATTCATCACATAATATTCCTCAAGAGGTGTAAGATTGATCCCAACAACGGACGAATGTTACTCCTTGCAACTACAAATTTTCTCCCCGAAAGTGTCAAAACGACCTTCAAACTGGAGGAAGGTTACACCCTGATTCACAACAGAAAACGTCTATATACTAACTCACTGACGTGAAGCCACTGTGGTGGCGCTGCAGTCGGTACTGCGCATGCGCAGAGGTATCACTCCTCTCGAATTTGGTTTCTGCGCACGCGCACTGCGCACACCTGTTGTGGGCCACGCGGGCTGGTTTGGAAACACTGTGTTGGTGTATACTTCGTTTCAGCGTAAGCCCAGACGCAGCCGATGCTACGAGCGGATGGGACCAATCAGAAAGCTTCGAAAACGCCCCATCATGGTGATCGTTATGTTTCCGTATGTACGTGTTCTAAACGCTGAACGAAACATAAACAAAAAAGGCCTAGTCACTTGCGCTTCTGACGCTGCTTAATTTGTCCCCATTAGCTCGTTGCGTCGTCTGCGTCTGGACTTCAACTGAAAAGAAGTATAACGCAAATCCTCCCCCCCCCCAAAAAAAAAAAGAGAAGCGAACCAGGGAGGGGGGGGGGGGGGTAGGCAAACATTTTTGTCTAATGGGGCCACGTCCACACAACTCACTCCTCCCCCTCTCCATCTGCATTTTCCGGCACCCCTTTACGACCCAAACACTCCCTTTGCGTTTAACTCTAAATACCGTGCAGTATAGCCTACTTGCGAAACTATCCTTTGGTCGATTCGGGTGCATGTATGTGTGGTCAACCACTTCTACATAATATACCACAAAGAAAGTGGGGACTTTCTTTGGAGCAAAGGAAGTTAACATCAATGGGAACCAAATAAAAAATAAAAAATAAAGAAAACAATTATTTATTTTTCAAAACGAGGGTTGAAATTAAGAAAAAAAATTATTTTGACAAAATTTTCAGATTTATAGGCATATTTTAGTGAAAACTAATTGAACTAACAAAGTACCAGTCGGTAGCACATGTATAGGCCTACATGCATATAGTATCTAATAAGCAAAATGTATAATAAATTCCGAGAAACAAACGTCAAAACGTCAAAGGTGCGATGTTTGGCATTTTTTAATTTCTGGCATGAAATACGCCAAAGCATACAAGTTTAGAGTAGAACAAAATATACCATGTGTCATACATTGTGGAGATCTGGCTGCCCTTCCCCGCGCCGACCCTCCGGCGCCCAATTTCCGGCAGAAGCTTAGCGCGCCAAACCTCCGAGATACGTCATGCCTCGGGGGACCGGCCATGGCCTCGCGCACCACAAGGTCCGGCTGGACCGCTCCCCTAAGCCAGCTGACGTCACGGGACTGGCTTTCCAAGACAAAGGGACGAAGGCTTTAAAGGGGAAGCCGGACAAAGAAGGCTCTCTCTTGAACGGCAGCCTCTCTTCGACGGTGACGCTCTCTTGGAACGGCGATGCTCTTCGACGGTGACGCTCTCTTGGACGGCGAGGCTCTCGAACGGCGGACGGCAAGCGTGCAGCGGGACAGGAGACGAAGACGCTGGCGCGGGATCGACGGGACACGGACGCTGGAGCAGACTTGTACACGTTACCGAAAAATAGTAATGAATTACATTTACAATTACTGAAGGCTAAATTGTAATTTATTACAATTACAATTACCCTTCCATAAAAGTAAGTGACCGTTACCCCCAAAAGTAATCCGTTACTTTCGTGGCGTTACTTTCAACAATATTTTCCTCAATTAAGAAACAAAGGGAAGAAGGTTATTCAAGTTCTTATTGTTGCCACCTGTTCCATTTATTGACCTTGAGTATTTTGAGCAACAGCTGACTCTCGAAAGTCTCGTCAGACATTTTGCGTTATTTCTTACTCAATATGTCGACTGCTACGCTGAACAACGTTTGAACTGAGGCGCTGGATGGGAGTGCCATGTTGTGCCTCACGAATGTTTTATGCTCTGCATTGAGCTTCTTCAGCGAAGCAGTGGAAGTACTATTTACTTCGAAGATAGAGCAAAGCTTCGTCATTGCAGCCGTTGCCTGATATTCGAGAGTTTTAGTAGAGTTGGTGATGGTAAGGGGATAATTAAATAATAAATAAGGTTTGGTCGATATTCTTCTTCCTTTGGTCCTGAACCGGTCGAGCCTCGGTTGAGACGTTGGTGAATAAGAAAAAGTTTCCAATAATTAAATATAAGTCATCGAGAAAAAAATAACAACGGGACACCTATAACAACAATTAATTAGAACGTTGGTTAAAACAAGGAAATGTAAACGCACGTTTGCCATGTGTACCTTTCTTGGTGCCGCTCAAAAAGGCACAGAGCACGGACCGACTGCAGTTTACTCCGGTGTTCTCCGGATAGATGTCCACTGATGCCACGGGCAGCGAAGGGCAGAGAACTAAGTAAGCCGCGCTCCCGGGACACTCACGAGCTTCACACTCTCACCAAGCCCAGAATATCAAGTCTACGTCAGCCACCATCATGTTTTATTTGTAAAAATATCAGCTTGAGATCAGATGCGTCCTGCTGGGGTACAAACAGGAAGAAGAAAAAAGGAAGACTATTATCGTTTGCGAAGTGCTAGCAAGAAGCTGACTCACAAAAAGGGCGACTAAGATGCAAATAACCTGGCTTAAATTCACAAATAAAGTGGGCCAACTACAGAGGTTGGACTGCAAAAAAGTAAATAGCTTTTAAAACAGGTTCAAATAAGGTGAAAGAAGCAGAAAAAAATAGATACTGTTTACTAAGAGATGATAAGTGTGCATCGGTGGACGAGGATGCTTGTGGCAATAACACCTTCACATATTATCACACCTCTTTTAGTAATTTTTTGGGTTGACGGAGCGTTGTCTCGTGTTGTGACATTATAAAAATGGTCCTAGTCACTATAACCGAGGACATTGTTAATTCTTGTCTGTGCACTTAGCGCCTTGAACTTCTCTAAGAGGCATACAATCACTTGGTGTGTTCCTCTCCCCACCTTCGATCGCAAAGAAAAAAACAAGACACACAAAACAACAAAAAAACGGATATGACTGGCCCCCTTCGTCCCCCTTTTTTTTTTTGTAGAAATGTTTACCTGGATTTTTTGACATTGTTGTTAGGGTCTAAAAAATAAAATCAGGGGGTTGGTGTTGCAAAAATAAAAAAAGAGGCTTTGGGAACTGAAGACTGCCAAGCCTCCCTTTGCGCTGGTCAATTCGCGTGACAGTGTCACTGCGCTTAACTTTACCAAACTAAAAACGACATTATCTTTAGAGGGGGGGGGGGGCTGGTCCTGACAAAAATGTAACGGATTACAAGAAATCGGTTACGTAAAAAATGTAAGGGAATTACTTTAAAATTACTCAAGAAAATATGTAATTATTCCGTTACTAAATTACCGATAAATGTAAGGGATTACAAGTAATTTCGTTACTTGTAACGGATTACGTACAAGTCTGCGCTGGAGCGGGGGAGTGCGGGCAGGACGTTGAGTGGCGGGCTCGACGCACGAACCTGGGCAACGACGTCCCCTTGACGCGGTGTTGACGACCACCGCTGAGACTTGGAAAAGCTGCACTGGCAGCGGACTCCCCTTGGCCTGGCTGATGACCGTTCCCCAATCCCGAAACCCCCAAAGGCAATGAGTGAGTGATTAAACCCTTTTGCCGAGAGCGAAGTATTGCTGTGTCATATTCATCCGGGAACAGGGTCTGAGGGAATCGGACTTAGATACCCGCATAAACTGGCGCCGCAACGTGGGGCCTGATTTTTGATCAGGCAGGCATTCCGATTCCTAGCCTGTTTCCGGTTGAATTGGGGCACTGTTTCGCGCTCTTTTTGGGGTCATCTTCGCAGCGGGAGCGCCGCACGAAGTTTCGTTGCGGGAGCGCCGCACGCAGGTCCTGACATGATCGCCTGCCTGACGAGGAGGCGCGGACCTTAACCGTTGTCTTTAGGGATTAACCCTTTGTCCCAGCCGGTCAGGAATTTACTTATCCCTCGTTACGAGAAGCGCCATGAGTATTTGCTGTTTAGCGCACCGTTGGATGCAAGCAGCTTGATCCTGCTACGCAAGAGCGCTGTGTGCGTCGAAATTACCGCACTTTTTGAGGCCTGCAGCGTCGGGCGTCACCCCACCAACGCCTCTGGCCGTTCACGTCTGCTGGGAAAGATGCCAGCTCATGGTTTGGGGCATGTGTCGTGCCTAACCGCCTTTGCTCGCGTATCGATGTAATGTTTTGGAACGCTTGTTACCGATCGGACGCGTTGGAGAGCCATCGCTATGGGGGAGAACGCTCCCATTGCGGATGGCGGCTGCACGGACTGTGTTTGGAAATTATTCCCGCATTGCATTTTGTCCGGGAGGAGACTAGCGTCTCGGTTTGACCGCATGCTAGCTCCCGTTTGGCCTTGCTTGAGCTGTCAGCGCGGTTTTGAGCCTCTTTAGTTGACAGACAGCGTTTTAAGGTACGGTGCGCTCTTGTGGTTCCGACCAAGATCGCTTTGAACGAGTACCTTGTGGCCAGAAGCAACATTTAGGGGCTAAGCCCACTAAATCGTGCCGGATACGCGATGTCTGGTGCGCAGACGTCGGAATCCAGAAAACCACCGAGTTTCCGTTTTCACTTTATCAGTGGCTGTGCGTGTGTAATGCTCCGTGGAGTCCAGTTTGACGCGATGGGCATGACCCGTGCGTATCTGGTCGTAGAGTCGTGAGGTTGATCCCGTTTAATTGTGCGCGCAGTTGGTTCCGGATCCTCACACCGCCATATCGATGGTTGAGCCTCGCGGCGGGAGTTACTCTTTCATTTCGTTTTCTCCGTCTCCGGAGGAGCGGCGGCTAGCGCGCGCTTTGCGCTGCCGCCGGATACAGTACGGCTCTCGGCCGTGGTTGGGTTCGCGTTGGGACGCGAAGGCGTAGAGAGCGTAATTGGTCGTGCAGAGACCTGGATTAGAGATAAATTATGAATTTAGGGGGAAAAGACAGCTAGGTGGGGAAAGAGCTGTGCTCGTGTAGTGAAGAGCTGCACGAGGGGAGTGGCGGTCTTGCGATGATGTGACGAGTTGTTCATAGTTTTATCCTGTACAGATGCGCGGTTGGCCCGGGAAAACGTACGGTTCACGTCGGCGGGTACGTGCCCGGGAAGCCTAGAAATTATGGCAGCGGCATGGCCGTCGGCGGCCTATAACTGTTGTGCGTTGGGTCAGCCCGTCGCTGTACAAACTGCAGCCTTTGCATGAATGGGTAGCGGGTGTTGGAATCCAGCGGTAAATGCGGTAGACACTTCGACGCTGCGGAAACTGTTTATGCAGAGCAAATATAGTTTATTAGCTCGTCCATTTCCAAGACCGCCCGGTTAGATTATTTGGCATTTCGGTATCGTGCTCGTTGCGCGGAAGTTGAAAGCTGCGCGTGTGGGATACTTACATTGTTCGAACCCTGCCTGTCTTTACAGTCGCAAGAAGACTTTTTAGTTATGCGGCGTCTTGACTTGGTTGGGGGCGAGCTTTGTGCGTAACCTACTGCGTTTGTATGTGGAGGCGTTGCTCGAGTCGAGAACGTCGAAGAGTCGCGAGACGCGTTGACGGCGTACTTTTATTGCTCGATCCCGGCCGGACTTGACATCAGCAGGAAGACTGTTTAGTTATGCGGTGTCGGGGTTTGACCGGGGAGAACTCTAACGTGCGCCGATGCGCTTGTCGCGGCTGTCGAGCCCGTGCGGGGTTCGGTGCGGACCGCCGTACGCGCTCGTCGCTCCTGTTGGGTGGTCGCCTCCGAGCAGTGAAGCGGTAACGTCTGGTACATGCCGAGACGTTACGGACATAGCCGTGTAAATAGCCTGTCCGATTAGGTCTGCTGCTCGCACGATCTAGATACTGTTCCCTTTGTACTGGTATTAATGACCGGTACAACGGAACACCAGCCTCTCAGTAAGGTGATTATCCCTTCTGATGATGGCGTGCTGCCTAGCTTGCCCGTAGCGTGTTTGTAGCTCAAGTGTCGCGAACGCCGAGTGCATGAGTACCCGTCTTGAGTAATTGCTACTGTTGGCAGCGTGTTTGTTCTCCGTAGATATTTCGAGTCGCACCTCGCGAACGGGGCTGGATTTGTGGCCGTTTCTGTCTTACGGGTGGTTATAGCTTTTTAGGTTTTGTGCGTTTTTCGCGAATGTGTTGGAGATTAATATTGTTGTCAGAGGTGTGCGGTCCTGCCGCTCTGGTAGATTGTTTTCCGTTTTAAAAGAATGCGGTTGAGTTTTATAGGAGCAAACGTTGTATAATGGGTGTATGTACGATGTGAGTATACAGCGAGTGCTTATGCTTTTTAGTTGAGGAATAGTTTTCCTCTTACGTACCTCTCGAACGTGTTTAGCGTGACGTTCTTGGTGATTGCCTGCCGGTTAGTATTGAAGTAAAGAGTTTGGTTTTTATTTCGTGGCATGTCCAACGATCGAAAGATTTTGGTTTCGTCGCGCTATCTGATATAGCGTGCCGGTATTCGTTTTTGCGCGATTCGCTGTCTGGGATATTTGGCACGGAAGCGAACTTTAAGAGCCGGCGTGTGGTGCGTACCTGAGTGCCCGTGCGTGTTGAGAGCTGTGGTGCTCCGGACTGGCTCCGGGGCCGTGCTCCGTCCGTCGGTAGCTGCCCAGTGAATGAACGTCCACCACTGGCCTGCCTGGTTTGATGCCATCACCACTATCATCGAGGGTGTTCGTTATCATCGGTGACACTCAGCTGAGCAAGTTCCCTGCCTGAGGTCCTGGGGACCACGCAAGCTTGCCCCCCCCCCCCCCCGAGTCCGAGCCTTGAGGGGAGGGAGGTGTGGAGATCTGGCTGCCCTTCCCCGCGCCGACCCTCCGGCACCCAATTTCCGGCAGAAGCTTAGCGCGCCAAACCTCCGAGATACGTCATGCCTCGGGGGACCGGCCATGGCCTCGCGCAGCACAAGGTCCGGCTGGACCGCTCCCCTAAGCCAGCTGACGTCACGGGACTGGCTTCCCAAGACAAAGGGACGAAGGCTTTAAAAGGGAAGCCGGACAAAGAAGGCTCTCTTGAACGGCAGCCTCTCTTCGACGGTGACGCTCTCTTGGAACGGCGACGCTCTTCGACGGTGACGCTCTCTTGGACGGCGAGGCTCTCGAACGGCGGACGGCAAGCGTGCAGCGGGACAGGAGAGGCAGACGCTGGCGCGGGATTCGACGGGACACGGACGCTGGAGCGGGGGAGTGCGGGCGCTACGTCGAGTGGCGGACTCGACGGACGGACCGGACGGCGAACCTGGGCAACGACGTCCCCTTGACGCGGTGTTGACGACCACCGCTGGGACTTGGAAAAGCTGCACTGGCAGCGGACTCCCCCTGGCCTGGCTGATGACCGTTCCCCAATCCCGAAACCCCCAAGGCAATGAGTGAGTGATTAAACCCTTTTGCCGAGAGCGAAGTATTGCTGTGTCATATTCATCCGGGAACAGGGTCGAAGGGAATCGGAGTTAGATGCCCGCAACATTTCAAAGGAAAAGTACTGTGGGTGTTTTCGTTTTTACCTATTTATAACAACCGACAGAACAGGGTACAAAAATCACGCAATTTATATGTACCATTCCACCTTGCTCTACTTCACAAAAATAAAACGATTTAAAAAGTGGCTTTGTTTAGTGAGGAAATGGAGCTATAACATAAAACTTTGGGGGTCAAATCAAAACACCCACCCCTACGCGCGCGTTCGATTTCAAATGAAACCACACTTCTTTATATTTCTCACTAAGACTATTTCCAAGATGTATGAAAATATTTTTTTATATTTTAAACTTTTGGGCATTTTTTTTATTCGCACAGTGTATTTATAGAAAGGCAATGTAAATAATTTCAAAATAAAAGAAAAGCCAAACAACCAGCTTGGAAAAGAAAATGAAGGCGGTGCTCTTTTGTCTGCGGTGCTTGCGATACCTTGTTTCGCTGTCCGTGCAAAAGATGTTTCCACTCTCGAATTTTAACTACGGAATTCTTTTGAAAGGATTGTCCTGGGTGGAAGCAAGCCTCAAGGTCTTCTTGAATTCCTCTTCTTTGATAATGGCGCTAAAATATTCCGGATAATTGGTGATGAATCCATCGGCCCCCAATCTGTGAGGAACAAAATAGAGAGTAAGCAACCAGAAAAACAAAAATCGTGGAAGGGGAAAGAGATGATTCCGACATTCCCGAGGGCATTTATATTTTTTGACATTTTATTTTATAAAAAGTGGATTAAAAATATTGTGGCCATGTTTGTTTTATCCCGAGATGGGACATCGACATTGGTAGACGTGGAGGTTAAGAAAAGCATAATTAAAAACAAATCACGTTTTATTTGCTTGTGTTTTCGGCGCACTTATTGCCATGCTAACACTTTCTTTTGGTGTTAAGAACCAAAGAAAGTGTTTTTAGTTTGGCGACACAGAGGCTTTGTCTTCTGTGTAGTCTACCGTCTACTGGTAAGTGAGAACACTCTTCACTGTAATGTTCGTGCCTGGCAAGCGTATGCACTGCTCTGTGATTGCCGATATAACGATCTGAGACGAAGAAACAAAAAAACATCTATACAGGGCACATACACACAACATTCATATCAAGAAGTGTAACGTATATGGTTGTGTGCTTCTTTTTTATGTGGCTTAAAGTGACGATGCAGGCGAGTTGGTTCCTTCTTAAAAAATTTTGATACAGTACCCATTAAACACTAACAGAATATGCAGTAGAAAGGACGAGCGCTGCATTACTCTTTTTATGTGGTTCTATGGTAGCAGAGGTGTTAAACAACAACTTTGCAGCAGTGTTTTAAACCTAGAACAAGAAACTAGTTTTAGTATCAATATTCTAAAACTGAACGAACACGCACAGCCTGGAGGACGCATGGCCATAGCCGGACCAGGCGGATTTTTTTCGGTCGCGCACCGGCCACGTAGCTGTGTTTGGAGATTTGTGTTTGTTCTTTGTCCCTCTTGTTGCCCTTCTCCAGGGATTATTTTTGTCATTCTTGTCCAGCTCACTTGCACCTTTGCATTTAATTGCATTATAAATATAAACTTAATTTCACTCAGTCTGAATTGCGTATTTCTGACTACTTCCGTTCTTCTTTTAGGAAGATTCTTAGCATGTAGCACCTTTCAACTCTGGTATTGACCACAGGAAACTCACCGAGCAATTACCCACCATCGAAGAAACTTAAGACATGTGTGAATAGTTATGATCATTCACTAATACTACTGCCCCCCCCCCCGCCCCCGAGATACGGGCACAACAGGAGAGGGGAAAAGTTGATTGACGATGAAGTAAGTAGTTTTTGCAGGGAACTGTCAAGCGAATTGACCTGAGTTTCGCTAGAAGATAGTTTTATAAGAAATAATAATAGTTGGATCGACAATGTATTTTAACGCAGTCTATGGGAAGACGAAAAGTATTTATGGCTCATCATTGTAAGACTCAATAAGTGTTAGTTGTAGCTGATAAGTTTTACGGGTATCTAATAACTTGAATTACACCCCGTAGCTCGGTATCTGCTACAATCAGGAGTACACCCTAAATTAAAGCGGTTAACTGAACACGTTTACGGCTGGAATTTGCACCTTTAGCAACGACCGCCATGGCCCCAAACAAGGCAGCTTCACACGCATGCACTTGTGACAGGCATGCGGCAAATAACAGGCAAAGAAATAGGCTTGTGCGCCACTAAAAATTCCTTAACAAATATTTAACTATATCAAGAGTAAATTTTGAATAATTGTACCTCAAGGTTTTGTAAGTAAAGCCATTGAAGCCAAGTTGTGAAATCAATTGAGTTTCAAAGGTACCGACATCTAACGTGACAAGCGAGAAACATATAGGTGGATAAAATTCCCCGCTGGCCTCTAATACCCAGCTTTTTCTTGAACCTCTATTAAAGTGCAAGTGATAGATCTAAAAAAGTAAAAAAACTTAATTTTAAACGTTTTGGAAGCACGATACAATTCTGAATTTTCAGCTATTCTACACGCAAATTTTGTAACACATAAATTACGAATTATAATAAAAACGGTTGCATAAGATCCTCTTTTAGTTTTCAAAAAATACACAGGACGGTTGAAGTAAAAAGTGAGGGCTAATATAATACTGCGAACTCTTAAAGGCCGTATACACACATGCGTTTGCTTAGGACCGAGTTCTTGTGATCTCATACGACGGCAGAACACTGGTACGCGGGCGCCATCTATGAGGTGACCCTGGAACAGCATTCCAATATTCAGCAAAGTGTTTACGGCATTTGCGAGGTGCAATGGGCGCACTATCTTTGAGAAGTGGTAGTTTATAACATTTTCCAAAGTTTTTGAAGTTACAAAATAAAGAATCATGCTCGAAAGAAAAGTAAAAATACACAGAAACTATACGAGTGTTCCACGGCTACCCCCTGATGACTCTAGTGTGTTCGCTCGTCGTAAAGGCCCTGTTACATTGAACCAACACTACGGCAACAGCAACACAACACGTTGTCCAACAGTCGGGCAACCTGTTGCTCGCTGCCCGCGTTGTCTGACAAACCTGTCACATTGCGGCAACAGCAGCACAACATCGACGACAACGAAAATGTTGCCTCGGTATGACAGGTTTCGGCAAAAAAAACAACAGCAACTTGTCTTTAACAACATGTGTTGCCCTGATCGCTGGCTGAGCGAATTTCGGGCCCGCAACACGACAACACAGATAGCTTTGATGGCAGACCTAGTTCGCCATCAATAACGTCTTACTGAAATAAAGGCTTGGAAAGCATGATTTAACAATAACTAAGGCTGGCGTGCAGCTAACTAATTTGATGGGTGTTTTTACTGTGTAATAACAGAAAGCGATTGTCGAAATGGTCACAGCTATGGTCGTAAATGTTCAGACTGGTGTTAAATTAGAAGCACCGAGAGACCAGCTCACATTACTGCTAGTGAAATAAAATGGTTGGTCTACTCACCCGCTGATAAAGTTTAATAAAAATCAATCCAGAAAAGCAAAGATAAAAAAAATCGAAGCATTAAAACGACCACTCTGATTATGATTGTTTATGCTTGGAACTTGAAAATAGCCGCTACCAGACACCTGATTTGTTATAAAAATATCCGGGATCTTTTGGGAGAACGAAGCGATCACTTAGCAGGCGGTAGTCGAATACACAGCGCTGAAAAATATTATTTATTGTCGTTGTCACAGTTTTGAAGCACTGTCCAGTTCAGCTCGCTAACACCACTCTACAAAAGACGCTTTGAGGTACTGCCGGCGCTAACTCAGCTTTACAGTAGCAATGGAAATTGCATGAAAGAAAGAATCGGACAGAAAGACTTCATACGGCCGCGGAAATCCCGAACATATATCAGCGATCTCACTTTCCTCAATTAGGGCTATCTGCTTTGTCAGCGAATAAAAAACGTTTTGATAAAATAAAGCTTGGAAAATGCTCCCCGCGACAAGTTTTCTAATTACAGTCACTGGTTGATGATCGTCCCGTGGTATATTTCCGGCTCTTCGAACGCGCTATACTCAGTTTCATACGTAGCGTGCAACGCTGTCAAAGCTACTGGCGCTAGCCTGGGGCTTGATCTCGTTGATCATTTGCACGCGTTCTCGCGCAAACAAAACCATAGATGAAGCCACGCGCTCGCGCCAGTAGCTTTGACAGCATTGCACGCTAAGTATGAAACAGTGTATAGCACTTTGTAGAGTCCCATTTCCAGCGACGACGCGCTTCACACGAGCGGAGGTAAACAATCAAGATGGCGGAGTGTTCCCAGTGTTGTCCCCGTAGTCAGCACGGTGTGACAGGGTGGTCGGACAACAAGTCGGCCAACACGGTTGCTGGGCGGCAGCAACATATTTCCCGACTGTTGTTGTTGACGCGATGCGACAGGGTCGCCGGCAACACGACATGTGTTGCCGGATAGAGTTGTAAAACAGTTGCCTCAGTGCGGCAGGACCTTTAGAGTTGGTAAAAAGTGTTAATGCGGACGCTCGTTAGCCGTCGGAAGTCTGTGGACCATGCCTTTAAAGTGTATAGACTCACCTGAGTATTTGTCTTATCTTCTCCTTGTTATCAATGGTCCAAAGTACACTTTGTCCACAAAGCTGGTGGCGTTATTGGCCTTCCTGTCGGCGATTGCCGCCTCCAGTCGTTTCGTGGAGACATAGGAAGAACCCCAGTTAGTGAGTCCGTCTCCTAGCCATCGATGCTCCGAGATTTTCAGTTCCCTGTACATGCCGCGTATGTCCTGCAGGCTGTCACCCATGCCCACGTCAAACCCTGTAACGTGAAGTGTTAGACAGACAGTTAAAATAGTGAAGTGAACGGTAAGCGCACGCACGATGGCTCTTGGGACTATCGCGGTTCAAGGCGGAAGTCGTTATTGGCGTGGTTTCGCCACGCTAATAACGATCCCCATGTCGTAATAATCCCATGTGCATTTCATGTACGTACATCCTCGATCGCTAAATGTAGAGGGAAATATTCTCCACTAAATGGAGCCCCTTTAAAAGTGTTCGCCATCTGGCAGCAACTGCGCCGGTTCTAAAGTCCGTCATTGATGGGGCACGTAGTACGTGGAGCATGTATAGTACTCGAGGGTTGCGTCTGCCTTCGGCGTGGCCTCGGCTTGGCTCGTATCCAAAACGAGTACTGCGTCAGTTTTCGGTGAGCACTCGGGTCCACTCGCTTCGTACCCAATGAAGGGCGACGGCCAATGTTGCTCGACGGACTTTCAAAAACAGGTCTATTTAGCGGAGAATCACAGCATCGTGACGTTGTGATCACGCAGTGTTACATGACGTCCTGTCCCATGACGCCGCGATTTGCCGATAATTTTAGCGCAAAAGTGTTTTGTACTCAATTTTTGCTGAGAAGATTACCCGCTAAATTTAGCAATAAAATATCTTCGCTAAATGTAGCCGGAAAAGTTATCTGCTTAATTTAACGTGGTGTTTCTCTCCTACATTTAGTGGGAATTTAATGTAACATGACGTCAAGCTGCCACGGGACGTCAAAGTGTCACGGGATGTCACGGCGTCGCGTGACGTCGCACTGTCACATAAAAACCGTCCGTTAAGTTTAGCGGAAATACAGTCCGTTAAATATGGCGGAACGGAAATACGCTAAACTTGAATACGGCAGCGTATACCTGTTTGCAGCAGTGAGCCGCGCCTCGGCAATAGACCTGTTGTTAAATTACCCAGGCATCAATGAGAATGTTGGGAATGCCGATTTATGCGTCGCACGCGCTCGCCTTCCCCGTATAAAAGATCGAAGTAAATAACCGAAATAAGGCCTTGACCAACGCGCGTGCAAGATTCCATTTGTTTTAGGCCTTTGCTTTAGAACAGTTGCTGCTGCAGACGCCAGCACGTGCAGCGCCTGTAACTACACTCCCAGCATGCTCCTTGGTGCTTGGGTAATTTAGCACAAGGTCGATCGCCGCAGTTCATTTGCAGGACATGGCAAGGAACCGGGAATCTTTGTTTTTACATTGTGACACAACGGTGTTGTTATGCGTCCGTTTTACAACAAGATAAAAATATTCACGAAGCCCATAGAGAAAGAGGCAATTGGTGACTGCCCCCAGATTTCGTGGGTCGCTCGTGGAAAGTAAATCACAACTTGTTCTTTTTTGTTAAAAAAAAGTCTCCGAGTAAAAAAAAGTCTACGCTTCATTTTTGGAACTCGGAAACATAATTTTGATATTATTCGATAGCTCATCTAACTTCTGAGGGCCAGAAAGGCTGTTTTAATGAGCATTTCAAGTGGGAGTAATAACGTTAAAGGGCAACTCCGGTCGACAACGAAACCAAACTAAATGACTGGTATCGCGTTAGTGGCATGAAATATTATCACAGCCGAAATATTACTTTAATGTGAAACCGCGTACTCCACTAAAACAGGTTTTAAAGATGCGACCAGCTGCTCTATAGGCCTGTTTCTCTCGGCAAGGGGCGGTTGGCGTTCACGAGATGAGACCACAAAAAAGGCGCCTCCGCTAGCGTCCGCGAGACGTGACTATTTATTGCTGACGTGAAGCGTCGCTCTAGTGACCCGTCATGTACTTTCCACGGGCGTAAACTAGCGTCTGTCAGCTTCCCTTGGCTTCTGCTCATGATTCGCGCGCACTAACGGAGCGTTTGAAAGGACACAACGCTACGCACAGTGGAAACGCGACCTAAAAATATACCATGTTTCTCACCAGGGGGCTTCAAAGCTTGAGAACTACAGGTCTATAGTGGGCGGTAAGCGGGGTAGCTAGCTTTTAGTCAAGGAACACTGGCGCAGCACTTTTGTGACGTCACGTCTCGGTGGAACTGCGATCGATTGGTTGTACCACGTATTGTAGCACCCTTGTGACGTCACGTCGAGGCCGTACGGTTGATGATAAGTGTTGCCATCCCTCTAGCAGATAGTTTCGGTTTTGCCGTAGGCGCCCTAAACCAAACTTTGAGCCGTGATATTTATAAAACTACACGCAATATCGAGAAGAAAAAAATTATAACTTGTAATTCAGCAACACCACTTTAGCTAAACAAACACAACTTTGAGAAAAGAAAAACGGACTAACTTGTGATGCTCACCTTAACAAATGCCTGCGCGTCTACTTACCTGCAAAACACTCGAAGTGCCAAGCTCTGCGATCTACGCAATTAGCTCATCGAATGATGAGGCGGAACATCTATTTAGACCTCAAAATTAAGTCTGCTCTATGGCATTACGCATGGCGAAGCGTCATGCGTAGATCGCAGCGATTGGCTCTTTGAATGTTTTGCGGGTAAGTAGAAGCGCAGGCATTTCTTAGAGTGAGCGTCACGAGTTAGTCCGTTTTTCTTTTCTCACAGTCGTGTTTGCTTCCATTCGAAGTTATTTCTTCTTGTCTCAACAAATTATGCTCCACATTTTTCCAGTCCCACGTTTCTTGTTGGGACAATGGGACAAAGTCTTACCAGGAATAATAATATATTACAACGATGCAATAAATAAGACTAACCTACTCGGTGAAGATACTTGGCGTTACGTCGTTTTAGGGCTTGTACAGCTCCTTTCAATATGTCCTTCTCAGTCACGTGCCCAATAGACAGAACTATATTTACCGCTTCATTGAACGGAACTGTGAAAACAAATGGAAATAAAACACTCACACAATAAACCGAGATCGTGGTGGTGGGATATTAAAATCAAATGCTACAGCGTTGTGAGATTAAAAGAAATTGCCATTTAAATCACAGTTCGTTTTTCTCCGTAGAGGACTCGGAAAGCCACTCAATGCGATATAAAGGCCGGTTCACACACTTGCGTTTGCTTAAGACCGAGTTCTTGG
Source organism: Ixodes ricinus (assembly GCA_037355805.1). Classification (NCBI taxonomy): domain Eukaryota; kingdom Metazoa; phylum Arthropoda; class Arachnida; order Ixodida; family Ixodidae; genus Ixodes; species Ixodes ricinus. The sequence goes on from JAZHYW010070282.1 coordinate 169,681, forward strand.
GATCTCTTCCGACAAGAGGACACACGGGCACGCTGGCGCCATCTATGAGGTGACCGTGGAAGTGCGTTCCGCTAGAGCGAAGGTTATGCAGTATTTGCGAGATCAAATGTAGGTGTTATCTAAGAGCAATGGTCATTTATCTCATTGTTGGAAGTTTTAGGAACCAATGAAAAAAATTATGTGCAAAAAAAGTAGAAAATCACACGTGCTTTTAGGTACATGACAGTGTATCCTCTCGTCTTAAGAAATTACAGGAGGTTTTAACGCACTTAGTGGTTAGATGTAGCAAGTGTGTGAACCAGCATTAAGAATGGAGCTTGGAAAATTGAGAGTCCAGGAAATTACGAATCGTTCCTGATTGCACCTTTAGTTTGATGCCAATATCAGACTAAGTGTCAGGTCCCTTTAAGCTCTTAGCCAAACTCCAGGTAGTTTTATTTTGGCGCTAATTAAGATACTATTTTGTTATAACAATTAGTTTTCCTGGCTCCAAAAAAAAAGTTGATTTTCTTGTTGAAGACCATATACTTCGCTTTATTAACATACAGCCAAAACCATCTTATGGTTCAATACCATGATCCTAACAAATATCTCAAAGTACCAGCCCTCTCAGTGCAGATAACCCCGCCCCCCTCAACGTACACACACACATACACGCAGTCAAACAAACAAAACAGCAATTCGGAATAAGCATGTCCACGTAGAAAAGTTAATAGAAAGTGGCAATGTTTGATGCCTTTGATTTGCTGCCTGGAAGAAAGTGAACTACGTATCCAGCATATTCCGCAGGTATATATGATGCACTTTACAGCACGAATGAGAGAAATTAGCTTATACCATTTATCCAGAGATGATCCATCAGTTTGCTGGCAATGTCTGCTCCGGCTGTTAGTTTGTTCTCGGGTGGCAGTTTCTTAGACTTAAGATCTAACATGAGGACTAGTAACTTTCCGTGGTATTTGCCCCCTAAAAAGTGAAACAGATAAAAAAAATGGTTTGATGGTTGGTCCATGCACTAATAACCTCTTTCATTTCCATGTGCGGTGCACAGTGAGTTTCAATGATTCGTAACCGGAGACGGCCCGGAGAGCTTTAGTGATGGTTACACGAATGTTTTGCCTAAATTAGTGAATTATTCAGAAAAGTAGAGCTTCTGTTTGAAATTAACTGTTTGAATCAAAGACATATTTGTCATAGCTATTTGTTTAGTTCTCTTACTGCAGGGTTCGCTTGGTGTGTCAAACAGTTTCTTTTGCCCATTGTTAGCTTTTACATATTTGAACTTATTCAAAAAATAACGAAGACACGCAGACGTAATTCTAAAATCAATTCCGATTTTTGAGAGACGTGTGAAACAAGAACCGAAACATTTTTCTGGTCAAATGGTTTGACATCCGCGAGCTATAGTGGTCCAACATTATAATGTTTTGTTAATTTTGATCTCGTTTTGAAAGGTAATCTTAAGCGCACATCGTTGCCTGCTTCTCAGCACTAAAGGAAATATTATACAAATATGTTCGCTCTTCACTCTCTCTTGCTGTCTACTCTGGCTGTAGAGTAAACAATATTTTTACATGCAACTTTAATATAAATGTAATGGTGCGGCGGGAGCTGATTGTTTTGTGTATATATAAATATTTGGATTTTGAACTATCGAAGAATAAATCAATGCTTTAAAAATATCGCATTGCAACAGTAAGATTAAGTGATTATTATATCCAATTTTATTTCAATTACGTAGAATGAAATAAACTCGATTTTATTGAATGATGATTCATTGATACAACATGGCCAAAGTTCTAAAACCAAATTAATCCACCGTTAAACTTTTATTTCCGGTTAGATTATTTTAAAAAATTATATTATATGGGAGACATCTTTTTAGCCGCATAATTGCGAAATATTCCTGTTTTTAGAAACCCGTGTTCTTATTAAGCCCGTATCAACATTTCATCCTTTGCAAGTTATTCAATTATTTTTTGGCGACCATACCCTAATTTAAAAGCAGTATGAGTGGGTTGGTTGTACGATACACACATTTAGGGAGAGAACAGAAACGAACTGTTTGTAAATTTCTGTTCTCTGGCCAAATGAGTGTACTGTATATCATAATCTTGTTTTTGATAAAATAAAAATAAAACGTCATTAATACTATTATTATTGCATGACTTTTCTGCAAGATCTTTTCACGAGTTTTCTCATGACGGATCTCAAGAAGAGGCATTTCGTGTACCATGATCAGTGATGTCTATATTATACTCTTCATAGCAAAGGTTTCCGAAGTGAAACAGCATGTTAAACGTTGTTTACTACACAAACAAACAAAAATACATCAAACAAAAGGCACTATTCTTACCATAACTTGTTACTTTTCGAATGTAATCAAAATAGTCTTTGATTTCAGCGCTTCGATAGCAGTCTCTGTTGATGTCGCATGGAAATCCGTGATATATGCGGTATGCAGTGCCGTTTTTGAAAAACTGCACGTCAGACTCAATTGCGTTGGCCCCTTTGTTCATGAACTCGCTGACTTGTTCTTTAGAGTTCACCATGTGCGCGATGTTGTAGATCGGGCGAAGTGCTTGGCATAGTAGCTATGTGGTAAAAGACAAATGTTAATCAAAGATCTGTTATTTGTACCAAATCATGCCTTGAAAGCTAAGTACAATATCTATGTCGCACACATTTATTCGACTGTGTTATAGCAAGGATGAATTTTAATATCTAATGAGTATCATCACGAAAACAGTAAGAAATCGATTTCAATATTAAGCTAACACAACCTCATTACCACTATCAGCCACATGATCGCAAGTTATGACATCATTTAATTCTCTGAACATACACATGTGTTTTCAGTGTGAATGTTTATGCCCTCACTCCTCTGTGATGCCCCATGGTCCCTGAGGGTATTTAAATAAATAAATGAAATAGATAAACAGTTCTTGTTCCATCCCTTGCACAATACGGGAATGTAGGTGTACACATTTTTATATTATTTTTATCTATGTTTTATAATATACGCGTCTCCCGGGACCTCACAGTAAATTATCTCCGTAACAGTAATTCAGTAATATTTCATTGTAGAAACATAGAAGGAACAAGATCGATATAGTCAATAATTCAGATAATAAGCACATACCACTCGCAGAATCTAGCATAGGTACTGTACGTGTTCGATTTTAATTAGAATAACGCTCCTTAAAAAGGGGGCGACTGTGAGATATATATAAAAAAAAACATCTTCACTGTGTGCTTAGAGAACAAATGAATTGCACAAAAAAGAAACCTGATAGAATTTTTTAATATCTAACGTGCAGTGTTCCATCAGTATATAGTTATTTACTGTCTTAAAAATCACATTAACGCAAAAAAACACTAAAATAAAAGCCTACCCCGAAAATTGAAGCGAAAAAGTAAAGAAACCTCTAAAAAATTGGCCGATCTCACCAAGCGTTCGGTACAAGTGTGAAGCCGCCTTCCCCTTAATTCAGAAGAGGCAGGCGGCTGTGCCCGAGATGGCTCGTGCTGTTTCGTGCTCTGCACGCACAGAGATCCAGCGAGATTTGGGCACGTGCAGAAAGACTAAAGTTCCCTCGATGCATTGGGGTGGCGGTGGCGTAGTCAAACTGGCTCGTGAGATCGATCTCTTCGTAAACCGATCTGTTATAGTTGTGGGGTTCTCGTCCGATTCCCCAGGCCCCTGTTTCCGGACGAACGGGACACTGCGGCGCATAGCTCTCGGAAGAAAGGGTTTACTCCTGTGTCACGTTCATCCGGAGACAGGCCCCCGGGGAATTGGACGAGAACCCTACATAGTTCAAAAATCCGCTAAAACTATTACCCAAATGATTATTGAGCTCGAAGTGAAGTTGATTCTTTTTTTTTCAAGCGCAGAACGAATATTTGCCGCTAAAATGTTTTTTTTTCGAATAATTTATATGACTCACAAAGTAACGGTTAATTAATAATAGCGAACGTTTTCACTTAACGTAGTAACATAGGGTTAATTAGAGTGACGTAGAAAAGCAAAACACTTGATGGTAAATCACACATATGAATATTACGCACTCATCAGAAGCATTTCCGCTTCGTACGTTGCTGCGCATTGCATATGAAAGTGGTTGCTTCCCCGGAAATATTGTATTTTATAAGGTCAAGGTAAGTTAACATAAAAATAATTAGATACAAACCAGGATCCACTGAAAATCGACCCAAAGATTTTTTTAAGAGGCCGGAACAGTAAATTGTCCATCAATAATCAAATATCTGATATTGTCGAGACCGGTTATAACCGAAGTCGGTTCCAATGAAATAGTAGCTATAGTGAAGCGATCACGATTTGCCATTCTCTTTGCACTTCGTTATAACCGAAGTCGGTTATAACGAAATAGTAGATATAGTGAAGTGATTTCCGATTCCCGTTGACTTCGTTATAACCGGTCTCGACAGAACTCCGTTTCACTTTACGTCCGACAGCATACGACACTACAGTCCGATGAAGCTATCCAAGCAGCGCAAAAGCCACGACGATCATCGTATTTTTGCTTTTGTTCTCACCGACTAACCAATGACACGCAATAAATGCGCCGCGATCCTGCCCCCCCCCCCCTTTTTTTTTCTTCTGTGCGTGATTGGTTTACCTCGGAATGACGAACCAACAAAACATAACGAGCGCAGGGACGATGCAATTTTAGCACGGACGTATTCCCTCCATCGGATCGGATCGTGGGAGGAGTGGAGTCTCCGGCAATTTGGCGAATCGCCGGAAACTACGCAAAAGAACCAATTCGGAAGTCGCGTACATTTCGGGTTAGAGCAGCGAAGCCCAAATATTAATGAGAAACGTCCCTTGGCTAGTTGCTCAGCATTTCATGGAGCCCGGATAAGTGAAGCCTGATAACGGGGGAGGTCACGGGACCAGGGGGGTGGGCGAGGAGGACTGAGGTAGGCGAGGAGGAGCTCGACCACCTGTGCGCACTGACGGAGAGGAGCTCGAGAGTATGGAAGGCTCTAGAATATCGCAAGGTTTATCCGGGCGGCATACGTGAAAATATGCCGGCCTGATAAATCGAAAAAACGAAAAACTATGCCCCCGATAAAACCGAAAAAAAAACCAGTATTACTTCTCATCTATATAGATTGTGGAACTGGAAGTCTAACTGCAATTGTTTCTGGAAACCTGAAATCCAGATTGCACGAAAAAGGAACAATTTCTGGGCACCTGAAATCAAGATAGAATCCAGATAGATTTCCAGTTCCATCAGACAGATAGCGAAAAGTTGTACGTGGGCTTTGGTAGAGATCGCTAAACATTTGAAATGCTAGGACATGTCACGTATGCAACACAGTTGCCTAGCACGTTGCCATAAATTTTATGCTTATCTCTTACCCCCGCCCCCCCCCCTCCCCCCCCCACAAAAAAAAAATATGAACACTTAATATACTTGTTTGCCACCCCAATCTTAAAGAAAAAAGAACTCTTCACGTAGAAAAACGTGCAGTGTTATCTTTTTTTTTTTTAACGTTCATAATTGTTTATACGAGGCCAAGGAAAACAAGTTTTGAGACTGAAGTTAGCACCTTCAAAAATCCGTTAGGAAACTTCACTTTTAAACTTTCGAATGACTAAATAGTACCCTTTAACTTTTCACTTTTTGGAGCTCTTTACTCACCAACGGCACAGTGGCAAATAGAAGTAGTGTGATCGTGCTATTTCCGGTAGCCATTCTTGAGACAACTGAAAATAAGCAAACGAATAAAGTACATTCACATCATATTACGGCATTCCAAATATCGAGGTTCGAAAAGCGCCGCCTAGTAAATCGGCATTCTTCGCTGCATTTTGATCATTTGTTCCTGCTTAATCATTTCCAGACAGGAGTCAGGATATATTACTGACCATTGAACGGTACATTCCGGGAATAGCGGTGCAACGAAGTTGTCTCGATCACTGCCCGATCGTGCAGGGTGAAGGACGACCGCCATCATAATGACAGAGAAAAAGAAAGAAAAAAGAAAAAGAACAGCCTGCAGAAGTGACTCGGGTATAGCCGAGGATGGTATGTAGAATATTCGAACGAAGGAACCTCGGGGTTGTCTCGCAATAGCAGGCGACATTTCGCTAAGAGACTGTGCATGGGGCCTGGGACTCAGAAACGCCTAGGGGTGTGTTTATAGTCCAGACTTGTGCCTATCTCAAATACCCTACTAAAGATATTGTATTTTAAATACTTTTTGAGGTATCTTTGTGTCTTGCAAATACTTCTGTGCCAGAGTATTTGATACTGTATTTTAATTGCATTTCTTATTATCTTGTGCTCATTATATCAACTACATTTTTGACGTTCCGCCATTTCCCCAGTTTTTCAGTATGAAGTGGCGTGGGCGAAGCACGAGCCAGCGTGAACATTCTTTGGAGCAACCAAATCCTGTTGCTAGCTCCGTCAAGCTATGGTGACCTAGATTGAGCTCGTAAAAACATCGCTTGTGAGCCGATTGTGACTCATATTTCACCCCAAAGTTAGTACAATGAATGTTTTCCCCTCACATTCCCAAGAGTTTTCCCAAAAATAATCAAACAAAAGGGGTGGTTTTACGGAAGTAAAGATTGCCACACTGAGGCGATACGCAGGACGAGAAACGACCAACGACAACAATGCAGACTTCAGTGTTAAAAAAATAACAAATAGAAGAAAGTGAGAACAAAAAGAAAACTTTTTCCTCCTTGTTGTATACTTGACCCCGCTACGGCAAAACGTCGAGGTTTGTTTTATTTCCTTTTTGTCGTCAGTCCGGCACTTATTGATCTCGCGAACACTGTCTGTAAGCGAACATTGATAAGCAGAGAGCAGCACAGGAAACGAACTACGAGGAGGATGAACTTTCGAAATGCCAACAAAGCATCCACCAACGTTGAGTGAATTTCTGAACGCAACCTACTCGAAGAAGGTGCGACCAGTGCCGTGGCTACTATGCGTGCTATCATTGTTATCCATTCACTCATTTCCGCATCCCAAGTTCGTTTATAGTGAACTCCCCATAGAGGGACTATGGATTGTAGTTAAACCATGCGTCTAAGGCGCGCCGCAGGACGTGATATTCAGCGATATCACTATAGCTGAAGGGACCTCCTTTTTCTTTTTTGTCCCAGAAATGTTTTGTAACATGTATCAGTGATATCCTGCTGCTTATAGTTAGACTGCATATAATCGCCCTACGGTGTTTTTTTTTTTTCGTTTTGTGCTGTTGCGTGTTAAACACCATTCTGATAAACCAGATTTGCGCTACTGTATAATTGTGTATGTCACTGACGTCGATACAACTTACGCAATGCGGAAATATCTTCAAAAGTAATTGAATTACATTTCTAAGTATTTGTACTCTACCCAAGACACTTTGCAGTGGAAGTACTTGAGTAGTATTTGAGATACTTTACGAAGCAGGTATTTAGGGACCTAAATACTTTTATCGAGTATTTTTCCCAACACTGGTTTATACTATGTCCTCAAATGTGGTCGCCTGATTTCCTCCCGATGACAGCCCGGAAGGTTTGTGCTGTTGCACTGCCGCAATCCTGGCGGTGTCACAACAGCGGTGGTGGATGTGGCTCACTCCTGTTCAGCCGCAGCTCGCTCTCCAGCTTGACAGTCCGCGGAATCTTCAACAACCAGGAGTTCAGACGCCGCGACAACGCTGACACTCGCGTTCGTTGTTGTTTTTTTTTTTTTTTTACTGGAACTTTTTACGATTTGCAGATAAAAAGAAAACAATTCGTGATTAAAAAAGATATATGAATTATTACATGGGAAGGGGATGGCTGAAGCCGTGTTGTGGGATTAGGGTAGGAGGAGTGGGATAGAAGCTATATGCGAGGAGTTGTGCACGCTTGACAATCTTGCTGGGGTGCAGATAGGCATCCTGGCGGTCGTTCTGCTCCTCAATCTTCCTGACGGCAGAAGAATCTGCCGTTCAAGTACTTGGAGTCACCTCACAATTTTCTCGCAAGGCCACTTTTACTATCATATTGGGCTAACGTGTTTTGGCTGGGGGGGGGATGTTCGGAAGTGTGCACGAAATGTGTCATGATCGGCACGTGGTATATCCTGAATATCTGTCCTACCGGAGAGAAGCGTGAGCAGTCCCCGATAACATGCAGGAGATTAGCCCTGCACTCCGATCCGCAGTGACTGCAGCGAACTGGTGTGTCCGCGGCTGGGGGTGTCATTTCCTGATGATATGCGGTGTGAAGGCTGCGTCAGCGAAGACTTTGTTTAAGAAAACTTCTTGGTCGCGTGAGAGTCGTAGCTTCGCATCGACTTTAGGCGTAGGTGTTATTGTTCTCAGAAATTGTTTGCGTCCTCTGCGGTGTTTCGTTCTGATATAGGAGAGGTACTATCGATATGCCGTTCTCACTGAGTTTGTGATCCATGCATAGGGATAAAGTTGCGGGTCAAGGGGAGGGTAAGAGGCGACTGAGTCAATACTCCCTCGGGCTGCCGTGGCTGTGTTATGTGCCACTGCGTTCCCTCCAGCCAATCCTGTGCGTGCTGGTGTCCAGTGAGTACGTAACTTGTGTCCAAATTTTTGTAAGTCCAGCACTTGCTTCCTTATTACCTCAGCCGTGGCGTCGTTCCTGCTAATGTTCTCGATTTCTTCGAGCGCTTCTTTGGAGTGGGTTTTTATTCTTATGAAGTCATGTTGTGGTAGGGGGCCGGGGATTGAGGTACGGGCTCCCATATTGCCAGGAGTTCAACCTGCCGGGCGTCCCCGTAGAGAAAATGACATCTATGGACGCCATTTTGTTCCTGTCGTGTGGGGCAGTACCAGGCCATGCCACCTTTGCCGTCGTTAAAACTGGCGTCTGTGTTGATGACCATGTGATCTCGTTACAACTGTTCGTGCTGATTGGCAACACAAATTCGAAGCGGCCTCTTGATCTCGAGACGGAATTGCCTGTTGTCTCATTTGAATAATCGGGCTGTCTCATGGGGGACTCGAACTGGAGTCCCGCTTGTCTACGTGACTCAGACTCAGTATCAGCGTGTGTTGCGCTTATAGGCGCTAGAGTTACTAATTCGGTGAGCCGGTCTATCCGTGTATGTTTAGGAAGTCCAGTGATGATGCAAATACTGGCAGGATGCAGGAGCTCGACATCCTCCATGCATTTCTTCGAGAGGACGTAACTTGGAAATCCATATAGAAGTTTGCCGACAGCGACTGGCCGGACCGAGGTCTGACGGGCCTTTTGTCGCTCGTCTGTCTTGTCGGATCCACGTTCGCGGGCTGTTACAGCTTGCTAGTTGCACCCCGAATATACGAAGTTGTCCGTTTTCGTACGCTATGGCTTCATTTCCTATTAACCATGTTGAATTAACCTGAGACTGGGGTAGAGAAGAAACATCAAAACGTAGAAGGGACAGAAAATAGGCATGACGACGTCTCAAACTCAACTAACTCGTTTATTTAGTCCACCTCCTTATATAGTCTGAATCTCAAGGTCCTCTCCACCAAAACAAGAAAGGATGTAGTCTATACAGTTCAAGCGCCACAGTCTCCATCACACAGTGCAAGAACGTTGACAACCTTTAAAGGTCGACGCGATAAGGCCACGTCCATCCACCTTCAATCTTGAACAAAAGGTCTCTTCCCCTATTATTCTAAACACAATTCGTACTTCTGAATCATAGCAGGCGCTTTCCACATACAAACAAAAACTGTAACGGTAGTTGGGACAACACACGTAGAAAGCCAAACAAAACAAAACGCCTTACGTTTTTGTTTTGTTTTTTGTAAAATCACAACCAGGGTCGCACCCCAAACAACCTAAATCACAAATTAAAAAAAAAATTTACATTCTTAGAAAGATTTTTGAATTGCTTCCAACCTGTAGTGAAGCCTTACTTATGCAGTTGCCGAGAGACTTTATCCGCACTGTCTCCTTACCACTCTCTTTACATCGTTCCTCTCTTTGTGTATTATTTCCGTCTTCGACCAGAGCGCCGCGCAGTTGTTACATTCATGAATATGTTTGGCGATTTCCGAGTTTTGTGCATTGTTCTTTACATTTCTTTTATGTTCGTTTAATCTATCATTGATGCAGCGTGACGTTTGTCCTACATACTGAAATCCACACTCCCAATGGTATTTCATACACAACACCTGTCTCGCAACATACCGATTTTTCCCGATGAGCCATTTTACACTCACTCACACATGTTTGAAAAGGCGTCAATTTACTTAGCCTAAAATCTAAACTAAAGATCGTGTCTACTCCAAACTGCCTCGCGCATGCCTTCAGGTTGTGAGAGATGTCATGAAAATGTGGGATTATAGCAAAGCGGTTCCTTGATTTCTGCTCCGTTTCTCTCCTGCCTTTAATAAACGATTCGAATTGCCGTTTTATAAAACTGTCGTCATATCCTACGCTAATCAACCCTTTATACTGCCTTTCCACCAATTCAGTGATATGATGGACATGACCTTTCTAACGCGTTCCTGACCGATGACTTTACAATTTCAGCCTTTACGGTCTTCGAATGACAACTCCTTCTTGGCAAAACCGGTTTCGAATTTTTTTTTCCCGTATTCCTAACAGAACTTTCGATTCACGTGAGGACGTAAATCTAGAAACTGCGGAACATCATCCTCCAATTGGCCCAAATACCGTACCAGTTTTTTTTTTTTTTTTTTTTTGTGGAAAGGGCGTGTTATGATTTAGAAGTACGAACTGTGTTTAGAATAATAGGGGATTAAACGTAAACCTTTCGGTGGACATCCACCTGGTTAGGAATGACAAATGAATGAAAGGAAACTCTAACCAAAAATTGATACGGAGCCCGACGTTTCAAGGCCAGTTTGGCCCCTTGATCACGGGTGACTGTTCTTGTCCTTGTCGTCGTCTTGCAAATTGCCCGGTGTTTTTGGTTTCTTTAAAGCGGCCGTTGTATCTGCACGTGCTTTATGGTTCGTGGCGCCTCGCGTGATGCACCGCAAACCAGACACATAGGCGCTTGGCAGTGTCCCAGCTGATCGGTTGACGTTATTCCACTTCGTTCCTCTTGACCGTTTCCCGGCATTCCTGAATTCTCGCGTTAAGCAGACGACGCTCGGCTTATTCCACGATCCTGTGACCTTCGCGTGTGTTAACTAGCCGTTTTAGGCGTAGACTCTTCGGAATTACCTGCAGTCCCTTGCAAGTCAACCGATCAGCTGGGACACTGCCAAGCGCCTATGTGTCTGGTTTGCGGTGCATCACGCGAGGCGCCACGAACCATAAAGCACGTGCAGATACAACGGCCGCTTTAAAGAAACCAAAAACACCGGGCAATTTGCAAGACGACGACAAGGACAAGAACAGTCACCCGTGATCAAGGGGCCAAACTGGCCTTGAAACGTCGGGCTCCGTATCAATTTTTTGGTTAGAGTTTCCTTTCATTCAATAATAGGGGAAGAGATCCTTTTGTTCAAGATTGAAGGTGGATGGATGTTGCCTTATCGCGTCGACCTGTAAGAGTTGTCAACGTTCTTGCATTGTGTGATGGAGACTGTGGCGCTTGAACTGTATAGACTTCATCCTTTTTTGTGTTGGTGGAGATGACCTTGAGATTCAGACTATATAAGGAGGTGGACTAAATAAACGAGTTAGCTGTGCTTGAGACGTCGTCCCGTCTATTTTCTGCCCCTTCTACGTTTTGATGTTTCTTCTCTACCCCAGTCTCAGGTTAATTCAACATGGTTAATATTCACCAGCTTGCCTCCACCCTTACGATTCTTTCATTTCCTATGTACACTGGGATCTGCTGAGCACGATTGGTGCGAGTTTTTCCATCAAAACTGATCAGCTGGGTCTTTTCCGGGGAGAGTTGGAGTCCTATTTTGTCAAGCGTCTGCGCAACACTGAGGAGCGCTGCTTGCAGTTCCGCTTGCATGGCCTATTTGTGAAAATAGTCAGCAGCTTCCACCTATATAGTTAAATCAATGGCATATTTGGTGAATCCAGCTGCGGTATCTCGTTCCAGATTTTCCGCGACTCTCGTCATGGCCAGGTTTAAAAAGCATGGGCCCGAGGATGGAACCCTGGGGCACCCCCCCCCCTTTATCCAGGAAGTAGGTTCTCGGGGTCCATCCCGGAGCCACGCCCTTTAGTTGTATTGGTCGTTGCTGTAAGAATTCCCGTATTCAATCCCATGCCTCTGAGTGGGATAACGGGATGCTAGCTCCTGAAAAATAACTTCCTGAGAGACGTTATCAAATGCTTTCCGTATATCGAGGGTAAGTACGTAGTCAGGGAGGTTTCTTCTGCTCTTTCTGTTAATGACCTGTCGCTGTAACCAAAGACAATTGCGGGTGCCCAGATTCGGGCGAAACCCCGCCTATGCCGGATGAAGTTGAGGGTATCCACATTCGATTTGGTGCTGTAGTCGTGTATGGTCCAGTATGGAGCATTCGCTCCATAAGCTTGCATACTGTTGAAGTTAGTGATGTCGGCCGGAAATATCTGGGGTTCAATTAATCTTTCCACGGCTTTGGTATTGGGCATATGAGACAGAGCTTAAGGCAGTCAGGAACGGTCCCAGTGTCCCAGGAGTCATTGATGATCTGCAGTAGTTTATTTATGGCGTGTTCTGGTAGGTTCCGGAGTTCCTGCCACCTGATGTTGTCATGCCCAGGGGCCGACCACGGCTTGCCTTGTTTAAAGGCTGCCATCAATTCTCCCATCGTCAAAGGTTGCTCGAGTCCTTCAGCTGTTTGGAAAATAACGATACGGAGCAACGGCTCTCCCGGGGTTTTCCTAGCGCTGGGGGAAAAATATGTAAGAGACAACACCTTCCACGTTCATCTTTAGGGAAGAGGGTGCCGATTACCGGAGTGCTTTTCTGGCGGCCCAGCATAGATCTAAAGATGCCCCAGAGTTTCCTAAACCCAGGCTTCCTGCCGAGCTTATCACATAATGTTTGCCAGTATTCCGGCTGTAGTTGTTGCTGGTGTTGTTGAAGGGTCTGACAGAGGTGTTTGAGGTGAACGCGATATTTGTGCCGCCTTTCCCCATCACGATATAGCTTCGTGAGGACTTTCGCCTCTTTCCAGAGTCGGGCAAGCCGGCTGTCTATTGGTCCGGTGTCATCGTCACAGCTGATTTCTTCCCTGGATTGCTTCCTTGTTTCCCCGATTGCATTCGCCAGCATCAGGAAATTAGTGAGATTGTGGCCCAGTATTGCACGGAATTTGTCCCAGTTAGTTAAAGTTCTGGTGGTTTTCATTCGAAGTTTGTTGCGATTTAGTGTGATAATTATGGGGATGTGATCACTGCCCCATGTAGTCCCGTGTGTCTCCCAGTGACGAACTATTCCTGTCGTGCCGTGTGGGCGTCGAGTGCGTGTTGACGATATCAAGTTTGTTGAAGTCGATCGTCTATGCAAGCGCCTTACCCCGGGTATCTTCGGTAGGATATCTCCAGTTTCGATGCAGCGCGTTAAAGTCCCCCCCCCCCTATAAGAATTGGAAGACCAGCTACATATTTCTTAATGAATGTTAGCCATGAAAAATCGTCTTTGCGCTGCTTTCCGTGAAAGGTCTAGAGTATACCGATGCCACGACTAGCAGCTGTTGGCCAGGAGGTCGGACTTTCACCGCGACAATTTCCTTGACATTATTGCACAGGTGCTGGATGTCAGCCTCCACAGCTACTGAATCATTTCTGATGAGCAGTGCCGCCTGTCCCATTGCCAGTGGCTGCTTTTGGCCTTTAAACTGACGTGTTATGCTGGGTTTTCGGAACATTTTGTAGCCAGCGAGAAAGCATTCGCCGCGTGTTTCTTGGAGTAACATAGCGATTGGCTTGATATATTCGGTCTGTTCGTGGAGCGTGGATTTTGCTTTGCGTGCAACTTGTGCAGTTCCACTGTACGCACGTGGGTCGCAGGGCCATTGCGGATCCGTAGATTTGCGAAGTTTAGGTTCGTCTGTAGCCTGTCGAAGATAATACATAACCTCCGCGAATTTGTCGTTCATTCTGGTCTGGAGCTGTGTGGTGGCTTCCTGGATTTTGTCACTAACCTGCTGTTCAAGCCTCTGCCGATCGTTAGTGGCCAGACTCGGACACACTGACGGTTATTAGTGGGCACACTCGGACACACTGCCGGTCGTCAGTCGCCACACTCGGACACACTGCCGGTCGTTAGTGACCACACTCGGACACACTGCCGGTCGTTAGTGGCTACACTCGAACACACTGCCAGTCGTTAGTGGCCACCTCGAACACACTGCCGGTCGTTAGTGGCCACACTCGGACACACTGCCGGTCGTTAGTGGCTACACTCGAACACACTGCCAGTCGTTAGTGGCCACACTCGAACACACTGCCAGTCGTTAGTGGCCACACTCGAACTCACTGCCGGTCGTTAGTGGCCACACTCAGATACAGGTTCTTAACCAGCCTTGAGCCTGGCCGTCTTCAGGTTGCAGCGGTGTGTCGTGCACGTCGGCAGCCTTGGACTCAATTTCGTAACGTTGGCCCAGACTTTTACGAAACACGTTACTAGTAACGCGTTAATTCTATCTTGATTCTTTTCGGTAACTGACGACTTAGTTACTTTTGGAGAGAAGGCTGGAGTAACGCGCATTTTCGATTACGTTTTGATGGTAGTAGCGAGTAAGTGTATTTATTACTTGTGGAAAGGAGCGCGTATAACACAGGTTATCCAACTGTGTTAACAGCGCAGCTTGCGCATGTGACTTTTACGCAAAAGAAAAAATAGAAGCCCCAGCAAAGAAATAAGACGCACATGAATGCGTTTTCAAACTACACTCTTCGTCACATCAAGAATGTTGTTAAAAACATTTAAGAGCGCAGCTCTTAGGCGCCCGTTTCGGCTTGATGGCGTCGCCGTCGCTGTCGCCGTCGGCGCAACCACGCGGTGCATTATGGGACGCGTGACGTCACTGATGACGTCATCAGTGACGTCATTGTGATGACGTCATCCTCATAGTCATCGTCATCATCACGATGACGTCACTGATGACGTCATCAGTGACGTCATCATGATGACGTCATCGTTATCATCACAATGAAGTTATCCTCATCGTAATCGTCATCATCAGGATAACGTCACTGATGACGTCATCGCTAGTGACGTTACTGATGACGTCATCAGTGACGTCACTAGTGACGACGTCATCATCATCATCGCGATGACGTCACTGATGACGTCATCGTCATGTGTGATGTCATCACTGACGATGGTGATGACGTCATCCCGATGACGTCACGTGACACGTGTGAGGTCACGTGACCCCGGTGACGTCGCGTGACGTGACGTGAGGAGGAGGGAGGAGGGGTATACGCTCCCGTCAATACCCTTCCCTCCTCCTCCTCCTCAAAAGCTGCGCTCTAATTCGGTGTTACAGGGGGTTGTAAGCTACTTTCATTTTTTGCACCAAGAAATTAAAGACAATTAAGATAAATATGATTAACAATATAGACTTTAAAGGGGTCATGAAACGATATAGGGTTGTAACTAACGTTCATGACTTTTCAGAGAGTACTGGTCCTAGTCTGGCCCAAGTCACAGACCGCCACTGATTCAGAAGCTTCCTCGTCACGGTGAAATTGCGAGGATAAAGGGGGACTATTTGTTCAGTCTTGCCTGCGCAAAGCTTAATGATGAAATTGAGGCATCGAAACCAGCCGCCTGACGACGGTCGAGCGCGACCCATGGATTGGACGCGAAACTGCGTGAGCACTCGACTTCGGCTCGTAACAATCAATGCCTCGGTTGCCATAGCGACTATGTCATTGTAAGCAGTCACTTGTGGTTGTGACGAAGTCTGTCACACTAAAGCGCAAATGTCTGAACCAGCGAACCCAAGCAAGAAGGTGTGCAGAGCATAGACGACTGACCTTGTCATCTCTTTCAGCCACCTATGGCTAATAACTATTGAAATGCTTTTCGTCCAAAAAGGCTCGAGAGATGCGCGTCACAATTGCTATAAATATATCAATAAAGGAAAATATTAGACATCTCTCTCAAAATAATTTGTTTTTTTAAAGATTTCTTTGACTTTCTATTTTCAGATGCACTCGTGGAACAACCATTTAGGGGAAATGGGAGTTTCTAAATTAGAAGCGTATAGGTAGCATCATTTTACTGTCAAGAAGGTAAGGGCAACGGGAAAGAGCATTTTTGAGCTCTGTGTCTTTGGTACGCTGTGAAAGCTAAGTATTTATCACAGTCGGTAGAGTTTTATGGAAGTAAACGATGGTAAAATGTTTTATTAAAAACATACTTATGTCGAATTCTGTGTCACCGCAACGCAGTATTCCCGGCTTCGCTTATGGTTCAATGGAAGGTGAAGAGAACAAATCTAGATGTTATAAATATTGATTTTATTAACCTAAATCGTACGTATTTTTGTTGTGATATTAATCAGACAGGTATCAGGAATTGGTCTTTCTCTAACTCCGCTGCATGGCAGCATTCCAGAATGATGGTGAGATGCCCTGTGGAAACATCTTCAATCTTAGAAGTATGAATGCTCTTTTTACAAGATTACAATACTTATCGGAAACGGCTATTATTTCTTTTTTGGGTGATATATTGAAGGAAATAAATGTCCTTCGCAATAATATGAACACGAAAAAAGGCTGCTCACTAACGACTTAAATATAACTATATTTGCCCTGTTTTAAAGTAGAACGTGTGGTTTATTGTCGCCACGTGATTTTAGTCAAGTTAGAACTCATTCTTCATGACATGATTTATTTAGAAATAATGCACGATTTAGTGAGGCTAAGGTGCTGTGAAGCAACTAGTAACGAATCGATTAGTATTAATTAGCGAGGTTTAAAAACTAGGCAGATATAGAGAAAAAGTGATTTAGTTGGATTGAATCTGATTTTACTAAAATTAATTTAATTTGAACTAAGAAGTCCAACCTATTCACTTTGTTCTCACTTTCTTTGAAATACAATATCTGGTTAACGTCAAGATATCTCTGGTATCGATTGCCTGATAAGTTCTAACCAACTTACGAAACTGACGGGGTGCACGCTCGCCGTTGCTTACCTCCAGTAATAGTACTTTACCTATATAACGGAAGCCCTGGCGTATTGTCAAATGTCCTCCAACGCAAAAGCACCAGACGAAGACAGAAAGAGACACTTCTAAAGGCTGGCTTGTAACTGAGGATTAATCGTCGTGACCGTTGGTATATATGGCGGAGCCGTCAAGAACTACACGAAAAGAAAATGAATCCTTGCTTACGTCACCGGTTTCCTCACTCTAGGATTGCCCGGCTCTTTCCCAGATCTTGCGAGGGAAGAAGCGGTAATGTTCTTTTCATGATGAAATTGTTCTTTTTTTTTTTTTTACTGAATATGTAATACGTGCCACGAAATAGCTTGCTGTCATATCCGGTATTTCTCAACTTGGTTCCCTCACATCCGGAAGGAATAAAAAATATATTTTCAAAACCAACGTGTATCGCGTGTAGACTTCAGACTGGCTAACGGCAAAAGCTTTCCTGACGGCATCATAGCAGAAACATTAGAGAGTTTTAGAATAGAAGGCCGCAAAGCTTGGGGGCCCCAAAGAAATAGGGGTTCACCACTGCGCTTGGGTTTTGCGGTTGGCGCTCGCCCCCAACGCAAAATTCGAGGAATAGCGTGGGGCCCGTATTTGCTTGGGGCCGGTTTGCGTCGGCAAACGAGGCGGCGCCCTTTCCGCTCGCTTCGGAGCAAATTCATCATGGTCGCTGCAGTATAAGCCAAATGCATTTCCAATGAATGGTGCAACCAGCTTTCGCTTTGTTTTATCTGGCCATATATAGCGGTGGGCAGGCCCCATTTTAAAGATCGTCCCTGGTTCTGGCCGTTCCTAAGCCTAAGAAGACCCAGTATCCGTTGACATGGCAAAGCATTGCTACACCGTGGCTGCGAGTGGATTTCGCTCGTGGCACGATACCAGCCAGGTTGAAAACAAGAACTTCAAGGCTTCAGAGTCGCTCCAGCTCAGATCTTAATAGAGCAGCTGAATGCTTTGTATGCTCGCTCGCGTTCGTCTCAGTTTCGGTATAGTTGAGGGCCTAAATCTTCGGCGACAGACGGTCAAATAGCGCACACGAACGCCCAAAAAAGTCCGAGAAAGAGCGCCAAATTAGAGCTCTACGGATAGGATTGTTTCGGCTGATAACAGCCAACAATGTTTATACTGATTTTAGATTGTCTCTTGTTTTAGCCGGCTTGATTGGGATTTACCTTAACTATTATTTGTAAACAAAGACTACTTGCTAGGCGTACATGTGTTACGTTTTTTTATATTTTCTTTTTTGATTATTACGCTCGTTAGTCGCATTCGCGCTGCAAGCGATAAACGTAAGTGCGCTGCGCTGCGTTGCGAAGCCCCTATTATCAGCCGTCGACGCAAACCTTGTTGCGTTTGGGCCACCCTAATTTCTTAGGGGAGCTCAAACATTGGGGCCTCCTACTCTAAAACTCTCTGACTGCATAAGAAAAGGTGGGCGTGGCGAGGCCTCTTATTGCTAAATTATTATATTAAAAATGTTCCCTGAGATTTCTTTCTTGGGGCAATTGATTACACATTACTACACTTTATTCGTTGCACCACGGTTCCAATGAACTCATAAAAGAACACTTCCCAGTTTGTTTAAACCAATTCACTCGTAATAAAACTATTACATTCTTCAAATGATCGATATCCGGGCCTGCCTGTATATCTATAGTCATTTTTCATCCGAAAAAACCTGTATGTAGCCACCCGCAAAAAAAAAACAAAAAACATGATTTTACTTTTTTTTATTTGCCTCTAAAAAAGTGCAAGAAGTGTAATATAAGCTAACCATTCGATTAAATAGGTAAACAAATTTAGATGCAATAAGTCTGCTTCTGAGGTCGGGTGTTAGGTGTCACTCTTATGAGTGCCATCTTTGCTTGGTCGCTGTTTTGCGCCTCCGAGAGGTAAATATTCGGGCGTGATTCAGTAAGCTCGAACAGCTGACCATCGCCTATCAGCCGGATTGTTTACACGCAACTTAAAGGTTAGCATAAAAATGAAAGACGTTTACAAATATCTGTGATGCAAAATTAGAGCTCAGCTCTTGAGTAGGAGAAGTGGACGGTACGGAGGAGGGTATGGCCCTCCCGTAACCTCACCTCCTCCACCTTTACCCGCTAAACTTAGCTGGAAAAATATCCTGGTAAATTTAGCGGAAATATTTCTCCCGCTAAATTTAGCGGACAAAGTTTTCCCGCTAAACTTAGCGAAAAAAAATCCCCGCTAAATTTAGAGGGAAAATTTCCCGCTAAATCTAGCGGAAAATTTCCACGCCAAATGTAGCGGCAAAATTTTGTTCGCTATCTTTAGCGGACAAAATGTTCCGTTAGATATAGCGGGAACATTTTTCCGCGAAATTTAGTGGGAATTTTGTCCGCGAAATTTAGCAGAATATTCTTCCGCAGTTTAGCGGGAAGCTTTTGTCCGTTAAACTTAGTTGGGAGTGTTTTCTGACAAATTTAGCGTAAAAATTTTCCCGCTGAATTTTGGCGGGAAGATATCCCGGCTAAATTTGGCGGGTTAAGTTCCCCCCTAAATTTAACGGGAATACTGACGTCACGTGTCCTCAACACCGATTCAGCTGCCCCGCCAAATTTAGCATGGAAAATGATGTCACATGTCTTCGTGTCACATCACCCATGAACAAATACAGTTCCCCTCCGCTAGATTTAAAGAAACAATTGACATCACGTAACCTCAACACAAATTCAGTTTCCCGCTAAATTTAGCGGGGCGGTTACGCCGACTGGCCAACGTTACTCGATGAACTCAGTTTTCAAACTCCTACGCAGAGCGTGATCCCTCCTCGCACCCCTCAGCCGGGCTAACACTGTTCGAAGCGCCAACCTTCTTGCTCGCTGCGGCGCGTCTTGCAACAGTGGTTCAAAACACGGCCGCAGCCGGCAAGATGGATGACGCTTCAAACAGCATTTACAAATCTAGGGTCACGTCAGTTTTCGCTGACACACGTCAGCGGAAACTGACGTGTGTCAACGCGTGTCTTAGAAGGGATCGCGCTCTTCGTGGAGTTTGCCAACTGAGTTGATCGAGTAGCGTTTGCCGACGCCGATGCCGACGCCGACGCCGATGCCGACGTCGACGCCAACGCTGATGCTGACGCCAACGCTGACGCCGCGAAACGCGAAACGGGCGCCTAAGAGCTGAGCCCTAAAATCGGTTAGTACGATGTTCCATGTGCACGTCTGCTGGACAGACACGACCGGTGAAATCGGTTTCTTTAGAACATGTGCTTTACACAGCTGGATTATGGTTCCATCAAAACAACTGCAGACTCCTCCCGGACATTTTTGCTCTGTCAGCGACCACGTTGAAACTGTCGCCCCCAGGAGGCAGTGATTTAGAACGCTGGCCATAAAGCAAACTGAGCATAAGTCAACAGCGAGCTCCGGGTGTCATATATTTCTCTATCTCAAATACTCTGTTCGAGGTACCATATTTCAAATACATTTGGCAGTAGTTTGGAATATTACAAATACCTTTGATCGAGGTATTTGATCTTCTATTTTACTTCCTGACAATTTTTATCGGTTCTGTATAGCTGGTGGCAGTGGGAAGCTCTAAATAATACGACTCGAATAACTTTGAATCCTTCATATTGGAACCCTACAAAAGTAAAATATGGCAACCGACTAAGTGTTCGCCTTGATGGCGAACTTGTGGGGAGCCTCATGAAAGAAAAATCGCTATTCCTGGTTTTCTCATTCCACATATGAAGGCCTGCACAGACGTTTACATCTTCCTTATCTGACTTGATAGCCTCGGAGATAACCCACCTTTTAAATGTAGCTCATTCAGAAATAAAAGTTCTGCTGCTTCGGTTCACACGATGTGTGCAAAGCGAAATAGGTCATCTGAAGTTTCACCATGATAACCATTGCTCGTTCGGTGGTGTATAAGTGAGCTGAGCTTTTTTGTTGTTCTTGTTTTCTTGAACGCATCTGGAGACGAGGAAGAATCAGAATGCCACAAAGCCTGATGAGGTCTCTGCTCCCAGGGGAATCGGTGGCCGGGTTTGTATATTCCTTTACAAAATGACGCATGAGTTCCTGTTGAAGATTTCTAATGTATTCTTCTAGAATACATCAGAAACTCAATAAGCTCATTGATCATTTTGCAAGGAAATGTGTATCGCAGCGGATGAGTATTGTACGGGCGTGCGGTCGTACTGCGTGATGCCCGTTAAAGCCTAACGCATAGCAGTCGTACTCCACTGGCTAAATGTCTCGTATACAGCTTAAATTCAGTGTCGCCATACCTTAAAGACAGACCGAGCTTAGCCGTCTAAACATAAAAGGTCAAATTTTTGTCTGTGCTCCCTGTAAAGTAAAGTAAATTATTCAATTCCCACCTTTAGTGTTCAGGTAATATACCTTGTCGGTTTGGGAGAGTTATTTTAATGTTAGCCTTACGTGACAAATTACTTTTGCACCAAAATCAGCCCTTGTTCGAGAGGAGACATCTTTGCAGAGATATATACGGTTCCGACTAAGGGAAAAGTAGTAAATACACAATAATGAAATCAGCACGTAAAAACACTGAGCCGTGCATGTGAGCGGCTTTTTGGAGGCAGTAAATTAATAACGAATCCTATCCCTAACTCAGGTCGTAGCAGTTATCCGCTGTCACATGATTACCTTACTATCATTTATCCTCTCTATCAGTAAAACAAGGAGCTGCTGTCAGGTTTCGTAAAGCGTTTCCAGAAAACCATGGCATTGTTAGCTACACCACTTTTCCGTTACACAACATGTGCCAGCGCCGATATATGATTCCAACAGAGCTCCATTGTTCTATTATGCGCAACTGCGCTGTACTTCATCGCTTTCCTTGTTCCGAGTGCTTGTCACACGCCACTTCCTCCCTCCTCACCTGACGGCTAGTGCTTAGCGTTAATTTCTTTCTTCAACCTACAATATCATAAATAATTGTCCACGAATAAAATAAACCTTGCTGCTCTGGGATATATGAGTACTTTCGATCAGTGAACGTCGTAAAAAGTTCCTTGATTTCGCTAGAAGACTTATTCGGATCGATGAGGGGCACTTATAGTCTCAACGTTATATGTATATTTTGCTAAAATGTGCAGATGACGACAAAGAGAATCCATACAAGCAGTTCATGAATCAACAACGTTGTACGTACACACATCTGAGATAGAGCGTAAACCGGTGTTGACACACAAGGGCAAACCGATGTCAAGCCTTGGTGCCTGATGATGAATGTGCAGAGTTGCTTAATAATGTGTTTTGTTCACTTTTCACTCAGGAATTAGGTGATTCATTTTCAACTGCTCCTCCAGCTTTCACCATACCCATGGCTGGGATTACTTTTCAACCTGCTGGCATTGCAGGCAGTGTTTTTATGTGAAACTCAGCTTACATATTTTGTTCACGACCTGCATGTAAACCTCGACTCAGATATTCAAAAAACATCATAGAACACCTCGATTCAAATAGTCAAAAACATCATAGAAAGCCTTAAGATTTCTTCCTCAAAAGGTATTGGTGAAACAAATGCAAACGTTCTGAAGAATGGCAAGGAATCCTCAAACGTGACTAAACTAACGTGGCTAAACGTGGCTAAACTTTTTTGTAATCCCTTTCAATCGGTATTCTGCCATACGACTGGAAGGTGGGGAAGATCATTCCAATTTACAAACATGGCAACAAGTGCTCTCCCGCAAACTACCACCCCTTCTCCCTAACAAGCGTCTCGTGTAAAGTAATGCAGCACATCATCTACTCTAAAAACATTCACTTCCTGATAGATAACAACTTCACTAATTTCTCGCCACACGGTTTCCAGAAAATATTTTTATGTGAAACTCAGCTTACACGTTTTGTTCATGACCTGTATGTCAACCTCGATTCAAATATTCAAACTGGCGCCATATTACCATACTTTGCCAAAGTATTTTATAAGGTTCCCTATAGACGTCTCACAGTGAAGTTTCCCCAAACTAACTTAGATCCGTCGGTCCTAAACTGAAACATCAACTTCCTTACCCACTGACAGCAGCTTGTAACCGCTAAACGGGCATCATCATCTCTTGCGGAAGTCACATCAGGTTTTCCTGAGGGATCGGTTCTCAGTCCACTTCTTTTTTAATATGCATCAATAACCTACACGTTTCGATCTCGTCATATGTTCGTCTCTTCCCTCATGATTGTGTCGTTTATCGTCAAGTGATTAACGCGTCCGGTGACACCTACTCATACAAGATGACCCTTTTCGTAATAAAGCATGGGATCAAAAATGGCAGATGTCCCCCAGCGTTCAGAAGAGCAAGCTCGTATTGTTTACACGTTGTTTAAACCCATCCTTGTTTTTCTATTCACTCAACAGCGCACCATTGCCAAATAACAATTCGTATAAGTACCTCGGCGTACACCTTTCATCTTATCTCTCCTGGGCCACTCATATCAGCCACACTATCTCCTCTGCTAATCAATCTCTAGGTTTTTTTGGAGCGCAACATTAAACTGGCCCTTTCTCATTTAATGCTGCTTGCTTACTCATCCCTCATCCGTCCTAAACTCGAGTTCGCATCTGCCATCTGGAACCCACATCATGCTTATCTCACCAATAACACTCAATCAGACCAGAACCGTGCATTACGTTTCATTTACTCAGATTCCTCTTCTTCCACAAGCGTCTCTTCTCTTAGAATCCGTGCCAGTCTTCCTTTCCTTTTTGAACGTCGTTAACAAGGCAGGCTATTTATTTTTCCTAAATTTTAATACAACCCGTGACTCCGGTGATCATACATCTCATCTTCAGTACCCCGCCATCGTCCTACGGGCCCTACACTCGACGTAGCACGCTGAAAAGCAAGAACAGTCACGCTTCGAATTGCTTTATTTTTACGCACTGCCATTGATTGGAGCGGTCTTCCCTTACATGCTGTCGCAACTCCTGATGTAACATAATTTAAGGAACTTTTATAAGATATCGTATTTTAGATTTGTGCGAAACCTTTTGTGTGTATATTTTTCACCCACTTTGATGTTTTGACTTTAATTTGTTTTTATGCGCTATTTCTCGGTTAATGTTTGCTATGTTATGTAAAGTACCCTTATGTGAAGAAAACAGGGGTACTTCAGTTATTTAAATAAATAAATTAATTAACACTTGCGTCTACTCTGCTTTTTGCTTCGTGTGCACACTGCGCGACATTTTTAACATGAACACGACATCCCCGCGTTTTTGCATTTTACTTCAAAAAGATATCGACAGGGGTTAATTTTTACTGCTCAGGTCATTCACCCAAAAGAGCACTTTTTGCCGCACTAATAAGTTTTATTGCAATCATTGAATTAAAAAATTAAAGACGTTTACACATTTCTGTAACGCGAAATTAGAGTGCAGCTTTTGAGGAAGAGGGAGGTACGGAGAGGTCCCTTCTTCTTCTCAGTTCCCTCTCCTCCTCCTCTACTCCATTCCTCCCCTCCTTTGCTCCTCCTCCTCCCTTCTCCTCTAGCCCTCCTCTCCCTCCCTCCTCCTCTCCCATCCTCCTCCTCCTTTCTTTCTCCTCCTCCTCTCCTCCGCTCTTCCTGCCCCTTCCCTCCTCCTCCTCCTCGGCACCTTTTCCTCCTCCTCCTCCTTCGTACGTGACGTCAATTCGCCCGCTCAATCTAGCAGAGAAACTGAATTTGTTCATAAGTGACGTGACAGCAAGTCATATGTGACGTCATTCTCCCCGCTGAACTTAGGTGAGGGAACTGAATTGGTGTTGAGGTCACGTGACGTCCGTTTTTCCGCTAAATATAGAAGAGAATTGAATTGCTGTTGAGGTAACGTTACGTCAATTTTCCCGGTAAATCTAGCGGAGAAACGGAATTTCTTTATAGCTGACATGACACCAAGTCATGTGACGTCATTTTACCGACTAAATTTAGTGGGGAAACTGAATTGGTGTTGAGGTCACGTGTTGTCAATTTCCCACTAAATTTATCGGGGAACTGAATTGCTGTTGAAGTCACATGAAATCAATTGTCCCGCTAAATCTAGCGGAGAAACTGAATTTGTCCATAGGTAGGTGACGCGACACCAAGACATGCGATGTCATTTTCCCCGCTAAATTTGTCGGGGAAATTGAATTGGTGTTGAGGTCACGTGACGTCGATTTCCCCGCTAAATTCAGCGGGGAATCGAATTGCTGTTTAAGTCATGTGACCTCAGTTGTCCCGCGAAATCTAGCGGAGAAACTGTATTTGTCCATAGGTGACGTGACACCAAGTCATGTGACGTCATTTTTCCCGCTAAATATAGCGGGAAATTGAATTGGTGTTGAGGTCCCGTGACGTTAATTTTCCCGCCAAATTTAGCGCGGTTACGCCCACGGCGACGCCGCTCATCCCGGAAACGGCCGCCTAAGAGGTGCGCTCTAAAAAAATGGCAATCGCTTGTTCGCGATAAGAGAGCTGCGCTATGTACTCGGGTCTGGTCACATGTGGAAACTTTCTTCGCGCGAAACTGCGAAATCGCAGGACGGTCTCAAACCTTTTAGTGCATACTAATGTAGTGTAAAGAGGGAGCTTCCGGTAAACCTTACAACGAGCGTGCCGACGTTTCACTAGGAAACTTAGCTTATTATGTTACCCAAAACAGGGAACGGCGCATTAGAACGAACAAATAGTCGTTATTAGCGAAGGTTACAGTCGCAACTATTGATGGTGGAGCAAATAAAAAAAAACAATGGTAACTTATTGCATGGTCAATATTAGATTCGTTGGCACCGATAATTCTGCTAGCCAAGACACATGAGCGCGTCAAAAGTTTCAATCTTCATTAAAACTATATGATTTTGCTGAATTTTGTGATAATATCAATAATATTTGTTAACAACTTCTACTAGTGTGGAGCGAATAAAGAGTTTGTTGCAAAATTTTAGGTTTTTTACAGAGGTCATTTCTTGACTTTACTGTGTTAGATATAAGAGTTGTTTGGTTTCAGCTGGCGAGTGTGGCACTCGCCAGCTGACACCATGCGTTCGCAATCGGAACATGCGCGACCGTAATTACTTTGCCTACAAAAATGCATGTATTGAAAGACCACTCAAACAGTGGTTAGAAGTTTTCTTCAATATCGATAGAGCAGAAAGTTTCCTCTATTTTTTTATTTGTTTTTAGAAAAGAGAGTAGGATTTTGTGTTTGCAAAAACAAGGACAGACTGGTTTCGCGGTGCTTATACTCCTCTCGTGAATCTCTACATTGCAGAAAATGGCACAGGCGCGTGATCCGGTCTTTTATTGAATTTTTTTGTTTGTACAAAAACTTGCGCATTACACGCGTTCCTTTCTAAGGCCGCGAACTCACGCCTGTACTTTCCCTCAATCTGACGGGGGCTTATCTTGGAGAAGGCGCCCTCTAACCGAGCTTTCGGTTGCACGTCAAAAGATCCCCATGTGGTCAAAATTCATCCCTACACCTCCGCTGGGGCGTGTAAAATGCCCTTCATTGGTTTGGCACGTCAAACTCTTAACGTCAATTTGATTGCTCTGCTTGGCATGTGTTATCAGTATCCTCTACGTATAACTTCCAAGAAGGAACCCTTTTGAGATGTTATGATATGAGTAGAATTATCTATTTTCTTGTTTTCGTTTTTCGCCACCGAACATCACGTGATCACACACTTGTTTACAGCTTGACTCGCTTCCAATTTTCGAGTTTAATCGTGCTTTTTTCCAATCTCTATATAACTAACGATTGGCCACATATATGTTTTTGTTCAGATCGATATTGTTGAATTTATTTTGCATATAAGCATTAAGAAAAGAAGAATAAAGTACCGCCAAACATGTAGTGTTCATTGCAAAAAAAAACCTTCTTAAAAAAACAAAAAACTTTGAAAGAAGTGTTAGGTCAATTGGGGTTTCTTCCGATTAAGTTCAAATAATTTTCTAATAAAACTGTGCATTGATTGCGTGATATCTTTGCTAAAACCCGCCAACGTCATGTTAATTCTAATAGTAAAGTTGCGTTTTTCTTATGTCCTACGTAAACTAAACCAGTAAATGATGACGCGCGCCTGACCTACATACGAGTGCGTATCATTGAAAAAGGGTAATCTGTCTTTATCCAATCCTATTGAATCCCATACGGCTTGTCCTATTTCTTCCCCTGAAAATAATTATGCTCGACTTTATTTTTTAGTTGATTTTTTTGAGAAGTTTAAGAAACATAAAAAGTTACAAAAATTCTTAACGTGTTCTATCTCTGTGATGTCTGAAATGTTCTTTCGCCGTATGGAAGGCAAAACTATTATTGCGTGAACCAATATTTTAATTGTTGTTTTGCTTGTTCACAGGATATGATCTTTTCTGTGAGTCACCCACCCGACCGAATGAATTGTTAAGAAAAAAAATGCCTTTGCGATTTGAGCAAGTAATCACCCTGTCTTATGTTGTGTTGTTCTTTGTCCTGAACGTATATAACACCTTTCATAAATTACTACAGGAGCTACGACTTTTGATGGAGTTTCACAGCTCTTCTCAGTTCTCCACCTGGGAGCCATCATCGAGCTGGGAGTCCTGCTGAAATACCTTACGTTTTGGCAACGAAGATATCCAAGTCAGCATTGTTTCTTCAAATCAGTGTGAATGTGTAGCTAAGTTGGAAGTTGACGCTTCAAAGGAACATTCATTTTTCGTGCCTCTTACAATGACTGATTTGCAATTGGCAAAAAGGGCCGACATTCATTAGTTCTGCCACGGAGAGATGTCATTAAAACGTAACTGCAAAAAAAAAAGTTTTTTTTAAACAGCCTAATTGGGACAAGCATGTCAAAAAACAATTTTTCCGCCAGAAAAAAAAATTTTACAGCAATATTTATTGCGTGAGATTGATTTTAGTTTGCGGCTATTTCGTCCGTTTTAAATCGCGCGCCACGAAGTTGGGATTTCGTGACGTCAATCCCAATCGGCTGGTATACTTCTCATTGGCTAAGAGTTTAATTGACAGCTTAGATCTTGGTTGTTAAACCTTTGTTATATGTTGCAATTTCCTTTTGAGCGCATATTTCTTTGAGCGGCATATTTCCTTTTGAGCGGCATATAATCAAACTCTTAGCCAATGTAAGTATACCAGCCAATTGGATTGACGTCACCAAATCCCAACTTCGTGGCGCGCGATTTAAAACGGACGAAATAGCCGCAAACTAAAATCGGTCTCACGCAATAAATATTGCTGTAAAAAATATTTTTCTGGAGGAAAAATTGTTTTTTGACATGCTTGTCCCAATTAGGCTGTTTAAAAAAAAAACCTTTTGTTTCTTTGCAGTTGCCCTTTAATGAAATAAATGAGAATCATTAATTATTTATTGTGTTTGTTGTCTCTTGGGGTAATGCAAACATAATTTGTATTGCATAACTGAACATATGAAAGGGAATTTTGTTTTTATGACATGTGCTGTTGGTATATTAGTATTATTTTTATTTTATGCGTTTAATATTATTTGCTGCCGTTAGTTAAGACTATTCTTGACCATTGCGCCATATGTTTTTCAAGTTTCTTGATACTTTCTGTTTGTTTTTGTCTAGTTTTATTTTATGCTGTACCGCATGCATTTTGTTTTTCGTATATTATGCTGAACTGCAGGGGGCAGAGGCTCTGTCAGGCAATACGCCTTTATCATTGCCCCCTATGCGGAAATATATTCTCAATTCAAATTTAAAAAAATGATCTCACTTTTTTTTAACATTTACTGTACTAATAAAAATACATTGTATTGTATTTGTTATTAGTAAAGTATTGTAAATAATCAGGCTTCTGCATTAGTTTGTACTCGTCTCTCTGCATTGCGTAGTTGTAGTCCAAATTTTCGTTGTAGTCAAATTGTGTTTAAAACTGTCGCGAACATCCTCGGGGGCTGGAAGCTGTCAAGCTGCTCTTTAACAGCTTTTTGTCCGAGTCCCTGTTGTCATGTAAAATGTGACAACAAAAAAACTCGATTTTATTTGATTTGATATGATACGATAAATGTCCCTCATTTTTCATATTTGCTATTTATAAAAGATGTTTTTGCCAAACAATCGTTGAAACCCTGCTGAAAAGGTGACCATTATGGGCGCAATTCCAGTTATCTTGCTTAACACAATTAGAAAACATGGGCTATTAATGAATAACAAGATTAGAAAAAATGGTCGATCATTGGCTGCGAATATTGGAAAAACTGGTATGTAAATGGATAGCTGACTGCATTGGAGAAATTGGTTTGTGAGTGGATTACAATATTGGTAAAGTCGGAATATAAGGCGTTAACAATATTGAAATAAAATGGCGTCCCACGCAGCAAGGCGACACTCGGCCAGTGTCGTGCCAGTGTCGGCCGAATATGCGGTTTTGGACTACGTCCCGACATCAGGCAGGAATTAGCGCACCGCCGTTCCACCGCCGGCCTAGTGTCGGCGGGACATCGTGCGAGTACTGTACAGACATGTACGTGCGCCTCAAACTTAACGCCGCCACGGCATTTGCCGTTTCTGACAGTCCCTGTGGCGGCCGATAGAACTATCTGAATAATGTCTGGGTTCCCGATTTCTATCCCGTCCTGAGAAGGCATCCCGAACGTTTTGGTGACAAACTTAACAGAAAGTAGCCGACACGAGCTCAATGTTTGGGAGCCCAGTGGCGGCGTTAAGTTTGGGGAGCACTGCACGTAACGCGCTACTAGTAACGATTTACTTCTACGTAATTACTTTTTCCGGTAACGAGTAACGTGCTTAGTTACTTTTAGGGCCGAGTGACGGTATTTCGTTACTTTTGAAGAGTAACGTGTACTACAACGCTTAAACAGCCTCGTTTTAATTATAACCTGAGTACGTGTCTATTGCGCCAAAGAAAAATGGGCGACCCCAAAAGGAACTGAACAGTATGACAATATAGTAACGTTCATCGCTGAATACGTCAATCGAACTCTACACCTGGGAATGTCTTTGAACCGGAGAATACAATAAGGTTCGTTGGTTGAACCTTCTTTAATCGTGTACAGACGGAATGTAAACCCGGAGGTTGCCAACGCGGGAACGAACAGAACCCACTGTCAACTTCAAACTTTAGAAGCAGAGAAAACAAAAGAGAGGAAAATCCCAGATTTACCAGCTCTTCTTGAAGCACAACACTGCCGTTCATTCGAGCGCGTCAGTAGGGCGTTTTCAGATAGGATCGAACAGCCATGTCCGGTGGCCATTTTTAATTTTGATTAAAAAAAATATTTTGTTGGCTCCGTGCTTAGAAAAATAAAACCAATCCTTGTTTTGTAAAAAACATTTTGTCTTTGCTTGCGCGTTTTGTGTATCGCGCGATGTTGGCGTTCCTGGCGGCTTCCTTGAAAAACTGTTCTGGCTACGGGTCTATCAATATTTGCTGACAAATTGGGCATAAGAAAGATTTACAAAACGTATTAATTAACGAGTATTAAGGTTGTTATTTTGAGAAACAAAATCGCAGATACGGCATATCGCGCAATAACGCTCTCGTTTAAAGATGTTTTTCTTTATATCAATAAAATCTAAGGTCTTCAAACTTTGCCAGTGTGTTTCCTTGTATATAGTTCATCTTTGATTGAAATATTGTTGTCCTGGTAAATTTACAAGAAAAATCTCGCACAGGGAAGGGGCTATTGACTTATTTTGAAAATCATTTAAAAAAAGGCCATCTGAAATATTGTTTAAAATTTCCTGAATTAACGTTTATAATATGTGCTAACAGAAGCTACATAAACATAATGCCATATTTAGTAGCTTTAAAAATTATAAAACGAGAAATTTAATCAAATTGACGCTAACGCGGTTGCCATAAATGGGGCGTGCACATACCCGTTCTTGACAATTTCATTATTAATGAAAAAAAAACGAAACAAATGCTACGGGGTGGTTAGGAAAAGACAAACTGACAGCACGGAGGTGGACGGTAGTTTTGAAGGGAAAATTCCTAATACATTTTCGTACAACCGACCCAAAAATGCCCATGGGCCGGAGCTATCGAGAGGCGCCACCCTGTGACACGCTTTGCGGTGCCTCTTTCAACAGCCGGCGTGTAGCGTTTCCGTCTACGCGACGTAAAGGAAGCAACCGAGCGACTCTGCAAACAGATCACCCTACAACCTTGGTGGTAACATGATATAGGAGTAGTAGGGTACGTTGTTGGGCTAGTTGATTCATCTTAGTTAAACATATAAAATAGCGTAAAAAAGTCAAGGGGAAGAAGTATACAGGACAAGCGCTAACTTTCAACTAGTTTTACTCAGAAAAAGCAAGCATATATACACACGACAGGCGAAGCGGCACCACATAAGAGTTGATTAATTTTTTACATGATCGTTCAAGAAATGAAATTCATTACTCTGAACCACAATGGAAGTGTAGCTGACACATGCCGTCCCACTTCTTTTGATAAAGAATGCCTCCAACATCTCATGAGCGACCATCTCTCGGCTTCTCCCCAGAATCATTATCTGCTGAAGTCGAGGAACACAGCCACACGTGTTGCAATGTATAGGCAAATGCGTGCCATATTTATTTTTACTGATAATTCGTGCTCCCGTGCTCGGTCATTGATGCACCGCCCCGTCTGGTCGATGTATACCTTACCACAACTCAGTGGGAGGGCGTAGACCACACCCACTGTGCAGTCCACGTAAAGAATGACGTGTTTCTTATCACATGGCATTTTCGCCTTCTCATCCGAAATGCGGGAGCACAACTCAGACTTCTTTGGGGCAGAGAAGAATACAACGGGAACATCTATACCTGCTTGCGACTTTCTTCAGATTGTGGGCAACCTTGTGGATGTACGGAATAACTTCTGGTCTTTTTAAGCTCTGCCTCGTTGGGACCTTTCTTTCCAACCCCTCCATTTTTTACGGGCGGTCTCCGCCGAAACTTTTATTGTGCTTCATAATAATGAATTTCCATTTCTTGATTGATCGGGTACAATATGGCGCTGCTTCGCCTGTCGTGTATATATATGCTTGCTTTTCCTGAGTAAAACTAGTTTAAAGTTAGCGCTTGTCCTGTATACTTCTTGTCCTTGTCTTTTTGCGCTATTTTATATGTTTAACTATAATAAACTATGATATAGGAGGTGGGGCGCGGCAGAACCTGCGCCACCTGTGAGCGCCCATAGATCCACCGCTGTGGAAGGCCGCACAGCGCAAAAAAAAAAGATATTGAAAAAAAAAAAAAGAATTGCGATTGACTGAAATTGTCTGTATCTTGCTTTATATGACAGCGGTTTGAAGAATCATGAAATCTAAATTGTCGAGACTCCATTTTTCCCAGTTTTCTTGTTTTCAAAGGCCGGTGTGGGGTACCACATTCATGAATACCATACAAAGAAACGACTCCTCCCACACTCCTCTGTTTCTCGAGCCGAGAGTCTGCTGTCTAAGTCAACACGCGAGATGGCACGGGATTGCCAGCCAAAAATGGCTCCGCAATCCGGTTGTCCTGCCAGAGCGAATCCGGTCGTACTACTGGAAAAAGAGTCAGGTCTCCATAGTCCCCCGAGTTGTCACGACGGGAAAAGGAACCCGCAGCTGTGCCGTCATAAGTGACCTGATGTGCCACGACTCCGCCCACGCATGCTACGCTGTTAGCAAGGTGCACGAGTGGCTTGAGGCCAAGATTCCAGCGTATGCTCATGTAACCTATGTCAATGATGGTGCAGCGAGCCACCTTAAGAACAAATATCGACCACATGAGCTGCAGAGCAACAAGTACACGTCAGTGAAGTAGATTTTTCGCAACTGGACATGGCAAGAGTGCCTGCGATGGAATCGGTGGTTTTGTCAAGCACCAGGCAACGTTTTAGAACCTCCGAGGGACCCACCACGTCGGTGATCAAGTCGTCGTCAGAGGTGGTTGACGCACTGAACACTAAACGTCGGAACGGGAAACTAATCCACCTCCCGAAAGCTGACGTCAGAGCGTTCAGGGACATAAAAGCGAGGGAGTGGTACTTTGTTTCTGTTGTGCGCGAAATTCAGTCCTGTCACTTGTGGCAGTCTACGTGGTCCGACACTTCGCAACCACAGCTGTTTGCAGCAAGAACAGTAGACGCAGACAAGATATATCTTTGAACGTAAATGCTCCAATGGCTGCGAAAAGCAAATCGAGATCGCGAGCTTGCGGTACCACTGAGAAGAAACTAACAGTGATCGCTGCAGGCAAAACGGGAAAAAATATTCCTCCTCGGAGTGCCAGGAGAGCGCCATGACCGACTCAGGTCAGCGTCCGGCAGAAAGAATGCACGCGACAAGCGCGGAGTCTGCGCACACGATCTTGATTGATTAAAATCTTTTCAAATGTACCACGTTAAAAATGTGTTCTTTCTTATCACTATTTAAATCTGGTTGTCAGCAGCCCAGCCTCCCTACGAAGGGTAGGCTCCGAAATTCACTGATCCCAAAAACCTATACTGGAATTGTTGACTTGTGCTTCAAACTCACCTGTAATATTTTGTATGAAGTCGTATTTTCCACGAACGCCTGTCACAGTGCTTCCTCCTCACAGACTTTCTCCATTTTCGACCACTTTCTTGCCCTTGTTAAAAATTGGCAACGTCCTATCTTTCTCTAGTAGCGTTACGGCAACTCTGTATATTTAGCCCTCTTTGAATTCAAAAATACAAACAAAATACTGCAAATCTTTTTTGAAGTGCCTGACTGGACAGATTATGAGCCTTGATCTGTGAAAAGTAGAAGAAAACTTAAAGGGACACTGACAGGGTATTTATGCTCGCCGAGGTTTTTAGGTGTACGTGACATATGAGAGTCCAGCTACCCAGAGCAACATTTGCGGCTCAAAATTCGGTTTCTTTCCGCCCGAAAACCGCCGATCAAGAACTGGCCGGTTTGAGTCGCGCTCACTCTCTTTACCGTGGTCATGGGCCGTTTTGTTTTTGTGTTGCACAACAAGTAAAATATATCTTTGGTAAAAATTAAAAAATGTCAACGTGCATGGTCGTTCAATCCTATCTGAAAACGCCCAATACAGACAATCTCAGCCAATCAAAAGATTTTTTTAGTACCTTTATTTTATTTTTTTGCTCCACGGCGGCGGATCTATTTTCGTTCGCACGCGGCGCAGGTTCAGGTTCTGCCGCGTCCTACCTCCTATATCAAGTTACCGCCAAGGTTGTAGGCTGATGTGTTTGCAAAGTTCGCCCGAGTTGCTTCCGTTTACGTCGCGTGGACGGAGACGCTACACGCCGGCTGCTGAAACAAGCACCGCGAAGCATGTTGCAGGGTGGCGCCTCTCGATCGCTCCGGCTCATGGGCATTTTTGGGTCGGTTGTACAAAAATGTATTAGGAATTTTCTCTTCAAAACTACCACCCACCTCTGTGCTGTCAGTTTGTCTTTTCCTGACCACCCTGTAGCATTTTTACACGTTTTAATAATAATGAAATTGTGAAGAACGGGTATGTGCACGCCCCATTTATAACAACCGCGTTGGCGTCAATTTGGCCACATTTCTCGCTTTACAACCTAAAAGCCACACAAATATTGCATTATTGCATTATGTTTTGCAGACTGTTAGTACATGTTATTAACGTTAATTTCAGAGAGTTAAAGAATATTAAAGATTGCCTTTTTTAATGATTTTCAAAATAATGAATCTTTAATAATAATGCCCCTGTGTGAGCAATTCTTGTAAATTTCTCCCGCTAGACAGGACAACCATATTTCAAGAAAATATTAACTATATACAGGGCAACACACTGGCAACGTTTGAAGACCTTAGCTTTTATAGATACGGAGAAAAATATTCCTTAATCCAGAGCGTTATTGCGCAATGTGCCGTGTTCCCGATTTGTTTTCTCAAAATAACTACCCTAATACTAAGTTATTAAGACTTTTTGTCAACCCAATTCCTATGCCTAATTTTTCAGTGAATATTTCTAGACCCGTAGCCAAAACAGTTTTTTGGGGGAAGCCGCCCGAAACGTCAACATCGCGCGATACGCAAAACGCGCACGTGACTGAGGGTGCTTACAAATTGTTTTCGCAAAGACAATTTTTTTTAAACAAGGATTGGTTTTATTTTTTGGTCATAAAGGCAGCAAAAAATATTTTTATTATAACTTAAAATTGGTCGCCGGACATGGTGTTCGATCTAATCTGAAAGTGCCCAGTAGAACAACTCTTCAGCGTCGCCGGATATGTATTCCCAAGGAAGCGGGGAAGCATAACTTATAAAAACTTCTAAAGGCAGCTACCGCTTAAGTTGCAACAACTACTGAAATGAAAACAATAAACCATGAAACAAAAGCAGTTTTGTATTTGGTCATCAAAGTAACGAGAAAGCTAACTCGTTACGTTTGAGGTAAAACAGTGCGTTTCCTTCTGAGAATCGGTAACGAGTAACGTATTTAGCTACTTTTTGGGTGAGTAAAGACGTAACGATATTTAGTTCCTTTTTCCGAGTAACGTGTTTTGTGTACATGTCTGCTCGTCACCAACTCGGAATGTCGGCCAGATGTTGCATGTGCGTCTGCTCTGTATCGGCCGGACATCACTTATGCGCCCCCTTTGTATTGGCAATATCGGCAGTATTTGGCTTGCACGTCAATTGCTCTGACCAGATAGGGCACGCCTGGCACGCATACACGGACAAACGGAATTGCTTTCGATCGCTCCCAGAAGTTTAATATACCCCTACCATTACACACAGCTTGTTCTCGACATAATCACTAAAGTGATCGACTTCTCTGTGGAACGTAAAGCAAATGATTAAATAATTATTACACTGTTTTCAAGCCAAGCAAAACTCATAATCAAACACGAAGGACCGTGAAGATTAGAGAGTTTTAGTCGATCGTTCGAATGACTCCGATAATGATACTCGATACTCCGCCGTCGCCTTTGTGCATACATCGTATCGCTGTCG
This sequence comes from Ixodes ricinus, assembly GCA_037355805.1. Taxonomy (NCBI): domain Eukaryota; kingdom Metazoa; phylum Arthropoda; class Arachnida; order Ixodida; family Ixodidae; genus Ixodes; species Ixodes ricinus. Next base: position 205,666 of record JAZHYW010070282.1, read on the forward strand.
GGTAACGGTGCATCGGAGGTATCGGAACGGTTATTAAAACTCTCTGTTGAGACGGAAGCAGGACTACTATCAGAAGCATGCATGCAGTGTACTTAAGGAATAAAAGAGCGATGTCATGTAATCCGCGATAGAAGCATAATTCGACTTGGGCAGCACAGAGCAACGCCAACACAACGTCTAGAAAGAGAAGGTCGCCCACATTCAACGAAAGTCTCACTGTCGCCGATGAGAATCCTTTGTCGAAACGCGTCCAACAAAGCATAGCACTAGTAATTACATGAACTCCGAGGAAGAAAACGGTCACTACCGAAAAGTTGGCACGGACGTATTCCGGCAGTTTAAGACGAAAAACCATGGCCGCGACTGCCAAGGTTCCGAAAGCAGCAGAACGTTGGAGAGCGCATTTCGAAAACCGGATCTACATGGCCGTCTAACCATCTCTCTAAGGGTTGGCAAATGGCAAAAAAATACGGCCTCAGTGACGCCAGAGATGGCAAAATTACTTTTCAAATGTAATTAAATTACACTACTTATTACTTTCCTCGGAAATGCGTGAATGTAATTCAATTACGATTACAAATTACTAGAAACTAAAAGTAATGACATTACATATCACAATTGCTTCGACAATTGATGAAAGTAATTGAAACGTGTACTTTTACACACTCTGTTGTTTATGTCTGTGCTCGCTCACAGCCACACGAAGACACAGAAAGGAGTTGCGAATGCTTAACACAAGGTGAGGCCGTAGGGAGATGGACAATGCAGTTAATCTCTCTCTGCCTATTTGTCTGTCGTTCTCGAGATAAAAGTTAGCAGATTCTGTTTTGCTTAACCTTCATTTTGTTTTCATCTTCGGTTTGGGTCAGTCGAGAAATCTGAATACCTCGCCAGCATAGCCGATAAACAAATAACATTGTAGACACTCAACAAAAAACGGGGGCGGATGCCCGCATTTTTCGTTGAGGATGGCGTCGGCGCGACCCATCCGAAACTTCACAAATATCGGCTGAATCAGAATGGTATCGGCAGAATCTTTCCGACTTGACGCCAATATGGGCGCAATACCGGGTGCTGCGTGATCTATCATTGAATACCAATTTTAAAAAAGTGAAAGACGTTTACAATCCCCTGTAACGCCGAATTGGAGCGCAGCTCTTGAGGAGGACAGGGGAAGGTACGGAGAGGAGAATTTATCTCTTTCCTCATCCGCACCCACCCCCCTCCTCTCCTTCCCCCTGCCATTTAGCAGGAAATGTTCATTAAATTTCCCGCCAAATCTAGCGGGAAAATTTTTCCGCAAGATATAGCAGGGAATTTTTTCCGCTGAATTTAGCGGTAAAACTTTTCCGCAAAACTTTAGCGGTGAATTTTTTTCCGCTAATTTTAGTGGGGAATTTTTCCGTCAAAATTAGCGGGGAAATTTTCATGGTAAATTTAGCGGGAACTTTTCCCGCCCAATTTAGCGGGGAGACTTCCTCGCTAAATTTTAGCTCGGGAAATGTTTCCGCTACATTTAGCTGGGAACCTTTTTCCGCTATGTTTAGTAATTAATTTTTCGCTAAATTCTAGCGGGAAAATTTTCCCGCTAAATTTAGCGGGGAATTTTTTGGCTAAGTTTGGTGGGGAAATTTTTCCGCTAAGTTTATTCGGAAAATTTCCCCGCTGATTTTAGCGGGAAAACTTTCTGCCGCTAAATTTAGTGGGAAATTTTCCGCTAAATTTAACGGAAAACTTTTCCGCTAAATTCAGCGGGGAAATGTTTCTGCTAAATTTAACAGGGAATTTTTGGCCATAATGCAACGCGTGGTGACGTCCCGAGTGACGTCACTCGTGACTCTCGTGAAGTCACACGTGATGTCACGTGTGATGTCATTATGAGAAACGTCCCAAAATGCAACGCGCGTTTACGTCGACGCCGACGATGCTCAAGCCGAAACGGGCGCCTTAGAGCTGCGCTCTAAAGATTATGGTATAATATTGGATACTAATATTGAAAATCCTGGTGTATTAAACGATTCAATATCGGAAATCTAGGCGTATTATTGGAGACCAAAATTGGAAATCCTGTGGTATTATTGGGATCCAATATCGGGAATTATGGCGTAATATTGGTTAGAGGATATTGGTGTTTAGTTTGATAAACTGGAACGTTAATTTCGGCATATTAATATAAGCAACCCCGGATCGTCAGTCGCCCAATATCGGAATTTTCATTGGCACGACGTTGGAGTGAGTTTCGCTCCAGTATTGGGTCCAATATTGGAACCCAATAAATCCAACACTGTGCCGACTTTGGGCCAACGCTGGTGCGTTGCCTGGGGCTGCTCATTCTGGAAATTGTCCCCGATGCAACAAAAAACGTACAGAGCCATCTGGTTTCCTTTTTACGCAATGCTGCAACCGATATCCTCTATCAGGTCTGAAAACAAGCCCCACACAACTCACGTATTTAAGGCACAGCTGAAATATTTGCGTTGCACCGATTTATATCAGAGACCGTAGTAAACTCCAAAGCTTATTTAGACCAAACCACTGCGACTAATCTGCGCTTCTCAGAAACTCGCACTGTTCCCCATTTCTTCTATTCGTCCTCTCCCGACTTGCCTCTAGACTTGCCTTTTACGCCGAGCGCGGTCGAGAGCACTCCTCGCTTCCGTCCTCGTCAAGAAAATGTTACAACAAATCCCCCTGAACTTTGTCCCACTTCCGCACACTCGCTACTCTCCGACAAATTTTATGGGACCTTTACGCTTTCCACTATTTCGCTTCCCCCTGCACTCTCGCCGAGTGGCTCAACCCTCCCTGTCCTCAACCGACCCCGGCCAGGTCCTCGCGGCATCACAAGCACTCCTTGAGTAGTTGGAAGGCCCCCAGGCGCCCTGCTTGGCTCCAGGCCAGTGTTGTGCCCGTTACCAAAAAAAGTAACGAAATAGCGTTACTCGTTAGTTTGGTCAAATTTAACGCGTTATTGAGCTACGTTACTTTTTTACAAACGTAACGATATACCGTTACCGTTACTTTACAAAAATAACGAACGTTACTGTACGTTACTTTTACGTTACTTTTGTGTTCGAGTACATATGTTTGGCAGAGATGTGTTCGCTTACAAACATGCCTTCGGTCTCGTGAAAGAGAAAACTATTCAATGTTAGCCCAGCTGCTTAATATATTAGATTATAACCATGGTCGGCATGTTTGCGGAATGCGTTAATGAACTTATTAAGAAGTTCTGGGAGCGCTAGCACTGGCATAAAGCAACGAGGGCAGTGAAACATCAGCAAGTTCTAAAAAATACCCGCGATCTGTCAACATTGTGAAAAGCGAGCTGAAGAGAAAACTAATTATAATCGAGAAACGTACTCACCTTGATGTGCTTTTTCAAGTTAGAACTAGACGTCTTTGATGCTCGAAGCAGCTTTATTTTCGGCATGCAGAGTAGGCATTGAAACTATAAATTATCTTATTCTGTCTCCTTTAGTTGATATATTTCCTTCAGTCCTGGCCATGGCGACGGAGTTTCGTTATTCATGTCCATCTCACACGCAGAATGTGTCGGAGATGGTAGTCAATCGGCTTTTATAAACTACAGCATGGGAACGGGGACTGCTGGAACACAACCAGCCAACCAACACCCCTCATCTTTACGCCGGTTTTAGTAACAGTCCGGTTCATACTATTACCAGACTGATTTACTTCACTATGTAGAACAGGACACCGGTTACCAGCACACTGGTTATAATCACTTGCTGCCTCTTACCAGCAGTAGCTCTTAGTTTTTCTGCGAAAAAAAAAAAGTTTCGTGTTTGTAAGCTTTTTTTCCAGGTTTAAAACTTTTTTTATTTCTTATTATGACCTTGGGAAGTAAAGACTAATCAAGCGAAGGATTCTTCTGTGTACAAAAGTGGGTCAGGAACTTTCAGGCAGCGAGGGGAGAGCAAGGGTAAAAAATATCACAAAGGTTTTTTGTTTGTTTTTTGTAACTAGAGAAACGAGCAAATCGCTTCGCCACTGTAGTAGGTTACAAGTTAAGAAGGTAGCGGCAAATGCCCCTCAAAGGGAATCATATATCTCTCCGCCACCTCCGCATCCAATAGCGTCCCATCGTTTCCGTGACGTCGCGGCCAACGCGTGGAGGGTCTTGCCTTTCTGAAAATATTTGCTTTATCTTCCGACTTTGACTTAGCATTGTGGAAGCCACGAGAGGAGATTAGTCTTCCCTCCGATGGAAACAAAGACGACTTTCGGGGATTAGCTTCCCCTCCGATGGACACAATGGCTGCTTTCAGGGGCTCGCTTCCCCCTCGATGAATACAAAGGTCGCTTTCTTAAAACGTGGGTCGAAGACAAGTTGGCACCACTTCATGGCCATTATCTATCCACTGAAGCGGAACAACGAGCGTTTCCAGTGACCTCTTCTTTCGACTGCGGAGGTATTCGAAACCGGCGCATCACGCTTGTGGGAGGAGCTTCTCCTACCTTCTTAACTTGTAACCGACTATAGTTGTCCACTGTTTTAAACGGATGTCTCTCTCCCCCCTCCCCCCGCTGTCCACCTCTGCTGCACAAAGCAGAGGGAGAAGAGGAGGGAGGGGAGGGGGCTGTAACGCAGTCGTTCGTTCGAGCCTTGTGGACGTAAGTGGTGACACTATGAAAAAAAGAAAAAGGAGGACGAACGGAATTAGCTGGTAGCCGAAGGTTTGTTTCGCCTTCGAGAAGCGAGATAGGGTCGCCTTTTAACGGCTGTCTCTTTTGGTCAGAAAGGTTTTTTTTTTTTTAATTTACTGTGACGGATGCTGGTTTCATGCAGCGATAAGCTTGTGCAGGATTTTGAGATGGATGGTTGAATAGATGGATTGATAAGTGGAAAACCCACCGTTTTAGGAAATCGAAGGTTCAGAAATCTTAGCAGCAAAATCCGGCATTGCCTGGGCATTGCGTGCTCGAGCGCAAGTAGTTGCCCCTCGAGCAGAGAAGCTAGATCCTCCATTGAGCTTAGTGACCTAAATTTAGTTTCCCTAACGTCTCCAGTTTTATGCACAATATTGCTATTCTAAACGTTAGATCCGGCGTCGTGACCTTTTCCCAGATACCTAATGTATTTCACCAGTTTTGGTCAAAAGTAACGAGTAACGAGTAACGTAATTTGATAGCCGATACCGTAAAAAGTAACGGAAATACTTTACTCGTTAGTCATTCAGAATACTAACGAGTACGTTACTGCGTTAGCGAAAAATGTAACGCGTTACCAGTAACGTCGTTACTAGTAACGCGTTACCTCCAACACTGCTCAAGGCTACTAAAGCCACATTAGTCCCTCCTCCCCGCCTCCCGTCACCAATAGCTCTCCGTGGTGGCAATAAAACGGTTGAAACGTCGCATTTATGCCCACCCGTCACTCACTGGACAAATCATTCGCTACACAATCCTGAGTTTCAGGAATGCACCAGAGTATTGATCCTTTTGAGGTTCATCATGAAGATGTAATGAAGGTCTTACGACCATTCTATTTTCCCTTGAGAGCGCTGGAGATATTTAGCTGATGAAAGTGACAAAACGAGTGATAGCACGTACTAGAGGCGTCTCCTATGTTAATTCTAAGACCCTGAGGGGAAGAATAAATGTCTTGGTATTTACGTATTTGTGCAAAAAAACTTGACAGGACAGTTTTCGCAAGATTTAGTTTTAATGGGTTAGACGTGATGGCGACACCAGCACAAAACGCCACAAGCCAGAGAATTTGTTGTTGCTGTTTTCACGAGTTTGCACGGACGGCGACACGCGGCACGAGTCCTTGGCTTGACACCACCGATATCAGTTTGACCGTTTTGCCGGAGAATGGTTTGTGTGAGATTTTTGTCTGCTGCAATATAGAAAAAATAGAACCAATGGGAAGCGATGCATGTATGACGTGTATCGTGTATCACTACTGCGTGGTGCACGTTAAAGACCCCAGGCTAGCGGTTGTACCGCACTGGCTAAATTGCTCATCTACAGCGAGTGACTCGCCGCAACTTTGAAATGGCTGACCAACTACACGCAGTCTAAATATCCCCACAACCCCGATTGCCACCATCGCTTATAGATGGCGGTAGCTGTCCAGAGTTTCGTGTCATCATTTGTTTTCTGACGGACACGATACTGGGAAACTACCCATTAACAGCTCCGCTGCAACACCATCGAAGAACCTTCGAATGTTTGTTTTGTCCATGCAACGAGGTAGAGGGCCTTAGAGCGATAAACTGGCAGCTGAAGGTGGCCCCCAATTGGCCGCCGCCATGTTGCACATTTTTGACCACTAGACATATGTGATCTCATAGTTTTACGTCTAGATTTTAACGAAGTACCACGCACAAATGATTGACATGTTGATCTTTAATAACGGTACCGACGAGATAAGTTGTGTTTCGTTTGTTATAAGTCCAAAATGTGCTTTTACAATAACAACTCGGGCAGCTTCGCAATGCCTCCGCTAGATACTATCAGCCGCGGTGCTGCATTTTGGGTTTTTATCGGAGCATGACACTGATCTCTGGGGCTAAGAGTATTGAAAAAATAGTTTATCATGCTTTTTACAGCGATCGCAATACAAATCTCGGCTCAGTTGTGCGTGAAAGCCTCAGGATTTGGTACGGTCACGTGTCTACTGGTCAAAATTGAACATGGCGGCAGCCAAGTGGGGGTCACTTTTGCCTGGGGAACGGGATACCAGTTTATCGCTTTAAGCCTCTCTATCATGTTGGTTCCATGTCAATATCAGAATTATTAAAATATATTGGGACCACTTTATGGTGGTAGTTCGTGACTGATGCACGATCATGGATGCTTTCATTCTAATTAAGATTAATATTAATAAGGGAATGACAACTCTTTTCTCTATTCCTGGTTATGATCGTTCTGCAGTTACAAGGCAGTCTTGTAGGGGAGGTGGGGAGGTATATGTGTTTGTCAAAAACATTTGGTACGCAAGTAAGATTGCAATAACAATGACAGATGCTGAGTGCGTAGGTCTGCAGATAAGCTGCCAAGATTTTTCTGTCGTCCTCATTTCAGTCTATCGTCTGCCGTCAAGTAATGCGAACTTGTTTATAGAAGAACTTGAAAAGCGCGTGTGTAATACAGGCACCAACTCGGGAAGGATTGTTTGGCGATAAATTGGTTTCGTCGTGTATTGACCGTATTAACATAAGAATCTTTGACAGTACTGTGAAAGCCGCAGTGATATTAGAGACATTATCGAATCATTACTTTATTGCTTGACAGATAAGCTCTAAAACAAAGTGAACGCCTCAAATAAATCGATAAAAGAAATAATATTAACTGATCAAGTCAAATTCAATAATATAATAAATAACTACGACTGGAATGTTTTTTTAATTCGGTAGGAGCACCAAAGCTGTACGATTTGTATTTGTCTTGTTCTCACAGTTTTTGTCCCCGCGTACAAAAGAAGTGATAATAAAAAAAAACGTCAACCTCACCAAGAATGGCTGACGCCATAAGTTTTATCTGCAATAAAGTATAAAGACTTCCTCTGGAAACGTTACAAACATTGGCCAAAACATTTATCACTGAAAAGCGAGTTCAAAATACCAAGAAATAAACCGTACGCCTCAATTTGTTTATCTAAGGTAAGATATTTCAAAATTTAATTTGAAAATAATCATTTTGATACCGGAAGAACTTCTGACTTAGCCAAACGTCTTTCGATTGATGACATGATAGATAAGTCATTTGCCACTTGCGCCTGTTACGCAAGAAAAAAAAGATTGATTACTTTAGCACTTCTTTTGCTCGTATCTCCAGTCAGACCGCGATAGTCGCGACGTAACTAATGTTACACTCAGTGTGCATAATGAGGCTTCAGCTTTTCTTCTCTTGACATCTGAAAGTGAGCTACGTGAATATTTATTTTCATTCAAAGAAAGAAAATCACCGGGCTTCGATAAATACGCATATGTGACCTACGACTAAAGTTTCATAGACTGAAACATGTACTTTTAGGAGTGCTAAATAATGTCATATAGACATGAAACTGCCCAGCTTGAACCAAAACATATGTTGTGAAACCGCTGAATAAAAAAGGTTCAGCGAGAGACGTTTAAAACTATCGCCCAATATTTATACAGTCGTGCATTGCACAATTACTAGAAAAACCCTTTTTAAAGGTAATGAGCAGTTTTTCAGAACGGTTTGATTTATTATCCGATCACCAGTGCGGTTACGTTTCTGAACGGGGAATTCAAACTTTATTAGAAATTTTTCCAGATTTCTTACAAGCAGGATTTGATAATAATTTGTACACCTGTGCAGTGCTCTTTGATGCGTCAAAAGCTTTTGATGGCATAAATCACGAAGTACTGTGTCCTTAACTATACGAACTCGGTCTTTAGGACCCCATTCTATTCGCTTTTAAAAGGGTACCTCTCAGGACGATCCCAAGTCGTGGCTTTTAAAAACCGCAAAAGCATTAGAACTTTTCTGACTGCCAGGGTGCCGCATGGCTCAGTTCTTTCACCCTTGTTTTTTAACCTTCATGCAAAAGACTTTCCTAATGCTATCTCCGAATGTAAAATATACCAATACGCAGACGACACGGTTTTGATGTCATGTGACGCGGATTGTCACAGAGCCGTTCACAAACTTTAAAAGCTCTTATTTCCACGATGGACTGGTTTTATGCCAACTTAATTGAAGTGAATGCTGCAAAGACAAAACTTGTTTGTTTTAAGCACCCGCTCAAGCAGGTAGATCTATCAGACAGCTGTAGCGCTGCATACTTCTACCTGCAGCTCTTGTGGTTGCAAACCTGTTCTGTATGTGAAATCGCTAAAATACTTGGGAATTGACTTCGACAGTGACTTGTCTTGGTCTACTCAAATGACGTATTTATGTGAACGACTAAGAAGCGTGTCATGTTGTCTTTACAATGTCAAAATGTTCTTGCTCTTTTCTGTTGGAAAAATGATAACAGAAGCTTTGACGACATATAGTAACTTGCGGTGCGGTATAACCATTTTTTTCAGCCCACTTCCTTTACAGGCGCGCCAGAGCGAATTCTTTATTAAAATGTATTTTGAAAAGTGTGCGTTTGATAGGCCAGATGTCTTATTAAATACATACGTGTTTAACGAACTTCAACTCCCGTCCTACAGCACTTCTGTTATTCTGTGTTTGAAACACCATAACTACAGCAGCGACCAATGAGACCATCACTTCGTTTCAATGTACCGCGCACCAGAACAAGGTATGGTAAGCGCACATGAATGTTCTATGTACCACATGTTTTCAACAACCTACCAGAGTCATTGCTTTCTATAAGATCTAAAGAGAACCTTAACAAATGCACTGGGAAACATTAGAGCAGTGAGTTGGCATTTTCTGTTTAATTTTGTTACAATGTGACAAATTTATTGCTGTTTATTTCTTTTTCCTTGTCAAAATGTCTAGTCCTTCTGAAGCATTTTTTCGAGGGTAGATAGATATACCTAATTTTAAGTTATTAAAATGTAACGACCAACCAATCCCTAAATCAGGAGCCCAACGTTTCGAAACCGGTTCGGCTTCTTCTTCAGGGGCGACTATTGAGGAAAGGAGCCGCAATCTTCTTTTCCTCTATGGCGGAGGCGAATGCGCACGATCCCATCTTCTTCCTCTTTGATCGTTTTTTGAAGACGCATGGTAGAGCCCGTTCACATACACAGATGGCAGTGCGCCAAGAGACCTATTAATGTTTGTTGGCGTGGTCTGAATGTGCCAAGATTCAAGGAAGAGCCTCCGGCGAGGATTAGTTTCGATGTCCAGGATGCGCGTGTTTAGAAAGTCAATGCGGTGGTCATATTTTTCACAGTGTTCAGCAACCGCGCTGCGCTCTTGATCGAAGTTGCGCACATCAATCTTGTGTTGACGCATTCGTTCATGATAATTCTTTGTTTCCCCGATGTACGAGTGGGGGCTCTCAATCTCTGTCGCCACGGCAAACCTGTGCATGGAAGCCATAGAACAACAGGCTCTCCAGTCTTTTGCTGCAAGCCCCAAGGTATTTCTAAGATATGTGGACGACTGCTTCTGCGTCATGAAGAAGTCTCAAGTAGACAACTTTTTGAAACACCTCAATTCGATCGAGCCTAACATCCAATTCACCGTGGAACGGGAAAAAAACAACACCTTACCGTTTCTCGATGTGCTTGTACAAAGGCAGGGAGACCATCTTCAGTTCTCAGTTTACCGGAAACCAACGCACACCGGAAGATACTTACAATTTGACTCCAACCACCCAACGAGTCATAAAGTATCAGTGGTTACCACACTACTATCAAGGGCAAAGAACCTTTGCTCAACTGATTCTGACCGACGAAAAGAAGAAGAAACCATCATTTCCGACCTCAAAAAGAACGGATATACGGACAGCTTCATGCACCGCATTGCCCGTCGTCAAAACCGTAGTCGACAACACCACCAGTCACAGGCTGATACGAAACGCCGGCCAACCACGCGCATCAGCGTCCCAATACATCAAGGGAACAAGTGAAGCGCTGGCACGGGTGCTAGCTAAGGAGGGCATTCAGATGGCCCACAAGCCAATTTCAACCCTTGGACGCTTTATGCCACGACCAAAAGATCGGCCCCCTAAAGAGAAAGCGCAAGGTGTGGTGTACGAGATTCCCTGCGCTGAGTGCCCGTCCTCGTACATCGGGGAAACAAAGAATTATCATGAACGAATGCGTCAACACAAGATTGATGTGCGCAACTTCGATCAAGAGCGCAGCGCGGTTGCTGAACACTGTGAAAAATATGACCACCGCATTGACTTTCTAAACACGCGCATCCTGGACATCGAAACTAATCCTCGCCGGAGGCTCTTCCTTGAATCTTGGCACATTCAGACCACGCCAACAAACATTAATAGGTCTCTTGGCGCACTGCCATCTGTGTATGTGAACGGGCTCTACCATGCGTCCTCAAAAAACGATCAAAGAGGAAGAAGATGGGATCGTGCGCATTCGCCTCCGCCATAGAGGAAAAAGAAGATTGCGGCTCCTTTCCTCAATAGTCGCCCCTGAAGAAGAAGCCGAACCGGTTTCGAAACGTTGGGCTCCTGATTTAGGGATTGGTTGGTCGTTACATTTTAATAATTATTTCCCCAACCAGACAGACTTCTGTCTAATGTTTACTTTTAACTAATTTTAAGTTATACCGTGACTTCACTACCTTCCGAGCTAAGTACACAAGCCCCTGAGGCTTATACCGGCTCGTTAGTTGTATTTTGGACATCGTTACCGATGGAAATAAAGCTATGTTCTATGTTCTCTGTTAACAGGTAATTCCGAGTCACTACTTACATAGAGCCATCGCATCCATGATCCGTTCATCGTAAAGCGCTTTCTGGTGTGTACTTGCTTTTCGCTGACAGGCCCTGCAGGAAGACCCTGAGGAATAAAGCTTTTTTCTGCAGATTCGTTTACCTGAGTATATTGTAGATGTGTAAAATTTTCATACAAGAGTATACATATTTAGACAGCAAAGCAAGCACTTTGGTTCAAATAGGGAGTTAATTCAAGCACGTGAGTGCATTTAGCCGGGAAGCAGCTAAATCCATTCACGCTTGTAACTTGAACACCAATCAAAGCTAAGCGTGCAACATCTTCTGAATTGCCAGGGAAGCCGTCGTCAAGCCTAAAGGGAATGTTTAAACGTCAATTTGTCTTGTTAGTGTGGATTACGGTGCCAGAATGTTCTTATTTTGATGGTCTATCTTACACCTTGAGATTAGTGCTATCGAGAACGTGGATGTGACAGCGTGACTATGCGGAATGTCCTATTTGCAGGAACACTCGCATTGGACAGGCACTTCTATGGCACTTTTCAAAGCTACGCGCTCGCGCTCGTATGTTTTCGAGCAATCAAGACAAATTATATTCCAGTTGGCAGTACGCGATCATAAACAGCGTGAGCGGAACGTTATTTCAAATGTTCCTGGTTATATAGGAAAGAAGCCAAATGCCACAAAAGAACCTGATGTCACCACGTATTGCAGCGATGGCTAGAAACACGAGCTTCTGCTGCAGGGGTGTTCGTGAAGACGCGAGTGATCCATGAGCAAAAATCTCACGCTTGTAGCTTTCACTGCAGTGCATCTTAAGGTGAAACTGAGTATAGAGTGGATGTTAGGAAGTCTTCGTAGATCGTTTCTACAAGGCACGCCAAGGATGGCGGGCCTTGCGGGTGCGTGCTCGAAGTAACGGCACGATGTTTCTCCAGCCACTTAGCAGCGATGACATGAACGGTGAACAAAAACTTCCCGCTATTTACCGCTTGCAAAGAGCTACAAGTCTCAGAGGTACAAATGAGGACAAAAGAATATTACTCTGCAGGCATTCACAAACAAATATGACTGTTTAATTGAACTTTAGTGCACAATCTATCGATTCCGAGATGTCTGGGTGGCACCCTCCCACGATTCCTGCTGGTGTCGTCCTTACATTGGGAATGATAAATTCGATAGTGTTTGTAAAGTGCATGGTGGGAGCCTGAAGTCGTTGCGTTCTTATACCAGCACAACCAACCCCGTAAAAATTTAAGTTCTTTTATTTTCGTCGATGAGATATCCTTTAGCTGACGTAATCATCAGCATTCGTCCAATCGTCGAAGGCCAGCCAAAGCGATGCTTTGGATCGCGCACGTCGCCAATTGCCGCTGGCAAGTATAAGTGGAGCCATTTTATTGTCCTACCTGTGACGTCACGACAAAGATTTGCTTCAATGTTCGTGATCCTGGTGACATATCAAAGTAAAACGCAATCAATAATGGAAGCTCATAGTTTATTTGTAGACCCATGTTTCGTCTCTGCTCTTGCCTAGGTAAAATAATGAAATTTCTTTTTTATTCATTCTTGAATAGTAAAACAAAGTTTGCAACAATAAAAGCATAATAGCTACTCTTCTATGGCAACAATATAGCGCGCGCCTAAAAAGCAAAAAAAAGTATTCCAAATCGTTCGAATCGTTAGTTTGGCCCTCGTAGCTTAACCGGAACTGAATATAAAGCCATGAACCGAAACCCCAACCATACCAAAAGAAATTTCGGCTGTCTACTCTGCTTTCAACCAAACCGACATCATGCTGAAAACAACGCAAAGCAGTAACAAAACTGCTCAGTACTCAAGTCGCCGCCCGCTTTCGTTGTCAAACTTTATTGATGGCCATGCGTCTTAGCGCTCAGAAAAGGGAGCAATTTCTTCGTTTGAAAGCAATGGGGTCTTCGCTTCCCCGAGAAAGCGCGCTGAGTTAGACCTTTATCCTGATCTCAGAAGCGTAACTTGGTGTGTATAAGAAAGTCCTCACCAATCAAGAGTGGTGAACGTTCACTACGAATGTACTGGCAAGATGGACGCAATGACACGTTGGACGTGATTGCACGGTGAACGAGTAACTACATCCACCGATTAACAACATCCATGGAGCGACTACGTCCACCCAGAAAATACATCCATCGAAGAAGTTCGTCTAAAGGTATGCCCACACATCCGTCGAGCCAGTACATTCACCGAGCCATCACATCCATCGATGGCTGTGCTGGCCCGGTGGATCTGTTGGCTGGATGGATATGGAGGCGCTGAATCTCTAAAAATTACTAAAAATTACTAAATCTAGCGGGAAATTTTCCCCGCTAAATCTAGCGGAAAATTTTCCCCGCTAAATTTAGCGGAAAATTTTACCCGCTCAACTTAGCGGAAAATTTTCCCCGCTAAATTTAGCAGAACAGTTTACCCGCTAAATTTAGCGGAAAATTTTCCCCGCTATATTTAGCGGAAAATTTTCCCGCTAAATCTAGCGGAAAATTTTCTCCCCCCCCTTTTGAGGTCCAATGACCCCCAGGCCACGTGACCCCCCCCCCGTGCCTTCCCCTCCTCCTCAAGAGCTGCGCTCTAATTCGGCATTACAGGGAGTTGTAAACGGCTTTCATTTTTTTTTCGCTCTCCCGCAATATACAAAAGAAAAGAGGAGTGGTTTATTTTATGGCACCTGCGTGGCGTTGCCTTCTATATGCTTTCCTTCTCGCCTGCCGCTCTTCCTTCCTCTTTTACTATCCCTTGTTTGTCTAATGTTCTGGAGCCGATGGCACAGGCACAAGCTGTTTCCGTTTTAGATTCCTCTACTCTTTTTTATTTGTGACCCCTTTGTGGGAGATTACGATTACAGCTGAAACGATTAAGCGAGAGCGGGCAAGATAACAAAAAACTATCTAGTGAATTGCTGTGAAATAAAATAGCAACGCAGGCATGCCACGCGCGTTCAACTCTAAAACATTGTTAACGAGATTACTTTTTCCCAAATGTACTCGAACGGCCGATCACTGCAATCTCAGAGGCCTGAACAGGTTGAGAAATGACGAGACCAGGACCGGCTTTCTAGAAAGAGTGTCTCAGCTGAGACAGAGTGAAAGAAAGCAGTACCAAAGTCAGCGCGCGAGTTGAGCAGGACTCAAGCCGCGTCTCAAGACGCTCGCGCGCCCCAGCCTTGGCAGTGCTTTCTTTCACCCAGTCTCAGCTGAGACGCAGTTCTAACAAGCCGTCCCCCAATGACGGTTTGACCAAAGTCTGAAGAGGCTTGAAACTGACCATGTGATCGTTCGAAAAGTCATGCTCAGTTAAAACTGCAGTTTGGGCGAGTTTCTTGAAGGAGTTGGCTAACAGCAAAGTTGATAGTCAGCCCTGCAGGATTGTCTCCCTTTTAGTTTGCCTGTGCACCTCGGCGTCATGCCTTTGTGCGCTGTAATTCAAAGAAGTCATGTTCAACATATTTGGATTCAATTAGAGTGTAATAAAATTGATGCAATGCAAGTATATCCGAAGTAATTTGTGATTGTACCTTATTACATCTCACCATAGCCGGTGACAAAGCAAAGAAATTCAGGATGTGACTTATTGTGTTCACGCTCCTCGCTTTGCCATGCGTTCTTCGGTTCTCTTATCGGCGAATGGCGTCATCCCCTTATCTGCGGAGAAGCCACGCCCTTTGTTTCCTAAGCTGTCGGTGATTCTAAAAGCAGTGTTGTCTAGAAGTAAATTTGACTGGAAGCCTCAGTATTTGCAGAATATTAATTCAATTAGAACAACTTTTTACATACTCTTGTCCCGCTCGGAATATATTTTGATAGAGTCCCCCACAGGCTAAAATGCAGTGATCGTCTTTTACCTTACTTTTTCCTACCTAGTGAGGTTCTCAAATCGACTGCGCCATTGTGCCCATCACGGGCGACCAGCTGAGCATATGTTAAACGCGGTGCAAACCAGACGGCTGTCGGATCTGACATCCGATTTTGACAAGAAAGCCGGTCCGGAGAGGAGGAAACGTCGCATCTCGTTCCGATTCCTTCTGATTTTTGACGGACACCTTGCTCGGCCGGCCTTGGCAGATGGCAGTGACGAACCACGTAAGTCAGCCAATCACACACCTGCGAAAGAGAGTGGAGAAAGTGAAAGGAATTCCGACTCGGAAAAAGGCAGGCAGGGAGGCCCACTACAAGGTCAGTTTTATTGGGTAACCGCAGCTCGACGTCACTCATCGACGTCGCCCAATCGGCCTTACGAATCAAGATCGGCCGTGCTTAGGCAAGGCCCGGCTTGTGGATGCGCGCAAACCAAAATCAACTCTCGACGTTCCCGCCTCACTTTGTTGTTTTTTTTGCCGAAGTTGTATGTTGGATTTGACAGCCGATTTCGGTTTGTGCGGGCCTTTAAAGTCACGACACCAGTAGAGGGGCAAAGAAGCGACCAACACAAAATTCGTGAGCAGTATCTTTCATTATAAGAATAGAAAGAGAGAGAAAAAAACATGTGATGGCGATATTTACTGAGTTCGAGGTAGAATTGGAGTCTTCATTCGATACTTTCATGGCTTGCAAACTCTATTAAAACACTTTTCCTTGGAGCGGTCGTGATAAAAGTTACACTAACAATACTCGTGGTTATGTAAGGATGTTAGATTCCGCATACTTTAACGTCGAAGATAAGGAATGAACAGGATATATTTCAGTGCTAAATGTTGTTATTAAATCATCATAATTAAAGTCGGCTAGCTGTTAAGAAAAGCGATCCAGAGGCAACACTTTTTAAAGAGTAATTCATAATGGTAAATAATTACTTTCGGAGCTTGTGAGTTGTAATTGCAGTTAGATTACATTTACGAAGTAATTTACCCAAGTATAACGGTAATTGTCGCATCGCCAAATGTATTTCATGATCAAAAACAAGTACTTTGTTCAGCTTCATAATTCGCCATCTCCATTGACGGATCGCAGTCCTTGACACCCCGAGTGCTCTCCAGGAAAGTGGGACGCACGACCATTTTTAGAGCATGGGACACCGTTTCAATTATCTCCGCTTAGATGACAATATTTGGTCAGAACGTTTTTTGTGCGTCGAACTGTAGGCTTTATCCTCGGAAATTCGCGGCAGCGACTTACTTTCTATGTATTTTAAGATAAAGGAGATACGATGGCACTTATCTAGGGCTTTTGCGTTGTATGTACAGTCTACGTAAATTTTCAGTCTGTTTGAGCTGTGCAAGCAGATACGACGCCCCGTACGCTGGTGTTTCAGCGCACGTACCTGCTTCAGTAATTGTGTGACTGTGTGGCCGTGTTATCACGTACACGTAAAGCCACTCAATGAGAACGTTTTTCTGTCGTCCTGAAATTAGTACACAGGCACAATGCCTGCGCGCAAAGGTCGCTTGACGATCGTTCCAAGTTAATTGAGTAAATCTAACAGCTGTGTGCAGATAACCTAAAACAATAGGTGAGTGGCCGTGTGTTCATACGAATGTGCACATTCTAACATTCGCCGGGAATAGCAGCAGAACGGCTGCCAGTGTCTAACATATTACTATACAGCTGTATTTCTTTTATTCGATCGAGCTTTTAAGGGCTCGTTTTATTACGCCTCCTGAAGTAGCCTGATTAGTAACGGGGGCGGTTAAAAGTTGCTAAGAGCCAAAACTTCTTCAGAGTGTGAAGGTTACGAACCTAGAGGTTTTCGGTGACGGCCTGTAGTGCATTTATTATATAAAATGACTAAGGGAAGATTCCATGAGTTAGGGACGATCGTCTTCTGGTGGTTTTTGCTTGGCTTTGCGCAAATATGGCCGGATCACGGGAGAAACGCCGTTGTTGGGTGAGTACAGACGCAGTTCTTTTGTTATACTTGCGATCAAATTTGTTGTAATGAAA
The DNA here is from genome assembly GCA_037355805.1 of Ixodes ricinus. NCBI lineage: Eukaryota > Metazoa > Arthropoda > Arachnida > Ixodida > Ixodidae > Ixodes > Ixodes ricinus. Next base: position 222,898 of record JAZHYW010070282.1, read on the forward strand.
TTTTTGAAAAACTTGATTGTCTACCAAGGCATATAAACCGCTGTAATTTATCCGTGGAATGACACCCTTCTGGGGTCCGGCACAGTTCTTGAATAATAAAAACAAATTTCGGACATCTTTTTTTTTCATTTTTTTCACGGCATGTCGAGTAGCGTCGAAAAACGCTACAACCCGACATTCTGTGAAATATCTGTTGAAAATATTTAGGTGAGAGAAATGAAAGTTCCTCTTTCAGAACGTCATAGGAACTTAAATAAAATATGTTTTTTTTTTGCCATATGGTTTATAAGATCATATGCAAAAAGAAAAGTGCCATCTAGTGTACTCTAGCTCTATTATCAAATTGCCGCCATATTGAGGTTCCCGTGCCGATAGTTTCGCCTGAAAGAATAGTCCCGACAAATTAGGAGTCGTATACCTTAAATAGGATCACGTGCTACCTGTCTAGTACGAACCCTTCACACAGCGTCTTCGATAAAGACCGTTCACTGACCTGGACGGCCTCATTCATGCACTGCTTAATTGACTAGTGTTGCGACCTCCTTGCTGACGATTCATTTTCCAAAATTTCGCGGACGTATTTCGTTTCTTCTTTGAACCAAAACTAAGCAGCAACCCATTGAGTGCACAAATATATTCCCCTAACAGTAATCATGAAAACCGAGTTAAATACAGATGCGTCTCGTCCACAGCTGGAAGATGTGAAAAAGAAAAGAAAAAAACACGCAATAAGTCGGCTCCGATTGGCACGATGATGATAACTGGCGAGAATTTTTCACATGGCCTATTATTTTCTGGGGCATCTAGAAAAACTACGCACGTAGTGAGAATTAATGCAAATGTTTTCACGAAGAAAAAATATATACCGAGATTGTTAACAGCGGAAAATACAGTGGTCATCAAACTTAGGGGGGCATGTGGTGTTCTCCGGCGAGCACTAGATTAATGGCACATTCGAGGGGTCTAATCTAGTCACGTGGGAAAGCTTGAAAAGGACCGTGCCAGGGGTGTGCTGCATATAAGATAATCCCCGCGCTCTTCCACCCAAACGTGGTTACTTGTACCAGAGCCGTGCATTGGAAGAATCGGGCCATTCATTGGATTGAATAGGCGAGCATCTCGTGACCAACCATAGGCCGCGAAACAATCCCTAGCGGTGGTCGTGAGCTCTAAAAATGCGACTCAACAAATTTAAGCCGTTTTAGCGTCGCTAGTGTAAAAAAGTGTAACTCTTGGTAACTGAAACTTGGCGCATATGAGGTTTTCGTCACGTTTATATTCTAAGGTAGAATAAACGGACGCGCGTTCCAAACCAGAGCAAACTGCGTAGTTGCGATCATTGCTACTGCGAGATTGAACGCTTCTATTTCACGCTTTAAATGTCGTTGCCAATATTGTGGCGTCGAAGTCTGCCGATTGGTCGACGCCGTGTCGTACTTTTAGTTTACGCTCTAACCGCGGGGGAAATATACGGCGCTCGCGGCTGTCTTTGCTCCGCCCATTGGCCAAACTCTCCCAATATACGGCTCTGACTAGTGCATCCACGTAGCGCCACCTACCTCGCGTCAGCAGTGCCGCCAGCGCATCTTGCGCCAATATTAGCGCCAATATGGACGCGTACGTCTGCCCCCTTGCGACGACTCTCGTCGAGCTTTCGCTTGTTTGCCACTTGGGGCGCGTCGGGGATCCACAAACGATGACGTCACGTCCAGGCCTTGCCTTTTAGGTGGTAGTCCTGATCGGTCCAACGAACGCCACCGAACGAAGGAGGCTGCTCGTGTGATCTCCAAGCCTGATTTGGTGCTGCGCGCTATCGTGCACATATGTGTGCACGATAGCACATATATAGCACACATATATGACGATAATTATCCCTGGAGAAGGGGAACAAGGAAACAAAGGACATACACAAATCTCCAAACACAGCTATCCTCCATTTCACCTCACGTCCGGACGCAGCGGACCCCACGAGCTATCTTAGCCTATCCCAGACTTGTACGTAGTTCAACTACTCTACTCAAGTTACTGTAGTTTAACTACTTTTCTGAGTTTAGTAACTTTCAATCAGATTTTTATTTCGGTAGTTAGTAGTTTACTTTAAGTACTTTTTCCAGTAACTTCTACTCAAATTACAAATTACTTTCGAATTTAGAGGTAGGATTCCTTATCAACGTACACTCCTGCACAAAAAGATATACGACGTTGGAAGATTAGTCGATATTTGCAAAGAAGAGGAAGCATGCTAAAATATAGGTTTGGGTTAGTTGGTTAATGAGCACCTTGGTTTAAAACAGCGTGGCAAGGCAAGGACAAAGCGTGTGGCGTAAGCAGGGGGTAGTGGTTTGGAAGGTCCGAAACCTTCTCAAATTTTCACCAGCCCCCACTGCCACAACCCTGCTATGAGGCGCTGGGAGCGGACATGTTGCAAGTAAGGCCACGTAACTGTGGGATTAGCCCCAACGACTGGCCTTTCTTAGCGTACCGTACCGAAGCTTAAAGCAGCTGTGCAACAATTTTCAGCTTTTTGCTTAAATAATTTGGGAGTTGGCGTCTCGACCTTTCACAAGTAAAGAACAAAATACCGCTTTTGCCTGCATGTCCTAGTTTTTATTATATACAAAAAAGACAAAGATGGAGGTTAGGTTTTTGGCATCTCTCAACTCCTTCACCATCTTTGGAGTCACGTGCTCTGTGACGTCACTGGAGGACGCGTGGGGTTCCGGTGAAGCTCTCTCTCTAGAGCCATCAGTGAGCTGCGAGAACTCACCCGCTCGCGACCGCGTGACCACGGGCTTGCGCAGCCAGCGCGATCAACATGGCGAAAGGAGGAAAGTCTCGTCCGGGTCCGGCCATTTCCGTCCGGCTCTGCCCCCGTCCCCCTCGGGCTCCTGGCGGCTCTTCGGGGTAGAAGACAGAGCTGACGGTTTTGTTGACCTCGGATTGATGGCGCCACTAAAACTCCGTAGAACAAAAGTTTTGACGATGATACCAGGTTTTGACGCATTTATGTTTATGTTGGAACGACAATATTCATAGAAAAATTACATTTTATCGAGCAGGTATTTGCACAACTTCCCATCTTTTTAGAAGTTCCCCATTGACGTCATGCCACGTGGTTCTCATGGCCGCCGCTCGCGGCTGCAGGTCGGGAAATATGCTAATTTTTGCCCCGCGATTACGCGGCGGAATCGAAACATTTTGAAGGAAGGATACTTGTTTTCTGTCCTTCGTGACAAGATAAAAAAACGCCAAAAGTAGAAGATGCAAGTTCTTTCAACGCTAAAATTGTTGCACAGCTCCTTTAAGGAAACTTGACGCATTTGAAGAAAGGGCTTGTCCCTGCTTCTCCCTAACGTGTGAACTTTCGCCCACTACAGGAAGTGTGCACACTGCATCCTCACTCAAAGGAGGCAACAATATGCAGCATCTGCTCTGGAGCTCATGGGGTGCTCCTGTAGTTTGCGCTGTACTTGAAGAATCGTGTGCTAAAAGGCAAGGCAAAGGTGACCTCTTCGCTTTGCCTTTCCTCCCAAGACTCATAATATGCAGGTCTCCCAGATTCAGAGATCGTTCGAAAGACTTTAATAAATCTCCCAACGTGTTTAAATAAAAAATAATAATCAACAAAGAGTGTTGGAGAGTACTTTTTTGGATGGGCCACCATTATTTTTAACGGGCCATCGTGCATGGGCCATCGCGCGTGGGCCACGCACCAAAAGTGCGAGCTATCACGCACGCATCCAACGTGTTTTTTTTTTAATTTTGTTATGGGATTCAGTTGATCTAGTTTGAAAATTTTAGTTTATTCTTCAATTAAAAGAAACGCAGTTTGTTTTAACAAAGTTTGAAGACTGTTAGGTCGCCTGGATGAATGAATGGATTGAGAATGGTGCTGCAGTTCGGGTGCTGCAGTTCGGGTGCTAGCGTGCGCCACCTAGCATGCCAAAGCTCGACTAGGCTAGACTTGACTAAAGGGCCCGACACCTTCACATTTCCTATAATGCCCCGGAGCGCTCACTGGTGGCCCTGGCGTTTCCAGAAAGGTCCATTCACCCATTGAATTTGTTGTCGTTATTTTTCTTGAAAAATCCGTGAATAATTGTATAAGCGGGTATATGGTAACTTTCACGTTTTTCTACATCTGTGAACCACGTAGGATGTGATTCCAAGCTCGATGACACAAACGCAAAGTCAAGGAAACTGCTGCTACTTGTTCCTAAAGATATGTGGAACTTCCACCATTCAGGAGGTATAGTCGATGAATATTCGCTATATCAGCAAGGCACCTCCCGCGAGGATTTTTTCGAATACTGCCCCTACGTGGCGATGGGCATTAAAGGGAAGTGAAGAGGTCCTTGATTTCATATGAACAGTAAAATTTGTAATGTAGGCACCTTAGAAATGATGTCTTAATTTTTCTTTCGATATTTTTAGTAGGAGTGTCGTAACAGTCAATTAAAATTTCGACGTAGACGCGCCCGTTGCGGCGCGCCGAGGGTAGGAAAGCGCGAGAGCGGAGAAAACGACTGGCAAAAGTGACGTGATCAACAGAGTACCTTTGCTCGCCACTATGCTGGCTCAGGGATGCCGACATTTTTTTCCAACGTTTTAGTACGGTAGAGTAGGTGGCCTGCTGTGACGTTGCGTGTTGAGGCTGAGGAACCTCAGCAGGTACTCGGACAATTTCAGGATCTGGTGGGGGTGCATGGCGTGTTAGATTCCATCCATTCAGCATGTTAAAGCGGAACGCTGTCGACACGGCTTGCTTCAGTGAACACCCATAGGAAGTTCTGGATGATTCCTGTCACAATTAGCGTACTGAAATTCGTGATTGTTAGTGCAGTCCCTGTAACGATGTTGTCCTGCACAGATCATGCAGTGTTGTGGTCCCCTGCGGTATTTCGCAACATGGCCGTGTCTTTGGCACTTGAAGCACTGCACGGGAGCTCCGAAATCTTTTTGGACTGGATGGCTTGTGGAGTCAAGAAATACACGCTGGGGCATCGGCCGATCTGCGCGAAAAATCAAGACAACACTTTCAGATGGTTTCTCTTCGACGCTCCCACCCTCTTTTTGATGATGCGCTATTTGTCGCTGAACGATGTTACGCCGTTGTCAAGCAAATGCTTCAGCAATGCAGAGTTGGAATATTGGAAAGGAGCATTCTTGATTTTCCTCATATTCATCGACTATATCTGGCGCACGGGTGACGGGTGCAGTGTCTTTTACCCCTGCCAAGAAATTGCAGAGCCAGTAGCTCTTTTTTTTTGTCGAGCAGAGCGATGGTTTATTCACTCAGAAGCTACCGTCCTTGTTGATTTCACGAGAATTGATCTTTTTCTGCATAACCGCAATATTATCTTTTGCTATTGCGTCTGGGTTTGCTTGGCAAAATAATCTGAATCCTGTTGCTTCAAAGCTCACGGGGAAGCCAGATGGTCTGTTACTCCGATATGTCACTCGAGTAAATGGTGTTGAATCCTCGTTGTCATTCGCGTCAAGAGAGTAGTAGCACGACGTCTCGTCGTCATCCTTTGCAGGTGTTCCGCCCTTGCGCACCCTTTTAGTATGAATCATGACGTCTGTCTCGTTAGGATCTGGAAGACCTAAAAGTGCGAAAAACACAAACGAGGAAAAGTCAGATACAACACGGACTGGCGCTAGTGCGTTAGTTCTAATTTGAGTGGTTCGTCGTGATGCTTCTTGGATGATGCCAAGATGCGGTTCGGGACCTTGTAGCCAATGGCCACTCTTGCATCTTACGACTTCACAGCGCATGAACGTCTCACGAACAGGCACTCGCTCGATTACAGACACAAAGATATACACACAGCGTGTAATGCAGTATCCCAAGGTCCGCGCTTGGCAGACGCAAATGGCGATCAAGGTGACGCCTCTTGCAACTCACAGCAATGTGTCGTTGCCCATTTTTGGCCAGCGAGGCGCCGAAGTGCACTATCGCTAATGGTAATGTGCTCAGATGTAAAAAGGTAAGTAGGAAAGATTGTAATTGCTTAGAAGAGGAGCCAGCAAATCGGACTTTCTATGCTAGGCACTTTTTTTTTAGCCCTTTTGCACCTCCAAGTGGACCGTTTCGTGTTTCTCACGTAACTAGATTATCTACAGCGAAGCCAACAACCTAGAACATCAAAACAAAAAACAAAAAAAGCTGTTCAATCCTTCCGATTTTTAGCGGACACGACTTCACGCCTTATTGAAACGCATACGCTGAGGTATCAATTGTGGGCATCCTGTGCAGTGCTTTCACACTCAATAAAATCGACCTCTTCAAGACAAAACCAACATATCCCTATTCAACAACTACTCCTTCCTTCTAAAATAAGAAACACTATTTCCACGCAGCCAGGGCACCTTGGTGTCTGATTACCTCGGCGCGGGCCAGCCCCTGTTCCTGACTCCTTTGATCGACAAGGAGGAGCTTGACAAGGCCAGGGCTCAGAGCCGCGTGGGATACCTGGGCTTCGTGAAGGACGTGCCCAGTTACTCTGGCTTTCTGACCGTGAACCCGAACACGGGCAGCAATATCTTCTTCTGGTTCTTCCCTGCCATGGTAAGGGGCAAGCAGATCCGGGGTCTAAGTTGGACAGTGGGTGAGGTGGATCCTCGGCGCTTTGAAGGGACCGCGTGAAATCGGTTTCTTAACGCATTGCGCTAAGATTTTGCACAAAGGTGGCCAAAGATAGCGCATTTTGTGCATCAAGATTTTATATAATTTACGTACCTGAGAACGAAAATTAAGAACCTGATGTCGCTACCTAAAGCGTCTGGTTGTAAAAGCGTCTCCGGTCGTTTACTATCACAGGCATTGCTAAAAACATTGTCTTCTTGTGGCAAAAAAAATCATCCTTAAAGAAGCTGTTAGTAAAACATCAGCTTTATTTCCGAGACTTCTGTAAGAGGTCCCTTTTTAGGTATTTCTACTGGCTTCGACGTGCACCTTGGTGATTTGTTTATAGAAGTTTTACTCTGCTTTGGGTGCGACTTGCGTGTCAGTCAACGCTTAGCAACAGCTATCCTGACGTCTGTAACGTGGATTACGCGAATAGTGAATCAGAAAGTGATAACTACAGCTGTTTGCGAAGCAATCGCAAAAATTGCCAAAACCGACTGTCAATCCGTAAGCCGGGGTCACACGGCTTATTCGCGGCGAGAAGTTCGAGCATCGGCCGCCTAGTGGAATTTTTTCGCAACTAAGAGTGAGGATACTTCAACTTCCTCTGCTGGTGCAAGCAAGTGCAATGCCAAACTTCTCTGTACCATGAATATTAAAGCATAAAGGCGTGGGTAGCACGCGCACTACTCATATTGAGGAAAGCAGAAGCGCCCCTAGCGAGCTTGTCACCGCAAATACATCATACAAAAGGCCGTCTGCATACAGATTCGAACGCGAGTCATCTCAAGAACCGTGCTTCGAATGCCGCATGGCAATGAGTTCAAGAAGAAGCTTGGCACGCGGAATTCGAACCACGGATATTGCTGTGACCCGTCTTTGCAGACTGTCTTTTGTATGATGTATGAGTAGTGTGGCCCCCTAGTGAAAAAGCATTTTTTATGAGAACTTTCTTGTGTCTACATATAAGAACCATATAAGAAACTTATAAGAAACTTCTCAAAACGTTTCTTATATGGTTCTTATGTATATTATATAGTTCTTATATAGTTCATATAATGTTCTTATATGGTTCTTACATGTTCTTATATATCGTGTATGATTCATGTGTTTATTGGACACAAAAATTTGTCATACAAATGAGATTTTTCATTAGGGGCCCGGCTTAAAGGGGTCATGAAACGATATCCGGTTGGAATGTTCATGACTTTGCAGTGGCGTACTGGTCCTAGTCTGGCCCAAGTATACTCGCACAGACCATCACTGATTCAGAAGCTTTTTTGTCGCGGTGAAATTGCGATGATAAAAGGGGACTATTTATTTGAACATTGCCTTCGCAAAGCTATGATGACGTAATTTTGAGATCAAAACCACCCACCTGACGAAGGTCGAGCGCGGCCCATGAATTGGATGCAAAACCTGCGTGAGCATCAGACTTCGGCTCGTATAGTCAATTACAGGTTACGAAAAGGCTTCGAGGAAAGGAAGGCTGAGGAGGAGGAAGAGGCTTCCTTCTCTCCTCCCCAGCATTCCGTTTGCTTCCTCCTCCCCAGCCTTCATTTCCCTCGAATGTTTTTCTTAACCTGAAACTGACTATAAAATTAATGCCTGGGCAGACACTCGGGTAGTGGCTCGTGCCCAACGTCGGTGATGAGAGTAGCCAAACTCTAACAACGTGTTTTCTACTTTTCCGACCCCAGCGTGTGGCTATGATTAACTTTGGCAGCATAGGATAGGCATCAGACCATGTGGTCGCTTGTTCTGGCTTCGAGTTGAGGGGACGAACGATGCTCACATTTCTCGAATTTTTTTTGGCGATCACCATTGCCTAGAAAGAAAACCCAAGTCACGCATATTTAGTTAATAATTTTAGGAAGTGATTCTATGTAGTGCTTAGCGAAAGTATAAAGTATCGTTTCATGGCTCCTTTAAAATCGGAGTCCCCTCAAACACATACAAAAGACGCGGTGTTCCCTTCAGACATGATGACAGGATTATCTGCGGACATGCCTCATGCATGTTCGAAGCATGTTCGCTTCATACATCTGCGTCCTTTAAACAGTTTTAGGGAACCGTTCTTCCACATCCTATACGGTACGATGAGCCCTCCGTTACGCACTGCGCATGCGCTACCACAGAAGACTCGCACATGAGCAGTTCGTACCAGAGGGCCCATTGTACCGTATATCGGGTGTGCAAAAACGGTTCCCTAGAAGTCCCTAGTATTTGCGTGTCCTGTGTGACAGCTAGGACCATTATACAAGGAAGAGAGACGTCTCAGACATTGTCTGCAAACTGTCTTTTGTCTGAATGTAAGAGCGGTTTGACCGTAGTTTGAAAGGGCTGCGATGAAATGTTTTGTTGAGAGGTATTGTCAACCGGCTCCACAGGAGAACCCCGAGACTGCTCCCGTGCTCATGTGGCTGCAAGGTGGACCCGGCAGCTCTTCCATGTTCGGCCTGTTTGTGGAGCACGGGCCGTACTTTGTAGCCAAGGGTGGCGTCCCGAAGTTGCGAAAGACCACGTGGGCGCGGCGCTATTCCATGCTCTACGTGGACAACCCCGTGGGTGTGGGCTTCAGCTTCACGCAGGAGCCCCAGGGCTACACACGGAACGACACCGACGTCGCCCGAGATCTCTTCGAAGCATTGCAGCAGTTCTTCACACTCTTTCCCGAGTACGTCAAGAACGACTTCTACGCCACTGGGGAGTCCTACGCCGGTTCGTATATTCAGTCGTTTCTAATCGCGAATTTTTTTTTAGAAGGTTGTGTGCGGAAACAGTAATCGGTTGTACCTATTGAATGGTGAAGAAAAGAGGGATTGGTTACGATTTACCAATCTTCTGCTGAATAGTGCACGTGTAAATATTGCACTGCCTATTCAGTGTTCACAGGGCAGAAGTGTTTAAAGAAACCTAGAAACATTTAAATTTGTTTACGTGCCGATATATTATTGACTCGCTCTGCGCGGAAACAAATATACGGAGTCGTGTTTCATGGGAACAGGTCAGACTTATCATTAGCCGTGAATCTAAAAAAAAAAAAATCTTATTTATGTCACAATACACCTTTTGATTGGCTTATTAGGACCTCCTAGCTCCCAAAGAAAGATTGTGTCCGTAAATGAAGCGACGCGTGACCGTGGCTTGCATTATGCAGCAAGCAGACTGAGACCGCTAGTTCGCGTGGTCGTAAATGTAACGAAAAAAAATACGTGTCAGCAGCTTTGTGCCTTATCTAGATGCATCTCAAGAATGCCCAACGGTGTGGGTACGTGATCATTCACATTGTAGAATGGTAGACTGCGTAGACATCACGTGGAACGATAAAGCTCGATACCTACTGGTTAGTGACGTAGGATGAACGGCTTTGTTTTAAAACTGTGAACTAGAGGGCGACCAGTGTACCACAGATAGATTATTGTGTTACAAAACAATAAATGTTAAGATGTACGAGTACATATAACTTCCATACGCCCATACGCACAGTACGAGTTGATGAAGTATTTGTAGTACGAGTTGATGAAGTATTTGTATCCGAAGAAAGTAAATAAAATATTATTTCCGAATGCCATACTCGGGGACAACTTTCTGTGGCATTTTCGCAGAGAGGAGGCGTGCGTGTGTACAGTTTTGATCGGCGCTCAAGCGCGCTCTTATGCACATTTGACTGCATAGTCACCGGAAGCTGTTCCGGAGCAATAGTTTATGTAATTTGTTGTTGTTGTTTTAGAGCGCAGCTCTTAGGCGCTCGTTTCCGGCTGGAGCGGCGTCGACGTCGGCGTAACCGCGCGGTGCATTATGTGAAATGTCTCATAATGCACCGAGCGGGACCCTCGTGACGTAACGAGGGACCCGCGAGGTGCATTATGGGACATTTCCCATGATGCAACGCGCGGGAGGAGGAGGCGGAGGGGGAGGAGGACAAGGGGGAGGGGAGGAAGAGGAGGGAGGAGGGGAGGAGGAGTAGCAAGGAGGATGTTGTAAACGTCTTGAATTTTTTTTAGAGCGCATCTCTTGGGCGCCCGTTTCCGGCTTGAGCGGCGTCGCCGTCGCCGTCGGCGTCGGCGTAACCGTGATGTCACGTGACCTCACGGTTACGCCGACGCTGCTCGGAGGCAGGAGTAGCAGGCAGGATGAGGAAGTGAGGAGGAGGGAGGAGGGGTATACGCTCCCCTCAGTACCCTTCCCTCTTCTTCCTCAAGAGCTGCGCTCTAATTCGGTGTTACATGGGGTTGTAAGCGACTTTCATTAATTGTATTTTGTTTATTAATGTTAAAGGAACGTCAGTTGTTATTATTGTTAACATTTCCCAATAAAATAATGACATGCCCTGAGGATATTATTAAAGCAAAACTGGGTTAGTCTGTGCTCCTCACTCTTGAAGAAGCTGATTAAATATATTTATTGTTCTCCTCGTGCTGAAATATTTTTTTAGGCAAATACATCCCCGCTATTGCGTACGTCATCGACACCGCCACCCAGCCGCGTGTCAAGATCAACCTCAAGGGAATCGCCATCGGCAATGGCGTAGTCGACCCCGTCACAATGATGGATTACGCGGACTACCTCTACGGAATCAGCCTGGTGGACAGAAACCAAGCAGCCGCCATACGACAAAAAACAGATGCCGCCGTCGACTTGATCAAACAAGGGCGCTATCTAGACGCGAACGATGCGCAGGAACCCGTCTTCGACGGCAAGCCGAGCATGTACGAAAACTTTACCGGCTTCACCAACTACTATAATTACCTGTACACCAAGACGCCCGCGGATCAAGAATATTACAGTTCATTTATTCAAACGACCCGAGTGCGCAAGGCAATCCACGTCGGAAACGTCAATTTTTCCGACTTTAATACAGTGGTGTACGATAATTTTGACGGAGATAAGATGGCGTCTGCGAAGCCGTGGTTCACCGCTCTACTGGAGAAGTACAAGGTTCTCCTGTACAGCGGCCAGCTGGACGTGATCGTCCCGTACCCCTTCACCGAAAACTTCCTCGCTTCTGTCAATTGGTCCGGGGCGAGTGCGTTTGCGGACGTGCCCAGGCGGGTCTGGAGGGCTCCAGGAGGCGACGTCTACGGCTATGTCAGACAGGTGGCCAACTTTACCGAGGTCTTAGTCCGAAACGGAGGACACATCCTACCCTACGATCAACCCGAGGCGGCGTATGACATGATCACGAAGTTTATAGACGGCAAGCCTTTCGTTTGAACGACGGAGGAAGTTGTTGACTGAAGGACCGCGTCAGGGTTCCAACTATTGTGAGTTCTTATGTGAATTATTCGGTTATTTTGTTTGCTCTCAAATTCTCATTGTGTCTGTCTTTATGGTGTACCGCGGCTGGTCAACCAGCTTGCTTGCAAAAATTGGCACTTAATCGCTCTGTCCCTCAGCCATGATTGTATAATTGGTAGGTTTTCACTTTTAAGCGCCAATTGGTCAACGACCCTCGATCGATTGACTATTTGGCTAATTTAACTAATATTCAGACTGGAAGAATTCGTTTAGCGTCAACAGTATTGCAGAATCATGTATACCATTTGGGAAACACAATTTTTGGGATTCGCATAGCCTCAGTGACACAATAGAATTGCTTTAATGCAGTTATATCCTTTTCTTCATTGGTTTCTTTGAAATACAATTCAAATGTCCTGGGCTAACTGCAAAACTAAAAAAGAAAACAGAAACAAATGTATACGCGTTTTTACTCAAGTCAAGCTACCAGCTGCTAAGTACTGTTTTCCTTGGTGATTGTAAAGCGATACGTATGTGCAATTTACTTAAAACTTTGTATTTAATGTGCAATAAAACAGTGATCTTAAAACAAAAAAGACATCATTGTGTTCTGATTGCTTCCTCGTAGGCCTTAGGCACGTGAAAAATGTAGCAAAACGAAGAAGGAATATTATTTAGAATGGTTATGAAATAAGTAAACAAACTATAATATAGCTTCTAGACAAGATTTTCTTCTTTTAATATTACTTCAAGAAAGGTTGCGTACTGTAAGAACAAGTTCGCGGTTGTCTATTGTAAAAACATGGCGTCTCACAGAAGCACGCCTGTGATAAAGGTTTTGATGTTGAGTTTGACAGCTATAGGTATGGTGACCTTAACAACTTGGGGTCAATTTTTTGTATTTATTTATTAACTGAAACCTCTTCAGAGATTCACACATCAATCTATTAACCGGTAGGCTGTTCAATTAATTCCACAGGTTTAAACTTAAAATTTATTTTAATGATATTTGTATTGATGGAAATATTTTTATGGTTTTCGTAAACACGTTATTTACGTTTAGGTTCCTTATTTTTTTTATTGATCGACACATTTTTATTTTTAGCGGGAATAAAATCAGCTGAGGAGGTCCCAACATTTCAATAGCAGTAAATCACTGCCTTCAAGAAAGTGCGTCTAAGATTTCGTTACCCAGAGACAACAGCGGCTATAGCTCGCCTGTCGAACAACTACTGCGAAGCCTCTCGGCTACAACAACGGCAAGCCGCTTCGGCCTCCTAGGACTATTAGAAGTCACTTCCATTAGAATAAATCGTACTCTCCGGTGATGTCCACTGCAACACTTAACCCCTCCATCTGTGATATTGGAACGGATGAAGCTTATTTAAACAAGGTTGCTGAGCTTCGATTTGACCTAGCTATCATCCCGGTGGATGCATGGTATGTGTGCGTGAAATGTGGAATCGGTGGCTCGGTTCCTGACCGCGATGTATTTCGTCCCACGCAGTGATTTATACACCCCTTCCCACTAACACCCCCTAACACACAACCCAACTTAGTCCTACACGATCTCTTACGGATTTCCTGCACAATGTACACAAACCCCTGGTATACACCCCCTCGAAGCATCTCTCCAGAAGTTTCCAAATTTGTTACCACCCAGGGTTCATTGCACGCCAAACGAACCAGGCGTGAATTCGAACCTCATGGATTCGGTCGAAGAAAAATGTATGTGGTATTGTGATGCAAAGGCACCTTAAGCTTCTCCAGGATATTCTTGCAATAACTTTTGTTTTTAAGCGACACCTTGATATTTGAGGGAGACAGATCCCAAGTGGTGAAAAAAAAGTTTTAAAACAAGATTGCTCAATAGAAACTGTTTTAGTAGGTCAATATATTCTTCCTAATTATCCAATAAATATTTTTCCATATTTCCAAAAGTGTTTAAGGGTGAATTTGCTTTAAACATGTCATTCAAAACTGAAATTCACTTTTTATTTAAAAAAACACGCTACCATATAAAGACTTAAAACTTGGGTGTGTTATCAACACATAATCATCTTGTCTATACAAAATTGTCATCTTGTATATTACATTATCACATAATCATCATCACTAGACGCGGCACCGCGGGCCTCCATGGTACGGGCTGTTGCATTTCTGCGGTGCCACGGGTCTCCTGAGCAAATAAAGATGATGATGATGATGATTCTGATGATGATTAGAGGCAGCAGTAGTAGTAGTAGGAGGAGGAGGAGGAGGAGGAGGAGGAGGAGAGAAGAGAGAGGAGGACGAGGAGGAGGAGGAGGGGAACAAAGTATAGGGTGACTGACATAACCAGGCTCGATCTGAAATGGGCCGTAAAGATCGGCACCTGCACGTAGCAAGCTAAAATTTTTCTGAAATGTGTATTTCACAGGTCGGTTTCACCTTGTAAAATTACAAAGCGCAGCTCCATTTCTGTAAAAAAATAGGGCCAAAGAACTTGCCAAGGTCAACGGCGGACGGCGACTCAGACTATCTAGTCGAATGGCGGGAAGCGTTTGACGCACGTATTGATAGAGGCGCTACCTTCTTATCGAGTCTGCTTGAAAAATATTCATTTCACATACATGCATACATAGGTTTATTGCATAATGAACTAGTACATGAATTACCCAGGCCCGTGAAAAAACGCTTGTGGGCGGGACACTGTTGCAATAGATAGGATGTTATTACTCTTACAAAGCAACAACAAAAGAAAAACACGTACCGGCATGCTTTCGGAGAAAAAAAAAGGGGTGGGGGAGAAATATTTTTGTTGCATGTTACAAAACCCAACAACTTACAAACTCTGTAAATTTGAAATTTTGAAAACCACAACATGCAAACCCACAAAACAACGTACCAACTTAAAAAAGACTTTTCTTTTTTCAAGCTTTGTCTGTTCTCTTAGTTATTAACTACATATAACCATAAAGTATGTTTTTGAGACCGAACACATTTTTTTTAACTGCATATCCTACATTATCTTTAATACTAGCAATGAACCAAATCCAAAACTTTTTTTTTTTGCTTTTAGAAAATGAAAACTTTTTTCTAACTTTGTTCATTCATTGTTTGTTTTAGACTATCTAAAGATCCGGGGTCACACTGCTCATACATCATACAAAAGAAAAGACACGAGTCACCGCAGTATCCGCGGTACGAATGCAGCGTGCCAAGTTTCTATTACGATTTTTTCTATTTCTATTGCAACTCATTGCCATGTGCGGCATTCGAAGCACGGATCTCGCCGTGACTCGCATTCGAATCTCAATGGAGACTGTCTTTTGTATCATGTATACATACAGGTTTGCAAGAAAGGCTCCTGTGCGCTGCCATTGTGAGCGACAATGGCGCGGCGTAACGTTTTCGCCATATTGAGGTGGGGCAGGTCATTGAGGTGGGTGAGGACATGATGGCGGCGTCTGTTGCATCGCCGATGGCTGACGTTCGCGCACGTTAGCGACGTACTTAACTGTTTCGAAACGCGGGGGAAGTATCCACACACAATCGTGTCATGAAATATTGTAGGATGAGGCTTGTTTAAAGGTTGGAGCTGACATTATAACGATCGCAGCCTCTATTCCAGCACGTCGTGGAAGCCAGCGCTGCCTCGACCGCAGTCAACGTTACTAGAACCACTCAGTTGGGAAACTGCCATAGAGACTGCTCTGAAAAAGTGGCACCGATCCGTCCACGATAACCGAGATAATGGCGATCCCAACACCGCCATTTCTCCCGCAGCGGCCAGTCCAGGAACTGCACGTGACTTCCATTTTCGTTCTAATCGGCCATTTCGGGGCCAGAACAGATGCTGTGGAAGGGGCTTCGAGGTACCGCCCCCACTCCCAAGCGGACGCGCCGCGGATTACTACCCTGGTTAATATGCGCCTAACTCAGGACGCGCTACCTGATATCACCGCTGAGGCACGGTTCTATAAAAACAATATTAATTATACTGCAAAACCTTGCGAACTAAAGATTCTAGAAAACAACACGCGCCCCCCATTTTGTACTGAACTCCAATAAAAGTTACTACAAAGAGAGTTTTTTCCGTTCGTTTTTCCGCAAAAACGTGCTTTCTAAAAGCTCAAGGCGACCACAGTTAAGACAAATGATACAGAGTGGCGCTGTTATCGTATTTAGCTTTGCCTCGGTGGACGCCAGCGGCCCAGGTTTCAACGGTGAGTTTCCCAACTGAGAGTTCTAGTAATGTTGACCGCAGTCATCGTTGATGCACCGGCCATGCGGCTCCTGATGTCTCTCCCGTTTGCATTCATTGGAAGCGTTTATATTTTCATATTGGTTTTAACTGGGATGAAAATAGTC
The DNA here is from genome assembly GCA_037355805.1 of Ixodes ricinus. Lineage (NCBI taxonomy): Eukaryota > Metazoa > Arthropoda > Arachnida > Ixodida > Ixodidae > Ixodes > Ixodes ricinus. The sequence continues at coordinate 239,123 of JAZHYW010070282.1, forward strand.
ATGTAGCACGTGTTAAAAATATTTCCAAGGACAATAAAGGTTCGTTTTGCTTTTTATTCTTGTATCCCTTAAAATATATTCTTCTCTTTCGCAAGAGATGTTTGGCAACGCGGTACGACAGGAGGCGAACGTCCTGGCTGGAGAGTATATTTTCCAATATATTTTTGTAATAAATAAATAAATAAATATGTGAATGTATAAAAACTACATAAATAAATTATATATATATATATATATATATATATATATATATATATATATATATATATATGTTGTATATATATATATATATATATATATATATATATATACAACGGGCATGGTGGCGGGAGGCCGAAGGCGTGGGTTTATAACTGAGAAGAAAAAAACCATGCCCGTTGTATATATATATATATATATATATATATATATATATATATATATATATATATATATATATATATATATATATATATATATACAACGGGCATGGTGGCGGGAGGCCGAAGGCGTGGGTTTATAACTGAGAAGAAAAAAAACCATGCCCGTTGTATATATATATATATATATATATATATATATATATATATATATATATATATATATATATATATATATACAACGGGCATGGTGGCGGGAGGCCGAAGGCGTGGGTTTATAACTGAGAAGAAAAAAAAACCTTCGGTGAAAACAGCAACAACGGAAGGTTTATTCTTCGACGTTTCGGCCGGAGTCCAGGCTTTGTCATGAAGAACTTTTACAGATGAACTCGGGTGGTATTTATACAATGCTACGGTCGAGTCCAAGTTTCAAAAACGGCGGGGTGACGGTCGGAGTTTCAAAAGGAGAGTAGGAAGAGTTTCGGATGGGCAACCGTTTATATAATGCTACGGTCGGGTCCAAATTTCGGCGGGGTGACGGTTTGAACTTTCGTGAGAGAAAATCGTGGGGCAGTCGTCCCGCCGTTCTGAACCGTCATCCCGCCATTTTTGAAACTTGGACTCGACCGTAGCATTGTATAAATACCACCCGCGTTCATCTGTAAAAGTTCTTTCTGACGAAGGCCGGGCTCCGGCCAAAACGTCGAAGAATAAACCGTCCATTTTTGCTGTTCTATATATATATATATATATATATATATATATATATATATATATATATATATATATATATATATATATATATATATATATATATATATATATATATATATATATATATATATATATAATTTATTTATGTATTACAAAAATATATTGGAAAAGGTACTTTTACACCACCACTAAGGCATAAAATATTTTTTACCAAATCCGGGAGGGTCGAATTTAGGCCTGGATAGTTTGGCATGGGATGGTGGTGATGAAGACAACACAGGGTTTAACTTGGCGGTGGTTTCTAATGGATTGTTTCCGTGACTAAATTGTTTCAAGGGAGATCACATAGCATTCTTGATAACATTTACAGATATAAAGCACGTTATTAACGCGTAACTGTGTGTATAAGTAGTGGAAAAAAATTTAATTTTAACAATGATGGGTGTGGCAAAAGTAGAAACCCGGGATTTTGCGGTTGTGGAGTGTGAACGTGAGGGGGCCGTGTCGCTAGTGTCACGAAATATGCTCCGAAAAATTGCCACGGTCTGGGGGGACCTTTCGGAAAAGCGTAAACAATCTACGAAAACTCTACTCGTTATCACCATCACTAAAGGAGTTTTATCGCCGCCATATGCCCTATAGCGGGGAAGGAACGATCCGATGAAAACCGTTTCTCTCCGGTATGTTCTATCCTAATTAGCGAGTTGTAGAATAGCGCATGCTAAAGGTTTGCGTATGCAGAGAAATAGCGTCGTCGCCATGCCCAATCAAAAAACCGCGGTTTGGGCTCATCGCATACGCAGTGGTGACGACGCTATTTCTTTTGCGTACGTAATGGTTTTTGCGTATGCTATTCTGAAATTCGCTAATAGATAATTTCAGCAGATCATTACGATACCACCGATATACCTCCGCTACCCGCGATGCAGTGATATCTCGTTAATATGGACCCCGCCTCCGTTCCTCCATAAATCGTCCATAATGCGAGCTGGCCATGTTAACGAGACAAAAATGCATGTATTTTCTCAGTTTGTCCCCAAAACTGGGGCCCCTAAGCGCGGTATCCATATTAACGGGGTCCATATTAACCAGACATGACTGTAACGATACCCGATAATGCTACGGTGCGCAGAAACGGCAGCGTACTATCGGGTTTCGTTATCGGAGTCATCGGAACCAGTGGCGTTGCCAGGGGGAGGCTGATGGGGCTCCAGCATGCCCCCCATCTTCCCCCCCCCCCAAAAAAAAAAAAAGAAAACACAGCCGACCTTATAATATACACATGCATCCCCCCCCCCTTTTTTCCGCATCCCAAGTCATAGACATCCCTGCCACTTTAGCACCCTGAAAAACATTCCTGGCTACATCGGAACGATCTACTAAAACTATCTGTTGTTCCTGCAGGCAGTCTTGGGTAAGTTACTTTTAAAAAGTAATTCGTTACAGTTACTGTTACTTTCAGAAAAAAGTAGCGAAGTTACCGTTACAGTTACCGCAACAAAAGAGTAACTCGTTACAGTTACAGTTACTTTTAAAAAGTAACGACGTTACTTCTCAGTTACTTTTCTATAACACAAAAAATTAGGAAAAACTAGAAAACGCCCCTCACAAAGTTTTATTGCATAATAGGAAAAAGTACGCTTTTTACTTCATATTGTAACTTAGCAGCAGTTGCTTCTCGAAATTAGTGTTTGAAAGTTTCCACGCCAAGTAGTGGCGCAAATCAAAATGCGAAACATGCGCGGTGCCCTCCGCGTGTGGTGTTGTTTCACGGTTGATTCACCCGATTAAAAAGTGTTTGAATAAAAAAGAAAACCACAACATAGATAGTGCTTCAAAACACTAAGATATAAGTGTTCAGTCGCAAAGTACAAGCGCGTGCGTAAAGATAACTATATTTTTTTATAAAATCTACACGTGGCTATATTCGGGTCGTGACTCGCGACGAAGAACGTATTCACAAGTTTGTGCAAGGCCAATTTGATACTCGAAATGTCGGAACAGACGATTTGGAAAGTGCAAGATGTAGCTAAATAGTACTGGTTCAGTGATATATTATTCATAAAAGTTGAAAAGTAACGACAAAAGTAACGTCGTTACTTTCATCGTTACCTAAGAAAAACTAACTCGTTACAGTTACAAGTTACATTTTTAAAACGCAACTCGTTACAGTTACAAGCTACCAAAAAATTAACAAAGTTACAGTAACGCGTTACTAGTAACGCTACTAAGACTGCCTGCAGGGCGGTAACAATAGGGAGGTTTCGTGGACCGCGTTTCCCCCTCCGCTCCATTTCAACCCGGTCCCAAAACGCCCTTCTTATTTGAACCCGTACCCGAAACACCCTTTGCGTTCCAACGCGTCCCGTTTCAACCCATTTTTATAAGGCTCTGCACATCGCAACCTATTTGCGAAAAGCCTCCATCGTTCTAACCCTGGTCTGTGCACAAGAATACGTTGACATGCAAATAGTTTTGCATGGCAGCGTATTCTAAAAATATACAACCCTTTCAGACAAGCTTAAACGTTATATATATTCCTGTTTCAACCACTTAAAACGTTTTTTTTCAAGATGGTCATCAAAACGTGCAAACGCGATACGGACTATGCACACTGTGCGACAGTGTTACCGCGAACACAACGTTGTTCGCGGTAACAAATGGTATTAGTAGGCACAAAATTTTACCGCTTAGGTTAGTGCCTTAATGAGCACTTCCAAAGACACTTATAGTTTTGATGGCAGCCTTTTGGTTCCGTGAGATAAACATAAAAAATTACGATTGCGTGTTCGCGCTAATAGTGTCGCGCATTGTACAATAAGGGAGTCTTAAGCCTGGTTCAGACATTTGCGTTTGACTGCGTTGCGGCTGTGAGAAACCGGGAGATCCCTGCTGCTTATATCGCGTGCCAAGATGATCCCTTGAATTAGATTCCACGCTTCATACGAAGCACAGATGTGCCGGTGACTTGCTTTCGGTTCTCGACGCAACGCAGTCAAACGGACTCAAACGCAAGTGTCTGAACCAGCCTTTAGAATAACGTGCGCAAGCACTTTGGGTAAGCTAAAATTATAGCGTCTCACTAGGTTTTACATCGCGGGCTATTTTTACGGTACCCAAAGCGCTCGCGTACGTTTTTCTAAAACTCCCAATAGCCCAAGGGCGGCGCTTCTCAGGACCCCAATAAAGTTCTTTGTCTGTCTGTCCCTAATAGTGAACTAGATATTTTTGAGAGCGATAAATCAGACAGGTTTACAAGCATGTGGTTGCGACTCTATTTTGTTTACAATTCAAACACTGAACCCTCGCTCACACGGGAAAAAATCATAGACCAGAAAATGCCTTCGCCTTGTTGAGGAACTCGAACAGGGAAATCGTGCCATCAGAAAGGCGACACTCTAATTTTGATAGTTTGCGGTCCTTGCTAACCCACTTGCGCCCCCTGGCCCGCACGACGCCACCATTTGCAAGCTGCTGCATAGATACACTTGTCAAGGCCTCATCCCGTTTGATCAGATCGATGAAGTTGTATATGTTTGGGCGAGCCCTCCCTGACACCGCGTTTATATCTTACGGTGCCAGGACTCCATGTCGTTGTTGGTCCGTGGTCCTCGGTTTTCGTGGTGGTTCCACTGTTCAATGGAAAAATGGCCATTCGGCCGGGTGTCATATCAAAAAGTCTAGCACGAACGAAGTCATCCTGCCCCGGTGTGACAACGAGAACTGCTATGCAGGTTTACAGCAGTTAGGCACCACAAAGACCAGAAAAGCGTGCAGAAAGTAACTGCTGGTAATCAAATCTCCAAGGCTGTTTTGGGAGTGGAAGCACTAAAGTCACCTAGGAGGACAGATATTGGACGCTTGGATCGAGCCAAGTGATAATGAACAATGGTCGAAGCGGGAAGGTCGTCTCGGGATAGGGCGAAATGGGAAAAGATGAAACGAGAAGGTCGTTTTGAACCGGGTCGAAACGGGAAGGTACAAACGGGAAGGTACAAACGGGAAGGTTGAAACGGGAACAGGTCGAAACAGGAACCACACATAGAGGAATTCCAGGTATCATAGCGGGTTGCGGAGAGCGTTGCAAGACGGCGAAAACAATCTGCAAAAACTCCCTAATTACGGTGTCATGATAACGTTACGCTAAAACTCCTTCTCTATGTTTTTTTTTTTTTTGGGGGGGGGGTCTGGCCACCATGTATACTTTCCACCAACGCGTGAATCTGACAAGCTTCTGCGATGGTGCTGCTGTCAGCACGCCGCGCATACGTTTGCACACAGCTGGTGTGTGCAAACGCTGACTCGCTCGTATACAGCGTCCCGGCATGGCCCGGGTTCCGGCACGGCAGTAACAATATACAAGTATAACGCTAAAGCTGCGCTAAACCAGTCATTTCCCGAGATGGAGTACGACGCACCGGTCGCCGCCGCCGAGCGTCCACGTTTCACCAGCGTGAGCCTGGGATCTGGGAGACAAAAGAAATCGGCACACAGGATGTGCAACGGGATACCGCGAGGGGAATGCGCGCCGTGCGGCCCGCCGCTACTCCGGGGACCGGCCATGGCGTCTCTCGCGGTGATGATGGTGGCCGCTGCTGCCCTGCCCACCCTGCTCCAGGCTCGAGTGCTTCCCAAGGACGTGTCGCTGTACAGGGGCGACATAGAAATACCAGGTGACGTTTCAACTTTCTTCACTTGGGAAAGTTAGTGAGTACGTCGCGTGTGTCGCTGAATTACGTTTTTTTTATTATTATTATTATTTTTGTCATGTTCATTCAAAAGGCAGACATGACGGCAGGATTATTAGCGGACAAGCCTCAGGCATAGTCGAAGCATGTTTGCTTCATAGATATGTATCCCTCGAACATGTCCAAATCCGCTGTCCCGCCTACTAACACATCATACAGAAGACAGTCTACGTACTATGTTTTAGGCGTGATTCTTTCCTGCATGATGATCCTACACATCAGCTGCCTGCAGACATGTTCGAAGCATGTATGAACCAAACCCGCTTAATTTGAATGCGCTTGAGGCTGTGTCGGCAGACTGTATTTTGTTTCATGTATTAGCTCTGTGAGGCGAGGCTTATACGAAATTTCACGGATCTGCGTCACATGGGGAGCCCGCGGAGAAGCGTCTCTTTCACGCCGGGTTTTTCCGCATATATCATATCAGCTCTTTGGTATATAAACACGTTCGTAATCACCGGTTGTACATTTCTCAGGATGATCTTACTACCGACAGAGAGGGTACATAAAACGAACACTCTTTGTGAACAGACGCAACCAGTGAGAAAAACGATTAATAGGCTATAAGTACGAGTCGTCGTTTAGGAATTATGGTCTATGGGAATACTTGTACACCGTTATTTACATTTATTTGTATTCATATCACGAAAGGAGTGTTTCACTATATTGAGACAGTTTCGCATTTATCTTTGAGCTCATGGAATAATATAATCATTAGTGAGATTGCCCGGATAAGTGTTCATTTTTTTCTGCTCGTCTCTTTGCAGTATAAGACGTGAGGGGAAAATACGCGGCGAATTTTTAAACATGCTGTTGATTTGTTTCTTAATAAGATCCCACATACGCTAAATACAATACGTCGCCAATGTCGCTTCAAAACAGACTCGTTAATGCGTTATAATTAACACCATTGTTAGTTGGTTCTTACCTTCTTTTTTTTCCAGCAGTGATGAAAGTTTTAATTTGTGATACGGACAAGTAACTGTAATGTGTAGAAGAAAAAAAAACTATGGAGGCAACTTCGTTGGGACTCAGTGTGCTTTACATCATTAGACGAATAAAAAACAACAACACGAGTTGCGTTCAGCGGTCTATGTTTTTTTGTTTTTTGTTTTTTTATTTACCAGTTATGTGATAGCGAATTTAACGTGAAGAGAATCCTGTGATGTAGTTAGCACTAATATTTTGTTCACATTCTACAGCTTCGTAAAAGCAAAGAATCAAGTATGACAGGAGTCTTAAAACAGTTCCCAGAGTTTACTGATACTTTAGAAACAAGCGTTGTTACTCCGAGACGATGCCTGTTCTCCTGCTAAGTCATGATCGCAACTGCTGTTTGGACTAAGCCTAAATAAAAACGAGCAAAAAATCAATTACGAAAACCAGGTGTCACATGACGGGAATGCGGTTACCACATTGCTAAAACTACTTAAAACTAAACAAATCGCCGGATTGTTGCTAACACGATAAATGACGTGTAAAACGGACGCAACCTTTGGGAACGGCACTCAAACATGGATCCACTCTAAAGCTTTTGAAAGGCTTTTGAGTAGTTGTTTTAAGCTTTTCTTTCAGCTCATTTTACAGATCATTTCACTCTGTTGAGGCTAGGTCATAGTTTAAAGCAGCTTCGCGAAGAAGCTTATTCTGCCAGTCGAGTGTTTCTTATTGGATGTTATTTTATATTCTTCATTCTAGACGTCATCGAGGGTGACATCTACATGCCACCAATCACATCGGTAAGGTTGAAACCAAAATGACCTTCGTACGAGTGTTTTCTTGGTGAACATAACAAATAAACACTCGTGCCAGCTGAATGTAAAGAGTTGGCACTCATTTAGATCATCGATCTAAAGACATGCCATGCCTTTAACTGTTAAAAATTGAAAAAAACAAGAAGTGGTTGTGCTTCATATGATTTCATTGCGCTTCGTATTACTTTCTTTCTTCCAAATTAAGTTCCAATTATTCCTAACTTGTAAAAATATTCTGGAACAGCAGAACAGTAATAAATTCTTTAATATATAATATCTCAGACTCAACCAGGAATAGATTATAACAACTATTATATTAGCAGTTGCCATTTGGAATATTCGCGCCTTTTTCTTAGTTACACTTCAAGCAAAATATGGTCTATTCAATAAAGCGACCTGCCCAACAACTTTAAGATAAAATTAATCTGGATTTTCTTCAGGCTCTCTATAAAAAGTACACCGTTGCGCAGAATCATGTTATCAGTTTTAGAGGCGATCAGGCAATTTATGAGAAAGAGCTAAGTTTCATGACTCGAAAAACAAGGCTGCAATTTAAACACAACAGCAAGTTGTAATGGTACAAATATACAATTTTTCCTTCACAGTGTGTTATATATATATATATATATATACATATATATATATGTATGTATACGTATATATATATATATATATATATATATATATATATATATATATATATATCGATACCTGTTGAAAGCCCAGCATATGATTTTTAGCAGGAGACCTTAATCTTATTTTTTTATGGGGTGGTACCCTTTCTTGAAGCAACCGATGCCGATACCATGCAAGAGCAGGAAGGATGCAAACTACTCTTATCCAAAATGGTGGCTAAGCACCGGCCACTGCTATGAGTGCACGCCGGAAGAAGTTTACTCGCATGTTTCAAAAAAAGAAAAAAACATTGCGTTACAAAATGACTCAGACGCGGTTCTCCTGGTTGCGGGGTCTCAAAACATTTATTGACTGTTTTTGACCGCCGCGGCCGCCATTGCGCAGCTATCGGACCTGCGTGCCCGGACCAAGGAAACCCCGCTGTGGCACCGGGGCGTGGTGCATTTTGTCATCGACCAAGCCTTCGGTCAGCTGCGACAAATTCACCCTTCGGTCCTTGGCGACCCGCCGTGGCAAAAGCGCCCTGTGGGCGGCTCTTTGCGCAGACTCGTGGGAGAAGGAGGAGATCCTCAGCGCCATGCAGCAGATCGAATCCGTGTCCTGCGTGCACTTCAAGGAACGCGCCGACGAGGAGGGATACGTTCACATCCTCAGCAGTCAGGGGCGAGTACCTTTCTCTTGAGACAACTCAAACTTGGCACTGACCTCGGGTGGTGAGCATGTAAGGAAACCACGAAGCGAAATCTGGCGGCGGGGAAGAGCAGGATGACCTTGTCCACCGCCCGCGATAATTTCGAAAGGACGACGCCGAGTCTCCCGCCTCACATGCGGCTCGTGGATCCTTTTCCTTTCCTTTTACGACTTCTGAGCCTTACGACCCGTCTGTGTTAAACGTCATGCAAACTCGATTATACGGAGAGCAAGTTGTCTGCTCCTTGCGCAGGAGTTGCGGTGACGTCAGAAGGACGCTGAGCTCTCATTGGCTCTAGCTGAAGGATAGTGGGTAGACCTCAAAGCAAGCTGCCTTGAGGTCTACCCACTAGCCTTCATTCAAAACCAATCAGAGCTCGGCGTTTTTCTGACGTCACCACAACCCCTGCAAAAAAAGCAGCCGAACTTGCACTCCGCATAGCCATACACAGTGCGTATAATCTTGCCTGATGATCCGTTCTTCAGCGTTCTTATCGGCTAACGCAGCAGTCTCATTGGCTGCGCGGAGTGACACCAAGGTGCTCGGGACTAAAATTTTATTATTTGTCGCCTTATATGTTATGCCTTATGACACCAACTGTTTACTCCAAACATTGCGAATGAGTGCTGATATAGGATTACTTTTACGAAACTTTCCGAAACCCGTTTTTAATCATAAAACCTGCTAAAAGCAAAAAAAAAACTTCGCTTTTTTTTATTATATTTTCTTTTACTTTAAGTTCCACCTCAGCCGGCGCTACACTTCGATGTAGCCATTCAAGGAACACATTTCTTTCTTTCTTCTTTTTGCCTTCTTTCTTCTTTTTTTTTTTTTTGGAGGGGGGGGGGTATTCGTTTTTGGTGGCGTTTCCGTTCTGCTGTATGCGAGGGTGGCATGTAGCGCATTCGTTGTTGTTGCCCCCACCCGGCAGCTGCTTCTCCGAGGTGGGCATGTCCGGACTTCGGCAGCTGGTGTCGCTCAACTTCGAGGTGTGCGCCACGTACGGCACCATCGTGCACGAGCTCCTACACGTGCTCGGGCTCTGGCATGAACAGTCACGCGCCGACAGGGACCGCTACGTCCGAGTCGTCTGGAACAACGTCGTGCCCAGTAAGTTCGCGGTGTTACTCACGTTCCGGACGCTGAGACGTTGCGGAATGTTCTCATCTTGTATACAGAAACCAACATTGAGCTATTCAAATAAGCGGTGGCATGCAGGTGGCTTAAGCTCAGTACTGATAAATCGGTAATGTTCACGATACCCAAGCTGCGGCCCACTGACAAAACCAAGAAACGCCAAGCGTGACTGATTGCGTGTTCGAACTTTTTGCTTCGTGACTTGTTCATCGGTGTTCATATCGGCTAATGCCTCAACCTGGTTGGCTGTGGGGCGATCATAAAATTCTCCAGCTTCACCGTGTCCATGCCTTTTTTAGGCTTCCACTGATTATAGCGACACATAAGCAAATACGGAGACAATATGAGATTCGTACGTCGGGTCTGAAAAAGCCACTTCTAAAGAGGCACTCGTGGAAGTGAATTTTGAGATTGCAGTTGACAAGGAATGTTTATACGTTGAAGCGGTATCTTATCCGAGCTGCTGATAAAGTCCGGGCCGGGTTTCGCAACTTCAGATTCTTATGAAATTCTTATGACGAGAAAGAAGAGTCTGCCACGGAAGAGGGGTGCGACACGAAAGCGTGGTCTCTCGCATGGGACAGCGAAACGTCGGGCTTCTTAGAGAGTTTCCAAATAGGGGGACCCAACGCTTCGGGTCTCCCCGAGCAGCTTGGGGCGTCGCACAGAGCAAGCGCAGAGAACTTATGTGCGTGCGCAGTTCGACGCCCCAAGCTGCTCGGGGAGACCCAAAATTCAGATTAGGGAGTTTTACAATAGTGGGCCCGAACGCTTGGGAGCACCCCAAACAGCTCTGGGCGCTGAACTGCGCAGGCGCAGGACATCTGCGAATGCGCAGTGCAACACTCCAAGCTGTATGGGGGATTCAAAGCTTTGAGCTCTCCTATTCTCAAACCCTCTACTGACCCTGTGCATTTGTGCGTTCGCGTGCATGCTGCTCGTGTAGCGAATAGACTTTGCCGGAAACAAGTGGCGCTTCCACCGTCTGCTTGATGCATTCTGACGTTCCGATGTACGGTACGTGGGATGGTCTAAGTCAAAGGCTACATTGGCGTTGGTTTAGGATTTTGAGATTTTAGAACGCAGAGCAGGGCAAAGTGAAAGCACAGTGGAGTCTGTGATTACCTCATCTTGTGTTCGCTTTATTTTTTGTGTGCACTGTTTGGCCCCTCATGGTAAGAGAGAAAGAATCGTGCCGCGCTTCTGCAATATACGAAGTATTCGAATCGTCACGAGCGTGCAGCGGAACAACCCCATAATTCTTCTCGCCACACCGCGAAGTCTCCTGGCATATTTCAGAAAAGTCTATAAACTTTTGCAACAAGAGCTCTCTGGCCGCCTCCATTCTGCGATTCGAGAGACCCCTATCAGACAGAAATTTCTGCCACCCGTCTGAGCTGTGGAAACCCGGTCAGCGCGACTCCCCAACAGCATTGTGCATTCTGAGTTCGCCGGCTTTTCTTTGAAGTTTTTTTATTTGATTTGGCTGTTCACGATGCTTACACTTTGTGTGTTATCTTCTACTGTGAGAGTCCGGGAATACCAGGGCTCGTAGCCTTCTCGGCCTTCGCAGGAAACGAACGAAGAAAGCGAACGTTAAGCAGCCCGCAACACTGACCGTTCGACGTTCTTCGAAGATTACTTCCATTGAGATATCATCTGAAAAGCCTTCCCGGTTATGTCCCGGGTCTTCAAAAAAAAATAGCTGATAGGATCGGGTTCGAGGTGTGGGGACGGAATACGCACGTGCGTTCATTTCCTTTGGTACTCTGCAAAAAAGCAGCCCTCTTCAAAACGTGCCCCAAAACAAGCCGGACTCCGTCCGTTCGTCGTGAAGTCACTATCGTCGAGAGAGTATATGCGGAGGGCAAGTTCGTCTGCTTCTCGCGCAGGGGGTAGCGGTGACGTCAGAACGCCGAGCCCTGATTGGCTGGTCGCGACCCCCTATCTGAGCGTCGTCTGCTCCTTTGCAACGTCGTCTGCTCGCAACGTCGTCTGCGTCTGTCTTACCTTTCCTGCGACTTTTGCAAGTGGAGAGGCCAGATTCACGAAACTATCTTACGCCAAAAATATGCGTAAGACTAAACTTAAAAACAAATTCGTATTCACGAACCGAAATTTTCGTAAGTTTTGCGCAGGTTACGACAAAATCCTACGACAGCTCCGAAGCTACGCACTTGTTACGATCAAATCAGCATGGCCGACAGCGTCGCGGTCGCGACGACCAACGGACGTTTATTTTTCTACGTGCGCTTCTCTCGCGTCCCGACTTCAAGCAGCAAGAAAAAAGTAAAAAGTACTTGAACCAGACCACGACGAACAAGAACGCTGGATCCACAAACACCCGGGAAAAGCTCCAACGGCTACGATTCCACCGACACCGACCAAGCGAACTCGGCACATAGGCCTAGCAGCCACTCCGACTCGGTGACCGTCTGCCCACGACCGGCTGGCGTGCTGAATGGAATGTGCCCGCGCGACCCTTGTGAACCCTTCCCGTATTATACTGTGATCACTGACCTCAATTTTAGATTAAGAGGTCAATCTCTTCCTCTTGTCATCTCCTTGTTTTCCGAGGCAACGGTGACTCTCGCCGGTGAAAAAGCGGTGAATATCCGACAGACGCAGGAAAGGTAAAGGAGCCATCGCTTTGACTAGCAGACGTAAAGCAGACGACGTTAACTGCGCCAACCCGCCGACGCCGTTAAAGAATGAGGAGTCTTGCCGCACACGAAAGGGGGGAAAAGTATTTGGGAGGGAACTTGCGGACACTAACACGCTCACTCTCGGTTCTTAGCAAACAAACCTCGGCGTCTCGGGACACCTCGCCAGTGAGTACTTTGACTTCCCTCCTTGATGCGCGTCTGCTAGTTGTTCGACAAAAACAACGAACCGCTCGAGTTATTTCGTCTGCCTTCTCTGAAAGGCGAAGTCGAGCTCGCTCGTAAAGACCTGCACTTCCGAAAGTCGCAGGAAAGGTAAGACAGACGCAGACGACGTTGCGAGCAGACGTTGTTGCAAAGGAGCAGACGACGCTCAGATAGGGGACCGCGATCAGCCAATCAGGGCTTGGCGTTCTGACGTCACCGCTACTTTCTTTCTCATGCGCAGAAGACGAAAATGAGCCCACTTGCGAGGCGTATTGGTATATGCTGTGTTATTTGAGACCTTTCTCAGATCCTGTTCGGATAACGCGGCACCGTGGGGTACGAACAATATATGTTGTTCGATTGATGAGACACGTTGAATTTCATGTTGTGAGCGGGGAATACCCATGCAATTCGGCTATCCTGTGTGGTCAAATATTATCGACAGTTAAGACCTTTGCAGATTGACATGGCTGAGTATATCATGCCGTAAAAAGATCAACATTAAAAAAGTCCAGTTTTATTTGTTCTGTCGCGGACGGACTCACCAAAACAGCTTTAATTTGTTTGTTTTTGTTCCCAAAAATAGTACAATGCGTTTTTAGAAAACCCAAGAAATTCTATTCGCTATAAAACACGAGTGAAAAGTAAAACGCGGCAATATAGCCGCCCCTAGCGTCCGGAAGTGCGCCTACCCAGCCTCCCACAGCCGAGCGCAGTCGGGCAACACTGACGTGCACTCTCAAAACCAGGGACGCGCACTGTAAATGGCTTCGTTCGAGACTACCGCTAGAAAGGTCTATAAGCCTCTTTCGAAAGTCACGTGCCCATTGTTGAAGGGTCTGAAGAAAGTGGCGGAACAAGCGACACCACATAACTGAAATTCTAAAACTACATAAGCTAAAAATAAGTTGCATTATTAGAGTTTCTGCAGTTCCAAGGTTGGGGATGTCTATTCTGTCCACCATTGTGCAGGCATTTACACAGCTTCCAGCTGGGGGCACACTTTTGAAGGGGGTCTATCTACACAGGTCACTGAAAAAAGGGGGCTAGAGACTGTGTCATTTCACGTGTTCGGGCGTAAGGCGCGTGCTGAACTGTGAAGATTGCACGGGAGCTGTGAATATGTAAGCATACGGCAAGCAAGTGTTCTCAAATGCGTCTTTCGCGCATCGGAAGGCAAAGAGGATCATTCCAGAGGGCAACATAGAGAACGCGTAGGAACCGCGCGATGACGAGGCATCCAAGTACGCACCGACATTAGTTAAAGTAGGGGGTAACAAAAGCAATTGGCGCATCTGGGGGATAAACAAACGCGCGAAGTGCGAAAAGAGCAGACGAACTTGCATTGGAATTGTGTGTATGATTAAGATTTTTACCGCAGAATACGCGACAGTTTAATCATTTTGTTAAATATCCTGAGTCACCACGCCACACTCTCAAAATCTTTTATTTTTTTTTAGCTTTACTTTTCTAGTGTTCATAAAAGGTGTAGACTGATTTCTCAACTCGCAGGATTCAAGGCGAACTTCATGAAGACCAACCGAGTGCCGTACCTGGACGAGGATTACGACTACGAGTCGATCATGCACTACTTCTTCAACGCCTTTTCCAAGGACCCCGAGCAGGCCACCCTGGTGCCGAGAAACAGCGGCATCGAACTGTTCAACCTGGGGCTAGCCTTCAAGGAGAACCGGATGACCAAGGTGGACATTCACAAGCTGAACACGATCTACAGGTGTCCCGTCGATACGGTGCCGCACACCAATGGCATCGATAGAGAGAAGGAAACAGATCCTTTCTTCCGTCTAAATTAAAACTGAAATTATGTACTGCAGTCTTCTCATTCGGTGGCGATTTTATTCTCGATCGAAAATTGCCTGAAACATTTCGAAACTTCTCAATTGGTATAGAGTCGTACAATCCCATATTTAGATGCCTCTTTAATTTCTCATCGTGAGCTTACAGGCACGGCTGGGCTGTAAGCTCGCAAATGTTAAACTGGAAAGGAGAAGTGTATTTGAGATACGGCGCTGAGGAGGAAGCTAGTATAATTACGATAAAGTAAATATGGAGCTAAAAACACAAGATATGCTGCCCAATTCGTGTATGCGTAAACATCCAGGTAAGGCCCGAGCTGCTAGAAATTATGCCGAGAAAATATGTATGAAAAAGAAACAGAGAAAGTCAATAATAAATTTATTCAATCCGGTCGGGGATGTGCTTTCTGTATCGGTTTATGAAATATATGGGTTATCAGCAAACCTTAACGTAATAAAAAAAAACTTTTCTTTAGTATGGTCATTCACAGTTTAAGTAGGGCAAACGAATCCCGAGCAACATATTATCGCTGTGCGGTCAATGAAATTACAGCCTTATCCGATAATGACACCAAAGCAAGTCCAGAAGCAAACAATCTTGATCATAATAGGTCCGTGGTTCTTAGTAGCCTCTAGCAGCGGATCACTGGCATGGCCCTTGTAGTTCCAGTCCTTGAGTCGCCGATGCCTACCCAACGAGGGAATTGGACAAGAATCGGGGTGATATTAAAATGAAGGTCACTGTATCGTCAGGGTATGACGTATTGTGATACGTTCGTGATCCGTTCTTCGGTATCGATTGATTGCGCAATCATATCGGCTACGGAGCGATTTTTTAATAAATAATAAAACCTCAAACGCAGCATGGGGCTGCCGCTGTAGCGGTCACGAATGCTCCTTTCCATTTGAAAATAAATTCCGTTCGTTCACTCCAGAATGCCCCATGGCACAGCAGCTGCTTCCCCACGACCTGATAATGCTCTATCGTTTAACCGAGAAGTGACATGCACCAATAAATTATTTCTGGCTGGTGTGAATTTGGGAGTTCGTTTGTCACGCACGCGATTGGCTCTCTTTCGAAACCTGCAATAGTCACCTGTAGGGGTCTGTGCCACAGTGTTATGTGAATGCTGGGTGGTAGGCAATAATAGATACGTTACGCCCGCTTTGGATTTAATGCTTATATTGTTACAAATTATGGTTGTGTATCGTCCTATTTTTTCCTGGTGCCTTACTGCACGGATCGTATAAATGATGATGCTACACAAATTATGTTGTACACAAAGAGCAAAGAAAAAAGCTCGAGGTACACCTGAGCATTTCTTATGAGTTGTGAATGCAAGAGCATGCAAGCCGCTCATCCGCTCCTTTGTCGTCTGCTGCGTACTAGCGCGCGCGCGCTTCGGGATCTCGGAGGCCATGGCGCAGCGGCCAATGGGAGCCCCGTCGACGCGCGCCAGCCAATGGAACCGAAGGCAAATCGCTCCTATTGGGATCGCGGCGAAAACTAGGAGCCGTTTTCGCGCTTCGAACTGATGACGTAAGCTCGCTCCATAAGACAGGTAATGAAAACAAATTAGTCAGTTGTTTACACAAGAGTTTAGACTACCAGAATTGGGCGACATTGTTACCCACTGTAGATAAGCAATTTATCCAGTGCATATCTGAATCTGCTGCGCTGTGAAGTTCTACAGAACACATGCGTGACCAAAAATAAATCAAAGGAAACTGATGAGTTACACTGAGATGAGGAGAAACACAACGTACATGAATGGGCGCAGACTAACAACTGTTTATTCTTTTCTTTTTCTTCTTTTCCTTGCGTGAAGTTTCCCTTGTGTGAGTTTGGAAAAATTAAAAATCTGAGAAATAATGAAAAAATGTCTTCATGAGGATGCGTGAACTTTCGATGTTTGTGGTATTGTTTTCTGCTCTGTACTATGCGTTCCAAACTCACACAAGGGGAAACCACACACTGACTCCTCTTCATCCACCATTACAGCAACATTAAGCGAAGAGAAGCAAATAAAAGAAACCTTGTCTGCTTGGATCGCTCGTGGAGGTGCGGAGAATAACAAAAATATTTTTAAAAAAAATATTACACGCGCTCGGGGTAAGCACGAGGAGGGATACAACTCACGTGACTTCCGGCGATGCCTCTGCCCTTCTGACCTGCCCCCGACACCTTGCGGTACACTGTTACGTCACAGTGCACTGGCGGGAACTTTGAATTGGGCCTCGTATTTCTATTTTTTTATAAAAAGCTACGCAATTCTATAGTGAAACAATTTTATTGTAATGTCCTGATATGCCATTTCAACGCTTAGAATGAAAAAAAAAATATTTTTTGGCGTGTCAGAGGCCCTTTAAGCTGAGACTGCAGCCAATGCCACAAGCACGAGAGCACGAGGTTGCTGCTTTGAGAAGTTCTTCCACAAAGCGAGCACGGGCACTAAAAATGCACGTCTAAAAGCTAGGAGCACGGGTTAGCTCGCGCTTGTAGCTTTGGCTGCAGTCTGAGCTTAAGGCTGGTTTACACTAGGGTGCCTACATGTCTGTCTGTCTCAGGGTGAAGACATCCATTGTTGCCCTGAAAGTGCCAGCGCGTGACGCTCTCGCGCACTCGGTGCGTGACTTGGGTGGTAAAATGGCGTCTATGCATTAGCCAAAGATACGCTCTCGAGTTGAGTGACGCCGGATTGCGCGCACTTCAATATGCATAAAAGAACGATTGGGCGGAAAAATGCCTGAGATGTCACCACTCAAGCAAAAGCGCGCGTGTGTATGAAGGCACTTTAGTTCACACAGACCCATTTTCTTACGTTACGTCACGTTCCGTTACGTTACGTTACGTTACGTTAGCTTATGTCCAAGTCACCGGGAAATATGTGCTTCGTATTAAGCGTGCCTGCCAATTCAAGGGGACAAACACGAATGTTTCGGTGACGACGAGCTAGGACGGTGAGTTACCGTGGCAACCAAGAATACAAGGCTCGTCGTAACAAAACGTAAGGAGTTGAGCTCGGTCCAACTTTTAAAACTGGTTCACACAGCACCATCTTCTTACGTTACGTCGAAGTCACCGCAACATTCGTGTCTCAAATGTCGCGTGCCAGGTATAACTCCTCGAATTGGTAGCCATGCTTGATATGAAGCACAGATATCCCGGCGGCTTGTACGTAAGCTTACGTAACGTAACGTAAGGAATCGGGGCTGTGTGAACTAAAGTCACTGGATCCTGGGAAAGTAGCGCCATTGCCTTCCCTACCTGCTAGCCGGACACAAACGGATACTAACATACAGACGACCCAAACCTCGCAAGGCGATTGGCCGATCGGGCTACGTTGCCATGGGAATCGCCATCTTGGTCCATTTGAATCTTCGAAGCTTCCAGGGGTCGTTCTAAGCCAGTCGCGCCAAGATCACCATGGAGCACCATCGTACTGGAAGCGTTCCTCGCCAATTTAAGAGTCTTTGGCACTTTGTATGCGATCAACTTATTAATCATGCCCATCTCCATGGATCTCTTACAATTATATTGTTCTTCTTGCGTATTTCAAGACAGTAAACTTATTTTTCAGTGCCTCCAAGCGCCGACACAGCATCTGGTGGTGGCACGAAGGTGTACGCTTGTTTCGCCGGTGTGTGGTTAGCAAAATCTCGGTATACAAAAAACGACTCTATAAAGCTACCCGTCACCAGCGAATCTAGATCGACTCACCAAGAACGGAGGGGCCAAGGAGAAATTGCTCATTTCGCGGACCAAGATGGCGACCACACGGGGAGCTTGGCGTTACTTTCCCAGGATCCAGTGACTTTAGTGTGAACCAGCCTTAAGGGGGAACGGAGTACAGGGGGTATTCACTAGACACCATATTTGAGGGCAATACATAAAGCGCATGCTAAGAACGAGCTAATAGTAATGGCCTACTAACACGGGCATTCTTGATGGTGTGAAAATAACGTTGCAAAAGAACTGCTTAAGCTCACCGTCATCACACGCTCAGCAGCCTTGCACACAGAAAGCCCCTTCCTGTTTCAAAAGTAGCGCAAGGTTCGTCGATGCACGAGGCACGTGCAACGTGCAGCCCTGGCGGACAGCGGCACAGCACAGCACTGAGCTAGATTTCAGACGCCGTGTTCTTCCCAGAAGTGGCGCGCGGCACCTGCCTCGAGCATTCCTACAACAATGAATGGCGCCACTTTTCCCAGGATAGAGGGGCTTTAGCTATTTGAGCGCCGCCCTAACCGACCTCCAGTTTTTGTTTCCTCTTATTCCGTTCGCTTCACTTCATCATTGCCACAGCAGGACGGGTTATTGCCACTTTAAGTGCTACTGCGTCCTTCTACCTAGCATAGGTTTTTGTGGAGGCTCGTCAACGCCCACTTCAGTGGCTTGGCATCTCGATAAGACAAGAGAAGGTCGGCAACGGCGACTCAATCTGGCGCGTGTTTAAAGCAAGGAGATTAGTTTAAAGCGTGTTACGTGTGCGCCGCGTAGACGCGTTGTGAACGGTTGCGAACGCCTGATGCAATATTTGCCATACTTGGCAAGCTGCGTGCGACTTTATATACTATCGCGAACACTCCAGCGCCGCGATTGTTGTCTACACACCCAGACTCACGAGCTCCCATTCTAACAATACTGCAAAGTGGCGTGCGCAAGAAATGCCATAAAAATGGCAAGTTTATCAATTGTATACAGTCTCTGGTAGTGCCACTAAATACGCTACGCTTCAGAGTAACTACACTTGGCCATATTGTGGCTAGAGCCATTGTGGCTTAAAATCATGGTTGCCAGTTATCTGAAGCTTTATCTGAAATCACAGGAAACGCTCTTCCGTCCTCCACAAATGTTTATACAGTTCGCAAAAGAGCAAAGTGTAGTGACTGAATGAATTCCCTCCACTAGGAGGGCGTCGCGTGTTCTGTCTTTTTCTTCTTTGTCTCACAAATAAACGCCCCGCGCCAGTTGGAACGCGGGTGCGATCGAAGCCGGCTGTCTGTTGTCTGGATCCCGGTAGACGGCCACCGAGGCGAAGTTACAACAACTGGCGACGACGATGCGATGAACAGACAGCATTCCGAAGTTCCACGAGTTCTGCCCGGACGAGGAAACGTTCGACGACTACCTGGAACGCTTTCAGATTTTTGTGCAGGTGAATGCTGTGAAACCAGAGGATGCGGCGGCAACGTTTTTGAACTTCCTTGGGACAAATGCATATCGCACTCTTAAAGAACTGCTCGTGCCCGCGCTTCCGATTTCCAAGAGTTTGTCAGAATTGACCAGTGTACTCAAGAACCACTTCTCGCCGGCCAAGACTACCATAGCGGAGCGGACGAAATTCCACCGGAGGTACCAGAAGGACGGCGAAAGTCTGGCAGACTTTGTGATTGCCCTCAAGAAGCTGGCCATGACTTGTGACTTTGGTGAATTCCTCGACACTGCTCTTCGAGACCGGTTCGTCGCGGGTTGCCTCGATGCCGAGATTCAGCGACCACTTCTCGAGATGGATGGCAGTTCCAAATTCGGGGACGTCTACAAGGTGGCACTGGCAAGGGAACTGGCTACAGAGGAGAGTAAAGAGCTGCAGAGACAGAGCGGTCCAGATGCCACCGACGTGCATCGGTTGTGGGACAGACAAGACCAGGAACAGCAGCGACAGCCAGGAACTGTCTGCTCTTGATGTGGTTCTTCTGCGCATGAACCTTGTAAGTGTCCATTCCTTAAAGCGAAGTGCTTCAAGTGCGCAAAAGAAGGACACATCAAAAGAATGTGCAGAGGAGAACAGACCAGGGGTAAGCCAAAGAGTCGGCCTAATGTGGGTCCCGGAGACGTGTGCGTTGTGCGTTGTAACGTAGTCGCGGGGGTGCCACCGGTTACGACTAGGTTGGAAATAGCAGGTCACGAGGTAGAGTTGGAGGTTGATACGGGCTCTGCAGTTACCCTTATGCCAGAAGAGGCGTATCGAAACATTCTACCTCGAGGAGTGCTAAAACGGTGTGACCTCAGCTTGCGTACGTACACCGGGGAAAAAGTTAACGTTGTCGGTGTATCCGACGTCGAGGTAGCTAGCGGTCATGGGAAACATGTGCTGCCTTTAGTGGTGGTGAGAAACGGCAATGTGTGGCTTCCAACGCTGCTTGGTAGAAACTGGCTGCAGCAAGTAAAGCTGGACTGGAGGTCAGTTTTTGCAGTTACAGCAGAAGAAAAAGTCTCTTGAAACATTGAAAGTGTTGTTTCCGTCGGTGTTTAAGAAAGAATCCGGAGCCATAACAGGATTCACGGCAAGCCTTGGTTTCAAAAATAATGCTCAGCCAGTGTTCTGCAAGCATCGCACCGTTCCTTTTGCGTTTAGGGACGCTGTTGATGGCGAGTTGAGGAGAATGATTAATGATGGTATCTTGTCTCCTGTGAAGACGAGTGACTGGGCAACTCCGCTAGTGATTGTTCCGAAGTCCGGCGGAAAGATTCGTATCTGTGGCGATTACAGTGTCTCAGTAAATCCGAACTTGCGCACGGAACACTACCCCTTGCCAATGGTGGACGAGTTGTTCGCAACGTTCACGGAATGTCGCGTGTTCACGGTTCTTGACTTGCGCGCTGCGTATTTGCAACTGAAACTTGATAGCAACGCAAGGAAAGCGCTGACAGTAAACACTCACCTCGGTCTTTTCGAATTTTCGCGGTTGCCGTACGGCGTGTCGAGTGCTCCTGCTATTTTTCAGGCTACCATGGATAAGATTTTGTTTGGGTTGCCGAAGGTTGCATGTTACATTGACGATCTGTTGATTGGAGGCAGGAACCATGATGAATGTTTTGACAATGTGAAACGCGTGCTAGAACGACTTGCCAAGCATTGTGTTAGCTTGAACCTGGAAAAGAGCAAGTTTTTTGTGGGCGAAGTGAAGTACCTTGGGTACATGCTTGACGAACACGGGCTCCGGCCTTGCCCCGACAAGGTGGAAGCGGTAAAGAGCGCTCCGCCTCCTACAAATGTACATGAGCTCCGCAGTTTTCTAGGAATGTTAAACTTCTACTCAAAGTTTCTGCCAGACTTGGCAGCATTGCTGCGGCCTCTGTACGACTTGCTAGAAAAAGGGGCTGAATGGTTATGGTCAAAAGAATGTGATAAATGTGTGAGGAAAGCTAAAGAGCTTCTATGTAGTGCTGATGTCTTGACCTTGTACTGTCCAAGTAAGCCTGTTAGGTTGACCTGCGATGCTTCTAATTATAGTGTAGGGTCAGTTTTGGCTCATGAAGTGAGCAAGGGAGTTTACAGACCGGTTGAGTACGCTTCAAGGACATTGACGACGGCCGAACAAAACTACTCGCAAGTAGAAAAAGAAGCGCTTGCCATCGTATTCGCCGTCAAGAAGTTTCATAAGTACCTTTTCGGTAGAAGATTCACATTGGTCACTGACCACTACCCTCTCACCACACTTTTGAAGCAGGGGCAGAAGTCAACCGGCATGGCAGCTGCACGTATACAGAGATGGCGACTTCTGTTAGCTGAGTACGACTTTGTGATCGTTTTTGCGAAGGGTACCAGCATTGGTCACGCCGACGCCCTTTCAAGGCTCCCCTTCCCGCGAAAACAGAAGACTGTGAGCAGGTTAACTACTTTTCGCCACTCGATCATGTTCCGATCACAAGCTGGACAGTGCAGGAAGAGACTAAAAAAGATCCTCTACTACTTCGGATCATCGAACTCACGAAACGAGGATGGCCTAACAAAGTAGACGACCCGGACTTAATTCCCTTTTTCCAGAGAAGAGAAGCGTTGTCTACTGACCAGGATTGCTTGGTATGGGGCACGAGAGTGGTCATCCCAAAAGCATTGCATGACGTCATCATCCGTCTTCTACACGAAGGGCACCCAGGAGCATCTAAAATGAAGATGCTGGCGAGGCAGAATGTCTGGTGGAATGGATTAGACGCTGCCATTGAGAATCTGGTGCGAACGTGCGACGTCTGTCAAGCAACGCAGAACAACTCCCCCGTGCTCCAGTCCAACAGTGGCCGTTGGCTACTAGGATCTTCGAACGCGTGCACTAAGACTTCGCACAGAAAGACCAATCGAACATACTGATCCTAGTTGATGACAACTCAAAATGGCTGGAAGCCATTCTTATGTCGTCTACGACCTCTTGGCACACCATCGAGAAGCTGCAGATGATATTCTCGCAATTCGGGTTGCCAGAAGAAGTGGTCACAGATAATGGACCACAGCTGGTGTCTGAAGAGTTCAGATCCTTCATGCGTGAAAATGGAATCTTGCACACGACAACTCCTCCTTACCACCCGGCATCCAATGGACTTGCCGAACGCGCAGTTCAGACGTTGAAGAAGTCCCTTCTGAAACAGGTGCTGGAGGACAGGGAGCGGGGTGGAAAGAGGAGCATGCAGCTGAAGCTGTCAAACTTTTTGTTCCAGTACAGAACAACTCCCCACGTGGTAACTGGAAAGACGCCGGCAGAGCTCTTTCTTGGGCGATTGCCACGGACACGTCTTGCATTGTTGAAACCCGGTTCGGCTTCTTTTCGGCGAGAAAAACAAAATGAAGCCAAGAAGACCGTTGACACCCAACAGGCAAGGCCGAGGGAGTTCAATGTTGGAGACAATGTGTGGGTGCGAAACGTGAGAGGGGAGGAAACGGGATGGGTGAGAGGAAAGGTGACGAAGAAAATTAGTGCTCTCACATACTTGGTGCGAGTCTTTAGCAGGATTCGTTTTGTACGCTGTGATCACCTGAGGCCAAGATCCCAAAATGGATTTGATGCAGAACGGAGCTCGCCGGTGGATCACGGTGAGCCGGCAGCATCCACGGATTCAGATGACTCGGACTCGGAGGCTGAGAACCACTTCAATAGTCATGACGATGACGAACCTGGTGTGCCCGTTCCTTCTGTAAGGCACAGCACGCGAATAGGTAGGCAACCCGACAGGCTTACTTATTACCTGGTTGGCAGACCAAGTTGAAGTGTTGCTGTTGTACTGTGTAACGTGTGTTTTGGATTAGTGTGGGGAAATGTAGTGACTGAATGAATTACCTACACTAGGAGGGCGTCGCGTGTTCTGTCTTTTTCTTCTTTGTCTCACAAATAAACGCCCCGCGACAGTTGGAACGCGGGTGCGATCGAAGCCGGCTGTCTGTTGTCTGGATCCCGGTCGACGGCCACCGAGGCGAAGTTACAACACAAAGCAATATTACATGAGCTTCCTAACACCGAATCTAATGCTGAGGAAGTCGCACTTTTGAATCATGAGGATCAACAGTTGCGTCTGCTCTGCACAAGCACCAAAATGGCGGCGCCCACAACAATATCGGGGAACGGAGTGCCGATACACTAAGCGAAGCTCATTTAGTGGCTCTATTGTCTCTGGGAAGTGAGTATCATATAAGTTATAGACTCGCTAGCTTGTTGATGTTTTTTGCGCACACCACTTTGCAGTATTTTAAGATCGACAGTAAGATGACGTAATTTTCAAAGGTGTCTATTCTAGCAACACCATTTAGACCGACTAAGGCCTCTCCACTACTTCCTCTTCACATCGTGCGACGTCGACCGATGTGTCCGGCTCGACTTGGCTCGACGAAGCCGAGTCGCCGGGCAAGTTCTAGCCACTGATCTCCACTAGAGGGGGCTGGATTGAGCACTGCATTGAGCAAACAGGTATGAAGCCACCGGAAGTAAGCGGCTTGTCCCGGAAGTGAGCGCTTGGCAGGCTTTGTAACCCTTCCGAGTGCTAGTTCGAAAAGCGTCAAGGGCGCTGGATTTTTGCTTGTTCCCTCAAGACAGCCTGCTTGTTGGGCAGTAAGAGCGCATACAGACCCGAGAAGTATCGTGGGAACCCATTCAATGTAAACATTTTGAGGTTCTAGTTGATCAAGTGTGAATATGTCCCAAGTTCAAAAGCCTCATTCTCGGGATTTAATCCAGAACGGGAGTATTAAAACCCAATCAAAGACACAAAAAAGCATGGTCCAAAATATCGACTGAATGCACTAGGAAGCCCAGCGCACGCCCGACTTCCGGGACAAGCATCAAACTTCCGGTGGCTTCACTTGCGCCCTGCTCGGAGAGCAGCTAAGCGCCATCCAGCCCCCTATAGTAGAGATCAGTGGTTCTAGCCTGTTCGCCCACGCTGTCCGCTCGTCGTCAAATACGTCGAAAAATTAGTCGAGTACGCAGTCTTCAAAGGTAGAATGTATTTACTATGTACCAACGTTACTAAAACACTCAATTGGGAAACTCGCCGTCGAAACCTGGGCCGCTGGCGTCCACCGAGACCGAGCTAAATACGACAACAGCGCCACTCTTTATCATCTGTCTCTACTGTGGTCACCTTACGTTTTTAGAAAGCATGTTTTTGCGTAAAAAGAAACGGAAAAGACTCTTTTGTATGAAATTTATTGAAGTTGAGTACAAAATGAAGGGCGCGTGATGGTTTTCAACTTTTTAGTTTGCAAGGTTTTGCGGCACAATTAATATTGTTTTTATACAACCATGCCTCAGCGGTGCTTTAAGGTAGCGCGTCCCGACCTAGGTGCATTTTAACCTCAATAGTAAGACGCGGCGCGTTCGCTGGGGAGACGGGGGTGGCACCTCTGTAACCTCTTCCACTGTATCAGTTTCGGCGCCGTACGGCCGATTAAAGCCAAAATGGAAGTAACGTGCGGTTCCTCGATTGGCAGTTGCGGGGGAAATGGCGGCGTTGCGTTCGCCATTAGCTCGGTTCGCGAGGACAGGTTGGGGCCACTTTTTCAGAGTAGTCTCTATGGCAGTTTCCCAACTGAGTGTTCTAGTAACGTTGGTATGTACACAGCAAAGCAAATTGTTGTGTGTATGTTTATACAGCCGGAAGTTAGTCTGCCTCAGTGGGCGTCTTGTGTCTCAGCTGTAGATGAGCAATTTAGCCAGTGCAGTACAAGCGCTAGCCTGGGGTTTTTAACGTGCGCCAACGACCGCACGCCGGTACGATGCTCATCCAGATCGAAGCGGGCAGGGGTGGGGCTCGAACCCAGGATCCCTGGGTTCTGCAGAGCGAGCTTTCGCTCCACACGCGTCGAGCTGGGTGTGCGCTTTAGCCCACTCGGCCACCGATCCCCCCGGTATGTACACAGAGCTTAGAACGTTTATATCATTGGGAGTTCCGTGGGGGTTCGCCGTCGTCTTTCCTTTATTGATCTCTTGTGCTTAGCAGGATTCTAACACTAGACCTAAACCATTTGAGGTTTAGCCATTTCTAAAAGGCACCTAAAAATTGCGTCATACACAAACTTACACAGAACTAAACAGTAGCGTAGTTGTCAAGAAAAATTACGGCTTGCAAGTCCAACAAAACGAGGCCTAATCGAAACAGTTTCCTACTTATTCTGATCTCAAATTCCTTTTCATGCAGGTATCTAGGGCCCACGTTTCTCGCACGTTTCTTCTATATCATAGTGCCATTTTGTGTTATCGCGAAACCCGCTGGGTCTAGCGGGCAACAAGCCCCACCTATTGGGCAAAGTCTCTCAGTATAAACGGCTCTGGTTTGGTTCAGAGTCGTTTATACTAAAAGAGTTTGGCCTACTTATAAGGAGATTTTGACAGCCTGGCAAACCACAGCAGCTTAGTCTGACAACCGGAATGACTTCTTCCGTCCGCCATTTTGTGGCTCTGACTCATAGAGTCTCTATGCGATTTCTATAGGAATAAACAAGACAATGAAGTAATGCCATTTTGTGTTATCGCGAAATCCGCTGATTCTAGCGGGCAACAAGCTCCGCCCATTGGCCAAACTCTCTCAGTATAAACGGCTCTGGTTTGGTTTAAAGCCCCTTCATGTTTTAAAAGTAGCGGAATGTGCATCGATGCACGAGGCACGTGCAACGTGCAACCCTTGGGAAGATCATGGCGGCGCAGCGCAGCACTGATGCACTGAGCAAGATTTCAGACGCCATGTTCTTACCAGAAGTGGCGCGCGGCACGCGTCTCGAGCATTTCCACAACAATGAATGGCGCCACTTTTCCCAAGATAGAGGGGCTTTAGTTTGGTTTAGAGTTCCTGTATAGGCTCCCTACGGGAGCCAGAGTTGCGCGTTCATGCATGGCATGTGGATTCAGCTCCTTGTCGTGTCCCAGCGCGGGACAACGGCAGGGACGTCGGTACTGAACAACCGCCATCAGGCCAATGATGTTTATTCAGGGTTTCAGGGTGCAAGGACCCAGCCCGAGAAGGAGAGAAAGATGAAGTGGCATCTAGTGGCCGAGAATATATAAATGTGGCAAAGATGTAGCAATAAAAGAAGAAGTGAGAATACAACATTTTCTCCTCTCATCAGCATGTTATCTACAACTAAGAGTTCGTCAGATCATACTGTGAATCAATATGTCACCTCCCTACTGAAAAAAATTATATGAATTTATATAAGAACTGGTATGAAATATCCAAAAAATGATATGCGACATGTGAAACTGATATGAAATACCCAAAAACTGATATGCGATATATGAAACTGATATGAAATAACCAAAAACTGATATGTGGCATAAAAGAACTGATATGAAATATCCAAAAACTGATATGCGACGTATGAAACTGATATGAAATACCCAAAAACTGATATGCGATATATGAAACTGATATGAAATAACCAAAAACTGATATGTGGACTATAAGAACTGATATGCAACATATGCCAACTGATATGAATGTGTCCAATAAATATATCAGAAATAATTTCATATAATGTTTTTCAGTATACGACTTGCCGCAGTAGAGCGGCTTGATTTATTGGCTTTCAAATAATTACGGCATGAGCGTTTACTTTTTATTAAGAGATTCATCCCCTGAGCCGTTCAAAATACTCTCAGAGGTATGACATCACTGAAAAAAATCCAACATGCTGAGAATATTATTTATTGCTTAGGTGGTCACCGAAAAACTCCGTACTTACAAAACGACCTGTATAAAAGGCGGAAACGCAGAGCTCGGAAGTAGTTATTGGGTGTGCTGTTGTATTCATGTTTGTTGTGCCGTGCATGTGTATGCGCTCAATGTATAAATTCAGCTGATGCTAGTGGTATGCGTAATGTATCTAGATGGTGGTGTGAGTAAATAAAAATATTTTTGTAGCGCATGAATGGGGTGGTACCTAGCGCCACTATAGCCTGATATGCGGCATATGAAACTGATATGAAATAATAAGTTCTGATACGAAAAAGTTGTCCAATAAACATATCAGAAATAAATTCATATAATTTTTTTCAGTAGGGCTGTGATTCACAGTACAACTGAGAGTTCACAAAAAATGTTGTAATTCCTACGACACTGAGAAATACACTTCGTGAGCAATCTCAATCAGTGTATTTCTCAGTGCCGTAGGAATTACAGCATTTTCTCCTCTCATCAGCATGTTATCTACAACTGAGAGTTCGTCACGAACACGAGAAAGGGAACAATGTCGTTGGACAAAAACTTCTGCGACGGCCAGGATGGAACTATATAGTCCAACACTTGACTTAGGATGACGTCATCTGTCGTGGCTTGCTGCAGCTGTTCTTTTGTCAAGCAAGGAGTGACGAACGACACGACCTCCTCTTCAAATGATGTCCCGCCTTCCGTGTCAGCTACTGGCAAGCGTGACAGAGCATCCGCCACACGGTTGTCAGAGCCTCGCTGATACTCAACCGTGAAGTGATAGATCAGCAGACGTGAGGACCATCGCGTGATGCGCAGCGGACGATGTCCTGTACCCCGTGTTGACAGAAGGGCAATAAGTGTCTGATGGTCGGTACGCAATGTGAAGTGGCGACCCCATAGGTAGTTATGCCATCGCTCACATGCCCAGAGACATGCCAGGGCTTCTTTTTCTCCGACCGAATACTTTCGTTCTGCTGGAGTGAGCGTACGAGAGGCAAAAGCAACAGTATGGACTTGTTTCCCCGCTCGTTGCTGGAGGACAGCCCCAATCCCATATGCGGACGCATCTGTTGCGACGATTATCGGCAGGGCGGGGTCGAACATCCGAAGCGCTTGACTGGACGACAAGAGAAATTTCAACCGTTTAAAACTTTCGTTGGCCTTGGGGTCCCAAATGAATGGAACGTCTCTGCGCAGGAACCGGCGAAGTGGTTCCACTTCGGTCGCAAGTCTGGGAATAAATCTTGAATAGTACTCCACCAGACCCAGGAATGACCTGAGCTGGCTGATGTCCGTTGGCACTGGTGTCTGGTTGATCGTGTCGACGTTTTGTTTGAGAGGAGCGATTCCCTGGCTGCTAACTTGGTGACCCAAGAAAGAGAGTTCTCTGACATCAAAGACGCACTTGTCATTCAAGCGTAGCCCCGCATTGGAGATGCGCTGAAGAACGGCTCGGAGGTTAGCAAGATGCTCCTCGCTGGATCTGCCAAAGACAATGATGTTGTCTATGTAGAATAGCACTCCTTCACAGCCATGTAAAATTCTAGACATCATTTGTTGGAATGTGGCTGGAGCAGAAGCCAGGCCAAAACATACTCTCTTAAATCGGAACAGGCCTTCATGTGTTACAAAGGCTGTCAGGTCTCTGCTGTCTGGGTGTAGTGCTACCTGATGGTATGCAGAAGCCAGATCTGGTTTTGAAAAATGGGTTGCACCAACCAGGAAATTAAGCAGTTCCTCTGTGTGTGGTAGAGGAAAGCTGTCAATAACAACTGCCTTGTTTGGCTCCCTGAGATCTACGCACATTCTAATTTTTCCATCCTTCTTCTGGAATACGACGATTGGCGACACCCATTCAGACGCGTCAATACGTTCAATCACGTTATTTGCTTCAAGGCGCTTAAGCTCGTCTGAAACATGCTTGCGAACCGTAAACGGAAGACGCCTCCATTTGCATTGTACTGGTGTAACAGAGAGACGGACTTTTACCTTGTGTACATAGCCTTTGGCGTGACCAAGCTCGGAAACAAAAAGATGCTTGTAGTCAGCGCTCAGTGATTTTGGAAGGCGTCCCGCTGTAGATGTTTCAGGTGTCGCTGTTCCAGCAGCAACTTGTTGATCTCCGATATGAGGAGGACCACTCTTCGGAGAGAGCCGTGATGCGGAACTTGGTTCCCCTACAGCAGCACGTAGGCGATCCTCCCACGACGAGGGGCGCTGCTGGACTTTTTCTGGAGGGCTGTGCGCTACCCCGGCACTATGTGGTACCTCGTTGGTCGATAAATCTTGCCCCGATGACGGGTCTAAGCCTTCGACCTGAGTGTGGAGACAGCGCAACGCTGTCCCTAGGATGCGAAGATCTAGGGCTTGTATAGCATCAAGACCCAGGAGAGACGTGCCAATGTTTGTAACATAGAATAATATAAACGCCGTCTTCTCCTGGTAGGAGACATCTGCGTAAAATGCTCCCAGGACTGTTATTTTCTCGTGTGAATAGTTCAGGAGAGCCGTTGGTGGTGAGAAAAGCTCGATGGTCCTTTTCTCTTTGAGGCTCTTGAGAACCGCGTCCGAAACGATGGAAACGGATGATCCGGTGTCCACGAGAAAGTTGACGACATGATGGAAGACGATGACGTCTATGTAAATGGCCGATCGACGACCACCAGGAGTAACGTTCATCACAACCCCATAATCGTCTTCGTCGTCGTCGGAACATATCTCTTGGATATGAACGGAGTTCTGTCGACGGTTTGGAGCTCCTGCAGGCTCGCGCGTAATGTCCGCGCTTACCGCACCCATAGCACGTGGCATTTTTCACTGGGCAGGCCGCGGCGGTTAGACATTTGTGCAAACCACAATTTCGGCATTCTGGCAAGGTCTCGTGGTGCGATCTAGGTGCCCAAGGCCTGGATGTGAGCCTCTTGTACTGGACCAACTCCCGGTTATTGCGTGGTACTGACACTGATTGGTCATGAGTGGACGTCCGGGAGAGACTCCGATTTGAGGCTCGACGAGACAGAGGCTGGTCGTGTTGTGGTGCATGGGAGGTAGTCGGTCGTTCCGACGCAGGCGGACGCCATGACACCTGGCGCGAGGAAGAACGTCCTTTGTTACCTCACTGCTGTCGATTGGAGGGTCTACGACGTTCTGCATTGACCTCGCATGCTATTGAAGGTTCGTCGGCATATGGCTGTGATCGCATCGCGCTTGCTTCTTGTGCGGCCTTCTCTAGGTGAAGAGCGACGTCGACGGCGCGCTCGAACGTTAAGGCTTTGCCGTAGAGCAGTCGTTCGCGAAGAGAAATCGAGGATATTCCCGCGATGAGCTGCTCGCGAAGGTCTTCGTCAACGCGGGTTCCAAAATCGCACGTGGTCGCCAATTGACGTAAAGCCGCGATATACTCTGCGAGCGACTCGTTGGCTTGTTGATAGCGGCGGCGAAACCGATATCGCTCTACAATGGCGCTCGTGTTTGCAGAGAAATGGTTGGCTAAGGCTGCGACCGTTTCTACGTAGCAGTCGTGAGAGGGACTTGCCGCATGAGCAGACTGACTTGACGTCGTAGCTTCTCCAGCCGCGTTTACAGCTGGCCCCGTTGCTGGCAGAAGCGTAGCGGTAGCGGGTGGTGGAAGACGACTTACTATGACGGCATCATAGATACGTTGACCTTCATCACCCAAGTTGTGGATGAGGATGGATTGACGGCGAACGGCAGAAAACTCGGCAGCACCAGCTGCATCCATGTAGCGCTGGAACTGCTTGTACCATTCGTCCCAAGGTACCGGAGGTCGTCCAGGCACATCCAGAAATGGCTTTGGTGGCGCGATGTTCGAAAAAGCCATCTTCGGTTAAGAGCGGATCAGCTTGCGGCAATCTGACGTCCTGGTCCGATCTAGCAGGAGGCTGCGTCAACGTTCTCGGAGCGAGGCCTATGTCCAAACACTGCGGTAAGGCCTAACTGCGCTGAGTCCAGAATTGAGCTGCGGCAGGATCGCAGATCGGCGGACCAAGGTAGGCGAAGACGCGCAGTCTCCCGACGAACTTGGAGGCTAGCAGGGACCGTCAAGCATCCTCGTCGCCAAAAGGATGTCGTGTCCCAGCGCGGGACAACGGCAGGGACGTCGTGACTGAACAACCATCCATCAGGCCAATGATGTTTATTCAGGGCGCAAGGACCCAGCCCGAGAAGGAGAGAAAGACGAAGTGGCATCTAGTGGCCGAGAATTATAGATGTGGCAAAGATGTAGTAATAAAAGAAGAAGTGAGAATACAACACTCCTCACGTGACTGAATTCGGTGAATAGCAGCGCCGCGCGTTTGAGGCGCGCGGCGCGCTCAAAAGCAGGGGAACGTACTGTCGGGGCGCGTGCAACGTCTACTTTGCTGCACGACACTTGATTCGGCTCCTTACGTAATCGGATCTCGGCGAATAGCGGCGAGGGCGGCACGCGGAACGTGGAACTATACTTCGTCTCACCTAAGCATGGACTAACAGCGAATGCTGCGCTAGCGCGAGCGGCTAGCCTTGACTGCCGTGACTGGAGCAGTCGCTGCACTAGCGCTCGTGCAGGCGCCAAGGCTTCATTCGAAGCAACTAGCTCGCGCTTTTACCACGCGCGGCTAACAATAGTCCATGCAAAGGTGAGACAAAGTATAAACGCGCAACTCTGGCTCCCGTAGGGACCCCATAGACCATTTGCTGTCTTACCCAAGCATCAAGGAGAATGCAGGGATTGGGTGTTCCACGCGCCACACGCGCACGCCTTTCGTGTATAAAAGATTCGAAGTAAATAACCAAAATAAAGCGTTGACGAACGCGCGTGCAAGATGCCTTTTGTTTTAGGTATTTGCTTTGGAAAAGTTACTACTGCTGAGGCCAGCACGTGCGGCGCGTGGAACACCAATCCCTGCATTCTCTTTGATGCTTGGGTGAGACAGCCAATAGGTCTATTCACCACATTCGGTGGGAGTTGATACCACGAGGGCGCCACAGTATTTGGTGCCCCAGTAGACTTCCGGTAGTGTATTTATTTATCCTTCAGCAATGCACAGCGATCGGGTAAGAAGAGTTTCCTTCAGAGAAGTTTCTGTAGTATGTTTCTAAGAACATTAGTGGATTGTACAAAGTAGTGCAAATAACAAAAGGAGGCGAAACAAATTAAAAAGAAGAGGAAAAACCGGAAGCTCGCAGGGGTCTGCCGATAGGGGTGGTAGTGAGCTTGTTTGCAAACAAACATCGGAGTCTACAGGGTGAAACAAGGAGACGGCAGGCTCTTTAAATCGACCGGAAAATTTGGTTTCTTAACCTATCGCGCTACGACTTTGTGCAGCGTTGCCCACAGATGGTGCATTTTTTTTGTAAAATTTGCAAAGAGCGAACTTACCTGAGGAAAAAGTAAAGAAAGAAAAAGGCTTAAGCTCCTATCAGAGCCGTTTATACTGAGAGAGTTTGGCCTTTTTAAGGATATTTTGACAGTCTGGCAACCACAGCAGCGTAGTCTGACAACCGGGGGATGACTAATTCCGTCCGCCATTTTGTGGCTCTGACTCATAGGAACTCTATGCGATTTCTCAGGAATAAAGAAGAGAAAGAAGTAACGCCATTTTGTGTTATCGCGAAATCCGCTAGTTCTAGCGGGCAACAAGCTCCGCCCATTGGCCAAACTCTCTCAGTATAAACGGCTCTGGCTCCTATGGAAACGCAGCGACGCCACCGGTCAGCAAACAACACGGTGCCGTTTCGCACGGGAGACAAGAGATGGCGCAACGAACGCCGCCAACGAACGAGCATACGGCGCCGAGAGCCGGCACTTTAGCAGACGATCCTTTCGACTCAAAAGCGGCTCGCGTTCCGCAGGCGTCGCAGAAACAAAAACAGGCGCGGTAACAACAAGAAACTGCAGTTCCTTGTCTGCTAAACAAGCCGGCTCTCGGCGTCGTCTGCTCGTTCGTTGGCGGCAGTTGGCGTCGCGACCGCTTGCGCCATCTCTTGTCTCCAGTGCGAAACGTCGCCGTGTTGTTTGCAGACCGGTGGCGTCACTGCGTTTCCATAGGAGCTAAGCCTTTTTCTTTCTTTACTTTTTTCTCAGGTAAGTTCGCTCTTTGCAAATTTTACAAAAAAAATGCACCATCTGTGGGCAACGCTGCACAAAGTCGTAGCGCGATAGGTTAACAAACCGAATTTTCTGGTCGATTTAAAGAGCCTGCCGTCTCCTTGTTTCACCCTGTAGTTTGGTTTGGTGGCGAGCGCCACCAAGCGCTTCACAGTAGCAGTCTCTACCGACTGAATGCAATGCCCTGAGGGGCGCAGCCAACGCGCGAAAATATCTCGGAGGGCACGACTCCATGGTGCAGAAAGAGCAGGGTGGTGTACTTAAGGTCGTAGTCTACTTCCGGTACACATACCGGAAGTACATCGGCCTACATTTCTCTGCACCGGTGCAACAGGTGAAGGTAAATCGAATGAGCCCCGTGTAAAGCGAGAAAGTGCGATCCAGCAAATTGTCATAGAGATCAGTGAACAGCACCTAGTCAGCGCCACCTATATAAGTTACTGACCTGATTGGTGGCGCCATGCTGTGGTTCAATGCCTGGCCCCAGCCTGCCCCAGCGCGCACCACCAGCGCCCACAGTAGCGAGTTGGCGTTGGTGCACGAACGACAAGTGGAGATGGAGCCCTCTCGACGGTTTAACTCGAGGTAGGACCGCAACCGGCGGTCGTCACAACCGAAGCTCCGACAAGTTGTCTCGCTGCGAGATATGGCCTACCGTAGAATCGAGCGCGCCACGGTTGCGAGGAAGCGCTTCCAATAGCTTTCTCGGTTACTCGTTCGCCTTCAAGAAGCCACCGCGGATGTTATGCTGTTCGGCACGGGTATCCTTGGGTTCCGACTTGCGGTAAGGTTGGTGTGAAAACGATGAGGACGTTGCACAGCCCGCGCTGCGACATGCAGCGGGTTCTGGCGATCCTGGCTTCACTGCTCGTTTCTCAGGTAAGCTTCGAATTTGACCTAACGCTCTCTAGAAACTCCTGCATGTACACTCTAAAAAAGGGGTGGAGACGTTACACCCCTTGGTCACATATACGACACCCCAAAACTCCAGTTGGATGTACGTACAGCGCACTGACGTTGTACTGACGATACCAAATTTCACGAGCGGCTGATAGCCGAGTTGTCGAACTCATTAAAATAGTTATCGCAAGTGTGACTGACTGCAAAAAAGGTCATCGGGGTTTTCTAGGCTCAACTGCAAAACCTGTGTGTTTTTCCTGTAGACTTTCTACGTTGCTTTAGTTGTTTAATATGTTATATCGCACTGCCATCAACGCTCTCGCAAAAGTTGGGCAGTCAGTTCGACGTCAGCGAGTTGTACGTCGAACTGAAGTTTTGGGGTGTCGTATATGTGGCGGGAGTGTAACGTCTGCACCTCTTTTTTTAGAGTGTATATTTCACAGCGCCGAACTTGAAATACCAATCAGTACACGGTACTTAGCCAGTTCAGTCAATAAAAAGTCGATCGCGGCATCGCGCACCAATAGACCGATATCACCAGCCAGTTTCGTTAGACACGCATCGAGGGAACTGCAGGCTTGCTGCCCGTGGGACAACCTAGCCGCAGCACTGCGCGTGGAAGCCATGGAGATGGCACGGGGTGTCTCGAGAACTGCCGCCAGTTTCCTGTAAACTAAAGTTATTGCGGCATCACGCATGCGCCGAACGCTTGGTGAGATCGGTCTATTGTCATGCAGTTTCAGTTGCAGAAATACGTCATTTCTTTTTGAAATGAGGTGATGATAACGAGCATTCCTAATATTGCTCAAATTGATGAACGGATGAACATTGATTGGAGTTTAAAGTGCCTATGGGTGCGCTTTTTGAGCGCGGTTTTCACTGAGCATGATCAGAACGATCTGACATATATAGGCTGCTAAAACCGGCAGTATACTTATGGTGTGATATTCACGTTGCAAAAGAACTGAAGAAGCTCGCCATCAGCACGCGCTCAGCAGCCACAGCCACAGGCTTAGCTATGCCGCCAGTGAATACACCCTATACACAAACACGCGGCCCTGACGTCACGTTGGTGAGGTGGCGCTGCTACTGGTAGGGCACCTGGGCGGACGCAATCTGGTTCCTGCGCAAGCGCGGTGCCCACACCCCGTGTGAGCAAACGCGGGTTTGTTTGTAAATGAGAGCTGGATGGCCCGCTCCCTTGTCTACGTACCTAACTGTGAATCGCCTGCGTGCAGGTTCAATGCGGGAAGTTCTCCGTGATTTCGGTACTGCCCAACATCACCAACAGCCGAATGTTCTGCATGATTTACTTCGAGAAGTTTAAAGAGCTGCCAGAAACGCCGGAGGAGTCGGTGAGCTACAGGGGCAGGTCATTTGGCTTTCGTCTTATGCGTTTTATGTTCCTTCTAACTTGACATTAGATAACTCGCTCGCATCCATCTGTGCTTGAGAGCCTCCGACGTGAGTGATTTGTTGTTTACTAACAGGCATCGACCGTTTCCATTATAGACCTCTCGCGTGGACGTTGCACTATTCCTAATCATGGGCAGAGTTCGTTTACAAGAATCAAAAGAAAGAACAAAAACACTTAGGGACAAGGACAGACACCACAGTTTCCAAAGAACTGTGCTGTCTGTCGTTGTCTCTAAGTTTTTTCTACTTTCTTTGATTCTTGTATTTTCGCCATGCAACCCGCTCTTTGTTTTTTGAGTTCGTCTATATTGTGCATGTTTTACTTACAGCGAATAAATTACTTTTCACCGCATTCAATATTCAGTGGCCAAGGAACGTCGTTCTTCCTTTTCTGTGCCACGTTTAATAATTGTACAAAAGGAGCTCCAAGTCTAATTCTGCGATATTAGTGACAAGAAGCTTCGCTTCCAACAAGCGTTCATGAACAATTCACAACTGTGACTGGCCATACACCTAGATTGTCATTTGAAACAATGTATTGTCAAAAAAAAAAGGCTAGGATCAAGGGAAATAAGCGCCGAAGGAACACGGACCAAAAGTAGAATAACAAGGACACAGGGCGCACTCTCAACTGAATTTATTAGTAAAACGAACATACTTATATACCAAAGGAGCACACCATCAGACACAACACGTCACGCCAGTCCTCGCCTAGCCCACGTTTCAAATATTCAAACTCATCCGTAGATAAAGCCAGAGAAGTATCGCTAATGCATTTTTCACCCCTACTCCTAATTTCAAATGCCTCATGAAGCTCGCGTGACACTTTGTTTTTGTACTTTATGCCAAAATTCTAGTGCTGTCATGCTGGATTACAGTGGAGCGTCGGGGTGCGAGAGTTCTGGCTTGCCTTTCGGTCTTGAACCGATTGATGGTCGTGGCCCGCCGGTAACTTCAGAGAATCAGACTTGCTTGAGTGTCGACTTATTAGGGGTTGTGTGGATATTTATACAGTTGTGTGTATATTTATATATATATCAAGGAGCGTGTAGTTGGTGAGCCATTTTCAAAGTTGCGACGAGGCACTCGCTGTAGGTGAGTAATTTAGTTGAGTGTCGACGAGCCGGTATTGGTTGTCGCCTATGACCTGGCGGCACAGTCCTGGTTCGGGGAATGGCCCAAGCACCCAGTCCTGGACGCCGGCCGCTGGCTGTACCGTGCTCACTCCTCTCCTCGTGCGCTCGTTCACGTCCACTTCTCTTTCTCTTCTATCCCTCTTCCTAATCATATCCACATCATCACAGTATGCATTTGGGCTAGAAGCTTGTATTGGTAGCCAATTTCCCGTGCTTTCATTTTGCTCTATGGAGCACGCTGTTGCACACAAATAAGCGATAACTGGAGTAAAAAATGTAATCATAATTCTTTTAAAAAAGAAAAAAAATCCCATGATGACAATGAAATTTTATGATGAGGATGGTCCGTATACAAGAGCAGAGCGTGGGCAATTGACCTGGACTCGAGTACATATAGTTCCTCCGTTAACGTTAGGATTGTAGTTTGACCTTAATCATTCTCCTCTGACGGAAATCACCCAGCTCTGACCATGTCTGGCACATCGAAAACCACGAAGTACAACGGGCACAGGTTTTGTGGTGCTAAGGCGCTACAATCACTTCAAGGAAACTATAAAAAAGGAAAGAGAGAAAGGTATATGTTTACTTGTAATTTTAATGTTCAATTTAATAAATGCAGCGCGTTAAAATGTATATAAAAATGATGACATCGGATATTACTGGTTGCTTAGTAGTGCAGATACGTTATATGCATTAAAATATACTCAACGTATCGTCTAGGCCTGAATGAGCAACATTTATATAATAACCTTTATTTTGATGTGTCCACAAACAGCACTAAGCCTAAACAGTGCTAGTTTGTTATAAGAATGTTTAAAAAAAACAGAAAAGAAACAAGCTACGTCGCATGTGTTCAGGTAGAGCAGGAAGAAAGAGAGGGAGTAGTTTCATATAGTCCGATAATGCGCAACTAGATCTGATGGTTTAGTGCAGCTGTGAGGGCTGTTCACGGGATGCCATACTGGTGGACGACGTTTGCAGCGCATGCGCTGAACTAGATTATATTTTAGAGTACACGGAACTAATAACGCGATAATTTTACGCCTAAAAATATTTACGAGGTCGAAAGAAATACCGCGTTTGAGTTGAGTCACAAGCCTTACCGAAACTGTCGCTTTAAAGTTTCATGGGATTTTCAGGAATACGTCAAGATGGTAAATTTCACGGCACAAAACGGCTGTAAGAAGCTCCAGTCTATAAACCTCAAGGGAAAGTTGGCGCTCATCAGGGACAGCGCGGACTGCTCTTTAGACCAGGTCGTGCTGAACTTCAAGGCCGCTCAGGCGTACGGCATCGTAATCGCATCTTCAAGATATAAAATAGTAGGTGCCGACCGCTTCCCCTAAATATCGTGGAAAAATGGCTGTGGCAACCAGAGTTGTAGGCGTTACCGAAAAAAGTAACAAAATATGCTACTTGTTACCTCAAAATAAAAGGAACTCGTTACCGTTACCGATAAAATGTACCGCACATTACTTTTGCGTTACCTTTTGAATTGCGAATTAACATGTTTTACTGTTTTGACTTTACAGGTATGCATATGCGCCATATTTGACGAAACAACATATACATGCAGAAAATGAACGTACAGTAATTACCTTATTTTTTAAGGTTTCACCTAAATGCTCATTAACAATTACGGCAAAACAAAAAAAAAACTAAAACATTCACATGGCTTAGCACTTAAAACACGAAAAAAATTGAAGTGTAATTTTTTTGTCTTGGGAGAGTAACGTAACTACGTTACTTTTTACTCGAAATAAGTAACGTAAGTACGCTACCAGTTATTGTTTTTAAAAGGTAACGAGCACGTTGCGCGTTAGCGAAAAAAGTAACGCATTACCGCCAGCACTGGTGGCAACAGAGAATGTAATGTGTGCTGAGTCGCGGTTATAATGCAAAAAGGAACTTGGTACGCTTTACATGCATCGACGACGCGAGCATCGTCGTGCGTCTCTGAAAGAAAGCCCTGGCAAAGCTAGACCTTTAGCGAGGAAGGAAGGCGAAGTTCGCCCCTCTTGCAGTCGCTCCTCAGCTATGACCCTACTATTTTGCGCCGCCATGTTTCCTCCTAAACGCTGGCTTGTTCTTCTCCCTCTTGCCTCCTATACTCCCATTATCACCACCTCCTGGATTCACAAAGCACGGTTGCACCGCGTTTCACTATGTTATGCTGATGGACGTCGAGAAGAGATGTCACAGGGACATCCGTGCTTCGCAAGAAGCTTGGTAACCAGTTCGAGGAACGTGACTTGGCACGCAGCTTACGAAGCACGCAAGTGCCGGTCACTCGAGCTTGTATCACTTCGGTTGTGTTCCAACATTTACTTCATCACACTCCAGAGTAGAGGTTTTCGTACCTCTGGCGTTCGAACACTTACTGGCGTCCATCTATAGTGTAGCCAACGCAATAGTAGATTAGCTCAGTTACGGAACTGCCCGTTGAAGCTGACTCCATAAGCAGAACCCCTCTCTTTGCTCCCACGGCCCGCCTCCCGTCGTTCGACGCGCCACCGTTTTGGGGACGGCTGCTATGGTAAGTGCAGTGTACTTTATGAAAAATGTATGTTTCGAAGCACAGCGTGTAGATGGCGTTTCACCTTACTCTATGGAGCACGCAGTTTTGAAACTAAAATCTAGATGGCGCTTCAAACGACAGGAGGTGGACTGAAGTTACTAAAAGGGGGGGGGGGGGGTACCACCCTTTGCGGGAGTTCCACAGCTGAGATAATCTAGTAACGTTGAGTGTATCCTGGTGTAGTCCAGTGTCGCTCTCTTTATCTCTGTGCTATCAAGTTATATGACCCGCGTGAATAACTGGGATTTACTCTAGTCAGATTTGGAGCACAGCTGCCTTTAACGTAACCACAAGATACTGAGTGAATGTTTTTTGAGAGAACTCCGTAGTGCTGGATTTTCTTCAGGTCACCGACTGGATGCCAGCGGAGGGTACAGATTAGGCACTAGCGTTGCATTGGCGTTTGTTTGGGGCCCTGTTCAGCCAGGGAGAACAACAGTTCCATCCCAACGCTGACGCAGCAGTCGCGTGACGGTCTTTCGTCACAGAACTAATGCGAAACCAGAAAAACTTTTAGCTTATTTCGTGTTTAAAAAGAAAACACCTAAAAATGCTTGTCGGTTTAATTCTCTACGCAGAACCCAAAATGCCTATCACTGTGATATATGAAGCACGTCCAAGGAATGGAGAAAAAGAAAAAGGAAGGCAGATTAGATTTAAAAGATAGATTGCGCGAGGACTATGAGCAACTGAAACGCCATCCTCATCGACCCTTAGCACCCCACGTCTTTCAACTAAACCGTTTCTTTCTTTTTTTTTAACATAAAGTTTATATAATATTCTAGAATCTAGAGGGAAGGGTCCCATGCGTTCGGGCCGCTTCGAAACGGCGGTGCATAGACGAGGACATTGGCGGTCCCAGTTGGTTTTCCCGACGGCCCACATCGCTGGTGACGCCTTAATATGCACAAAAGAAGCAAGACATCACCTTTAAGCTCTGTACCTTGTTGGTACAGAGCTTGTCGCCCCCAGACAGCTGTATTCCTCGACGGTTGTCTAAATAAAATTTGATTTGATTTGATTTGATTTTCTAGATCACTTTGTAGGAAACCACTGAAATCGCGCACTGTATAAATCTAAATAAAGCTGAAAAGCTCCCGAGTAACTCCAACTCGTCGCGGCAATACAAACAGATCTAAGCTTTTGTCTGCTTTCTTTCTCCGCTCTTCTCTCGCTCTCTCGTTCGTTCTTTCGAGACCGCCGGTGTCATTGCCCAGGATTTGCACGGTTTTCTCCGTTCTTAACACCCCCCCCTCTCTCTCTCTCCGGGTTTCTTAAAGGGGTCATGGAACGATATCGGGTTGGAATGTTTATGACTTTACAGAGGCGTACTGGAGAGTCTGGCCCAGGTATACTCGCACGGACCGCAACTGATTCAGAAGTTTCTTGGTCGCGGTGAAATCGCGAGGATAAAAGGGCACTATTTCTTGTTTTCTTTTTTCTTGTTTTTTCTTAAAGTATTGCCTTCGCAAAGCCTGATGTGGGATCGTTACCACCCGCCTGACGACAGTTGAGCCCGGCTCATGGATTGAATACGAGAACTGTGTCAGCACTCGACTTGGGCTCGTAACAATAAATGCCTCGGCAGACACTCGGGTAGTGACTCGTGTCCAGCCACTGCGGTGATGAGAGTAGCCGAACTCTAACAATGCCTGGAGCTCAGCACGCGTTTTCTACTTTGTCGACCCCAGCGCGTGGCTATGATTATCGTTGGTGGCATAGGATAAGCCAGGATAAGCACCAGGCCACGTGGCCGCTTGTTCTGGCTCCGAGTTGAGAAGATGAACGATGATCATATTTCTTGAATTTATCTTCCGACTGCCATTGCTTAGAAAAAAAAAACTAAGGCAAGTTTATTCTGGTTATTAACATTAAGCAGTGATTCTGTGTACGATTTAGCGAAAGTAGAAAAATCGTTTCATGATTCCTTTAAGCTCGACGACGCTTTTTCCCACAGGTGGTGCATTTTGTTTGTTTTTGTAAGGTTTGCAAAGAGCGAATTTGCTTGAGGAAAAAATAAAAAAAAATAAAAAGTCTT
The DNA here is from genome assembly GCA_037355805.1 of Ixodes ricinus. Taxonomy (NCBI): domain Eukaryota; kingdom Metazoa; phylum Arthropoda; class Arachnida; order Ixodida; family Ixodidae; genus Ixodes; species Ixodes ricinus. Next base: position 280,942 of record JAZHYW010070282.1, read on the forward strand.
AACTCCTACGGACAGCATGCAGTGAAGCTACCGGTCTTCAAACAATATGGCTTCCTATTGTTTGAAGACCGGTGACTTCGCTGCATTTCCAGAGGACTTAAGTCTTTTTCTTTATTTACTTTCTCCTCGAATAACTTCGCTCTTTGCAAATTTTACAAAAAAATTCACCATCTGTGGGCAACGCTGCACAAAATCGCAGCGCGATAGGTTAAGAAACCGAATTTTGCGGTCGATTTAAAAGGCCTGGCCGCTATTTGGGACACCCGATAGATTGTAATACCTGGTTCTAGACATGCTGTGCGACGCAGATAGTCAGTCGTATTTCATGGGGCGCACACACTCAGAAGGTTTTGCATGCATACTGCCCCTCAATGCCATCGAAACTCCGATCAAAAGCATTTCTTTAATCAGTTCAACCAATGAAATTGGTTAGCTTGTTTTGTGATTCAGTGCTCATGGCCTCCGCGGCAAAAGGGCCTCTGCCCCTTTTGCCACCGAGAATGTACGATCATTGAAGCATGACATCGGGGCCTGTTCTCACAGGTTGAACTCATAAAAATAAAGATGTTACAGTGCTATTCAGAGTGCATTGCGACACAGTATACAGTTAGAGGCTTCTGCGATTGTATTAATCGACGAGTGTTTGAATGATGTTTGTGAATCCGAAGTGTTAGTGAACGTGTCCTCTCGGTTTCCTTTAGGAGAACTTGATCGCTGAAAAGAACGACTCAAATAGAACGGACATCGTGGTCGGATTTGTCACTGATGGCACCGCTGAACATATCCTTGTAGGTAGCTTGATGCGAATGCGTTAAATGCAAAGCCTATGCATTCTAACTGAAATCAAGTAACTTGAGAATCGATCGCGGTTCGTAATGGGTTGCTATTTTAGGCTGATTTAATTTGTTCTCCCATCTCTTAAAATAGAAAAGGGGAAGCATGCTCTGCAAGAAGCGAAAGTATCTGGTCGATCTGATTAGGAACCCTAAGACTCTGAGAGAAAAATCAACAGACAAGACGACACAAAATCTCAAACGCAGCACTGAAGCATGAAGCATGCTTTAATGATTTGACTGAGACGAGGGCTAAGCAAGGTAGCGATGCTGTCTATACGCCCGATAACGGGCATTTGATGCGTGGTTTAATGATTCTATAACTCCTTCAGACAGGAATAAATGTTTTTCCGGCGCCTCGATTTCTTAGAACGATTAAGTAATTACAGTTGGGTTCGGGCTAACAAGTTCCGATTCCCATCTTCTCCACGTTCATCTTGTCTTTTTTTTTTTTTATTTACAACGCCTACGTTCTTTTTACGGTAATGTCGTGGCCTTTTTGGCGGGCAGACAGGTATACAAACTTCTGACGTCACTAGTTAAAGTGTCTGTAAAAAATAAGAAAAAATCTTCCCGTGGCAGTATTTTTGTTATACCTGAAAAAATCATGTGTAGAATACGTCTCTCGGCTAGATCCATACCGCGACTTCCGATGAGAACGCCATTGGCCATCACTGAGGACGGCTTGAGGCTGAGCTCTTCGTCTCAGCTTAGCATGGACTAACTGCGAAGGCTGTGCGAGCGCGAGCGGCCAGCCTTGACTGTCTTGACTGGAGCACTCGCTGCAAGAGCACTCGTGAAGCCGTCGAGACTTCATACAAAGCAACTAGCTCGCGCTTTTAGCATGCGCGGCTAACAATAGTTCATGCTAAGGTGAGACGGAGTATAGTTGGTTCATGGCTTATATATGGTGCCAGCTGAACATGAAATAAGTTTACATACAAAGAGAGACACAGAAAAGGGAAACACACCGCTTAACTATATAGTGTTTAATTAAAATAATGTTTTCGTTATCTACATTGTGTTTCATTTAATTTTTATCTTTATTTACATTACATTTTACTCATTTAAAAGACGTATTTCTCCTTCTACTCTTATAACGAAGGAATGTATTGGAAAAGGTTGGCGTAATATCATGTGAAAATTACCGATTCATTGGAAACGGTTTGGCGTAATCGAATGTGAGCCGCGCCATCTTGTGGGTGGCGGCCCGAAGCCAATTAGATATTCACGACCGTGCCGTCAAGGGCTCAGTTTGAACTAAACAAACGGCAGCGATGACATGGAGACAGCTCAATAAGAATGAAACAAAGAGGTATATTTCACGTTTATGCGCATCATGATTTGGCGTCGGCGAGGAGGCGTACGCGTCTATACTTTGTTTTACCTTACCATGGACCACAAAAGACGCTACGAGCCACCGGAGCTAATTCATTGCTCGGATGGTGTCACAAGTCCTTCCGGTTCAGCGACGACGCGGGGTGTGCGAAGTCACGAGAAGCGCTGTGGATTTGCTCGTGTAGGTCATAGCGTCCATCGCAGTGAAACGGAATATTTCTGACTATGCCGAAAGACTAAAGAGCTATTCTTTGTGTGTATGTGCATTTTCTTTTCTTACTGCTAATCAATATTCTTCAAGGAAGAAGAAAGCAAACATAAACATCAAAATAAAAACAAAAAGTTGACGGCTGTCGGAGCGTTTGTTCCGCTGTGAATCTGGAGGTGCCAAGAGACGAAGCCGCGACGGGCGCGACACTGGGGCGCCGGTCACCAGTCGCCAGTCGCCCAGTGCCTTGGATGCGGCTAGAAGACATTTTGTTTTTGTGCGCGTTTTTTAGAAACATCAAGTCGCCCGTTGTATTGTCATTTTTATTTTTGTTTTAATCGTGTTTCGACTGGCCTTCACTGTCTTTCTGCTCTTCAACTCAGTGGTCCGAGCAAGTCGTACCGGCGTGCGGTCGTGTATCCAACTGCGTGAGCCCATAAAGACTTCAAGCTAGCAGTCTTACTGCACTGGCTAAATTTCTTCTCTACAGTGGGTAACAATGTCCCCATACTCTAGCGGACTAAACTCCTGCTTTCTAAACCACTAACGACTAATTTGTTTTTTGTGGGTAGTTTGCGAGTATGGTGCGTACTATAGTTACGGTGTCACTGTGCGTTCTAGCTGATAGACTTAACATGTGAGTACTGTACTTTGGTAGTTTTCAATCCCCTCTATAACTATATAATTTTCATATAGAGCGGTGTTTGAGTAAAACAATCAATATCACAAAACGAAATGAACCATATATTTGTTTTGCTGTCCTCGTTTCCGCATAGGGCTTCTGATGACGTAATTTTTTTAATGCAGATGACGCCGTGTTAAACTCACCTTTTCTTAGTTAACGACTGGGATCTGTGGTATTTTCTTTTAAGAACCGGTTTGAACATTCGAACGGGTTCGTACTTAATGGAACCGACATCCCGAAACCTTTATTTCAAAAGCATTACTCAACCAGAACCGGACCGAAACAAAATGCAAAGCTACTGAACCAGAACCTGAACCGAACCGAAATAATGACCGGTTTGGCACCCTGCTTTTAACCGAGCCGACCTTCTAGTGTTTGCGTGGAACACAAATAAAGAATTAGAATGAATATGTTAAGAAATCGCAAGAACCGTTCAGCAAACGTAGAAGTTTACGTTCTAAGGCAAGTTCCATAATATAATGCTACAGTCGCTTGTGGTGGCGCCATGCACCGATTGCCCTTTGTCAGCGGTTTTTTGTTCTTGCCGCAGGGTATGGTGATTTGAGGCAGGTGTACCCGGCGTCACTTCTAACAGCGCACTAGCGGTGCTGTTGTGCAAGTACTCGAAGCAGAGAGCAAGATAGTTTCTTGTGCCACGCGGGAACTATACATGTTCAAGTCCTTATCAAACGAACAACAGGCTAACCATGTATCTGCGGAGGGTACACGGTTCGTTTGCGAAGAAAATCGGTGGGTTTATTATTTAGCGTGTCTTGCGACTCGCAAGCTTTTACGCTTGATCGCGCCATCGATGACTGCAGTGACACCAAGTGCCACGAAACGCTTTGTACGACCACCCTTCGGCTCAGTAGAATGAGTGCTTTGATGAAGCTTTTGCATACTTTTGCAGTGGTTTCTGCGTTTAATGTCAACAACTTTATTCTGCTTTTTTGTTTTGTTTTCTTAGTAATACAATGTGGCTGTCAATGTCCCCTTGTTTCACGTTTAGAAATCAGAGAAATAGAATTGTGGAGTTCAGCCATTCCAGGAGTGGGCATCAGCCCATTGTCTCCATTCCGAGGATTTGAAAGGAATTAAATTCTCGGAAACTTTAATTCCTCAGAATAGAATTAGAATGGAAGGGGGTGCCCATTTCGTACCACTACTCGCCATGTAGGTATTCCTGAAAATGAAGCCGCCGACACCCTGACACGAGATTCATTGGCATGTCGTGTTATCGAGACTATCCCTCTACTTCACTTTGTGCTCAGTGCGCTCTTCCGCAGATACCTTACGCTCACATATAAACAAAATGAAATTCTCTATACAATTCCTGATTACATGCATCTCAAATATTCGTGAAACGCTGATCGCTGTGAATCCCGAGAATGCGAAACTGCATGCATTAACGCGTTTAGGATGTAGAGTCCAGGATCTTCTATTCCTACAGAATTTGTTTCTCCGCTTCACCTCGATGTCCACGTTGCAAAACTCACGAAACTCTAGACCATTACTTTTTATGCTGCCGTAGATTTCCGCGCCAGCGCCACTGTTATTTGGTGCAGCCTTTTTCGATGCTGGGACTCCCCTTAACGACTGAACATAAACTTTCCTTTGGAGAGACGCACTTTGACACCACAAATAGCAGTCTTTGCTCCCTCATACATGAATATATCACTGCAACAAAACGATTAGCTTGCTAGAGCCTTCCAATCTTGAACAAGATAGTCTTTCTAAAATTCAAGCATAGATACGACCCTTAATTTTAATAGACACGCCGATCCTTGGCCAATCCCCACCTTGGCTATGCGCCAACACTTCCATAGGCCAACAACAGCAACAACAAAGTTGCTAGTCCAGCGGGTTGTTTGCCTTCTCTGTCTCTCTCTGCATGTAACCTTCTTTCATATTGAGCTGGCACCATATATAACCTGTCACTGGGGTCACGTGACCGCTTATGACAGCCAATAGGAGTGATGCGCCACGCGCGAGAGAGCCATGCTGTGGAGGTGATCACGTCACGTGGTCGCGTGACCAGAGGACTTGGTCACCTGACGCTGATGACGTCACGCGATGCCGCTTCTTCCGCGTTGCTTTCTCAGGCAGCTTGCTTTTTGCTGTCAATGTTTTGTGTCAACATTTTCTTAAATAAGCAGCGCTACAAGTTTAAAATGTCTGAAGGGGCTGAACGTTTTGTTGTTGTTGTTGTTTTTTTGTCCCTGCTGTTTGCTTATTTTTCTCTTACTCTTGTTTATTACGCATAATACTCAACAACTGGCTTCTTCTTAAGGTCTGTGAATTTCTCAAACGCCATCGGCGGCACACATTTAATTTGTTTGTAACTCTCTTTGTCGCAGGCGCTAATGAGGCCGAAAGAGCCTCTGATAGTCAAAGTGTATCCAACCCGCTCGTCTCTCTATGACTGGAGCCTTGTGATTATATGGGGAATATCGATGTTCGTCGTAGCAGTCGGCTCCTATTGGTCAGGAACTGTGAAGTATGAAATGTAAGTTTCGCCGGTACAGTTCTGCGCCACTCTAACTTTAGAAGTATGTTGATGAGAAGACCCCTGAATACGTAGATGTGACTTGATTGACTGGAACTTAACTTCCCACCGTCTTGTGACGACGCCAGCGCACTTAAAGGCCGACGACCAGACTCGAGATTCTGCAAGGCAGAAGATCCTCCTCACCAGGGTGGGGGGGGAGGAGGACAGGCAACGGTGGACAGGGTAGAAGGGGAGAGGAGGAAGGGAGGAAAAAGTGGAAAGCGCGAACTGGTCGCCGGTCTTTAAGAAATCTTCCTTAACTTGATGCTATCTCACATTCCAAACCACTTGGATTAATGATCTAAAATTATCAGACAGCTACGATCGTCAACTGGCCAACGATGTGTATGTAATGGATAAAAGAAAGGTAAAAAAAACTGATACTTTTTTATTTTTAAGTTTAATTGGCAATACGGTATCTGAAAATATTTTGAGTGCAACGTTTTGATTTCTGCTTCGCAGCTGACCAGGTAACAGTAAACATAATATTGATCAAATTGAAGTCACAAGACAAATTGCACATCTTAAAAGTTCTCAGTTAGTAAAATGGGAAACCTAGTCATCAAATTGCGCTTTATTTCGGCATATAATTAAAGGGCTCGGTGCAATAACTTTTGTACTTTGCGCGAATACCGTTAGAACAAATCCCTGCCGTTTACGACCAAAGAAACACGCGTTCGTGTTTTCCCCACGGTATAAACGTCGCAGAAAAAATTAAAGAAATTCGAGCAATGCCCTCCACTCGCAGCCAGAACAAGCGGCCACGTGATCTGAAGCTGATTATATGCCGCCAACGTTGATCACAGCCACGCGCTGAGGCTGCCAAAGCACAGGACACGCGCTGAGTACCAGACATTGTTGGGGTTCGCCTATTAGCGCCGAGATGTTTCGGTGGCGCCCTCTTATGGTTTCCCGCCGTGACGTCACGACTGGGATTTGCCTCGCCGTGACGTCACCAGTTGTTATTCTGGCTACTTACCATCGGGTGCGACGACGAGTTTGATGGTGTGTTTAAAAAGCACAGTAGAAGCTAGGAGCCATCGCAATCCAAAGACTAACACCGTCAAAATTGACAATCTGACGGTGCTCATATGCCCATGGTTTGGCCAATCGTGGAAAGCTGACCACAGCGACGCTTTGGCCGCGCACATCGCTAATAGGGGGTATTCACTGGCGGCCATAGCTCTGTGCGTGGTTGCTGAGCGCGTGCTGACGGCGAGCTTCCACAGTTCTCTCGCCACGTGGTTCACACCACCAAGATTGCCGGTCTTAGCAGCCTATTAACGTGAGCTCGTTCCGAGCATGCGCTCTAAACATCGCCCTCAAATATGGCGTCCAGTGAATACTCCTATTGTGGTCATCGTGCGATTAGACACGGGCCACTAACCTAATGCTTGTTGAGCTATTGATTATCACGAGCCCAAATCGAGTGCTCACACAACGCTCGGGCCCAATTGATGAGCCGCATTCAAATCCCTTGACTGGGGGCTACTGCAACCCCCACGCAGCGTCAACAAGCTTTGCGAAGGAGAGATGGAAAGAAAAAGCCTCGCTTTAAATTTGAGATTACAGCGAAACAAAGAGGTTTCTTGGTCAATGGCGTTGCGTGCGAGTATACTTGGGTCTCAATGGTACCAGTAAACTCGAGTAAAGTAAAAACATTCCAAATTATTATCGTTGTAACTTTTCCTTTTTAGTTTTTTTTCTTCCTTTTTTTGCGCATTTAATTGGGGGCACGTTTAAATTAGCACTGAATGGATGCAGGCAGGTATATGGCTAAACCTTTCGAATCGGGCGGCAGCTGAAACCACCTTGCCCGAGTTTCTGATCCGGGCAACTAAGGTAGATATTAAGTTAAGCCATGTAGGAGTACCATTTATTATAAAGTCCTACGGGCCTGTTTCTCTCGGACAGGGTGCGCTGTTGTAGCCTCCACGAGACGCGACCACAAAGGAAGCGCCTCTGCTAGCGTCCGCGAGATGCGACCACTTAAAGGAAGATGGGGCACTTCTGCATTTGAGAAAAAGCGCTTGAATAGACCGATCTCACCAAGCGTTCGGCGCATGCGTGACGCCGCCATAACTTTAGTTCACAGGAGGCGAACGGCAGTGCACGAGAGGGCTCGTGCTGCCTCGTGCTCCACACGCGACGCGCTCCAGCGAGGTTGTCGCACGTGCAGAAAGACTAAAGTTCCCTCGATGCATTGCGGCAGCGGTGGCGTAGTCAAACTGACTGGTGAGATCGGTCTATTGCGTTCATTTGGCCTTTAGAATAACAGATATCACAAATTATATTAATGCGAATAGCATTCTTTGGATACTTACGCACTTTTCGTCTATGTATCTATCATCTATCTATCTATCTATCTATCTGGCTATCTAACCTCTTACGCCGCGGGTCGATAAATAAATAAAAAAGACCGGCGCCGGCGGGATTCGAACCGTTGACCCTTTGATCAGCAGGCAGACGCGCTAACCACAGAGCTATGAAGGCAGTCATTCAACGCACTCTAAACACTTGTTTATATCTTTACCATCGCGCGCGTTCCATGCACGAGGGCTCATTCCGCTCTCGTGAGGCTTAGCACGGCCCCTAGCTCACCCTCTCCCGCGCTCGGGAGAGGGTGATGTAGCGGCCGTGCTCACCCTCACGAGAGCGGAATGAGCCCTCGTGCATGGAACGCGCGCGCACCGATAGCTGTGACAGCGCTGTAAAGCGCGTCCTATGGTAAAGATATAAACAACCGTTTAGAGTACCGTTGGTTGAGACTAGCTGAGACGCCAGAAAGTCTGGTCGGTACCATTTTGAGTGTTTGTGCGTATGGCGCGTGCTTTGCTCGCCTTCCTAAGTGACACAAACGCACGTGCTGGGCTGCGGAGATCGTGCGCAGGGCTGTGAAAGTGTCAACAAATTTAGAATCGCCTCAAGAGTGGGCTGGCGTATCTAGAGTGTGCCGGCCACCTGACGAACGCGCATAACTCCGCACCGTTTGATGCTATTCGCATTAACGTAGATAATCATTCCCAAAGGATGGGTTCTGCTGATTTTTTCAATGCGACGCGCCGGAGAGCCATAAGAGCAATTTCAAAATAGGGCTGAAGCCCCGCCTCCCTAGCCTTGGGCAGCCAAAAGATCCGTCGATGACGTCACGTACAGCGACTTTCTTTCGCGTTTTCTCGCGTTTCACACTACTTGCGCAGCAAAAGGTTTCGGTATTCGGGTTCACGGGGTAAAAATACACTAGAATTCACTTCTAACTCATTTTTTTCAAGAAGCTCCCCATCTTCCCTTTAATGCTGACGTAAAGTGGCGTCCTGGCGCCGCTTCATGCATGTTCCACGGGCTTAAACTAAACAGCGTAAACTGGCTGTCAGCTTCCCCTAGCGCCTGCCACGGGAACTAGCAAATCGTTCGAAAGGACGTAATGCAGCGCACAACAAAAACGCTACATACAAAGTATTCGATTTTTTTCCGCCAGGGGCGATGCTCAAAACTTAAGAGCTGCATGTAGATAGTGCATCGAGCCAGACGAACCTGCCACAGTGTTTTGCCTTCTCGAGAGGGGACGGTGTGTGTGTTTTCTTACCCCCGCAGTTATCGACGCTGGGCGTCCAAAAAGCAGGCGGAAAAGAGCAGTGCCGAGATGGCGGCGCAAGGGCCTCCTCTTGCGGATGTCGCGGAACGAGGGCCTCCTCCAACTCCGGACGATTTCTTCGAGGAGGAAGTGGCGCTCAACATCAGCCCCGGCATCGTTGTGCTGTTCGTCTGCCTAATGGGGGGCATGCTGGTGGTCCTCTATTTCTTTTTCAAGTATCTGGGTTAGTTGAATGATGGCGCCATTTTTTGTTTTGTTTTTTCTCGTTTTAGGTGCACCGGCCCCAAAACCCCGCACATGTCACTCTAGTCATAGTAAGGAACACAGTGTGGCCATTCTCGAGCATCCTGTTATCGCTCCTCAGCTAATCAGTTTGCAGCAACAGCCGATAACAAGGCCCAAGAACCAATAACAAAACAAGCAGCATAATAGGTCATAATACGACAGTAGCGCATCGAATTGAGAACGAACTAATTGACCCCCTTAAGTGATGACGTCACAACAAGGCGTCTGGGTCCAAACAAACCGTTGCTAGGGACGTTGCAATGGACTAATGCATGGAGACTCCACATGAGGCTAGATGTTTGCTTAGAAGTAAGTAAACAATTTTTTGTAAGCATCCTAACTTCTTGATATCTAATGAGGAAGATGTTCTTGTCGTCTCAGTGTCGTATCGCAACGATGAAAGCCATTTCTGAAGTCTTGCACTCCGCTTTGCTTTGGTAGCAGACGACACGATAGATTTGCTGGCCTCTGTTGCAGCGGGCGTCTTCATTGAATTGCGTCGGTAAACGAGTGCATCGCCATGGCTGTAGAGGCCTCCGCAATATGCGTTTTTAACTGTGAAGAACCCAGCTTAGTTCAGAGGGCTGAAAATGCCATAAAATCAAACCACGTCATGCAGATCAGTTATTACGACGACGACCTGAAGTGCATTACCGGCGTAGTGCAGGCCATCATGAGAAACAAATCGTACGCCGTCGAGGTAAGTCGTTTGTTATTATTATTAATATGGTTGTCAGGTTATTAAAGAATTGCATGTCTATCGCGATTTCGCAGTATTTGCTTTTTTTTCCCCTTGGTATACATCAAATTCCGTGGATGTGCTCTTTTGGTGAAGATCTTCATCGAACCCGCGATGCGAGTAGAATCTGTAATAAACTCACCTTATGTTTAATTTTTATCCAGTTCTTTCGCGCTTTGGGGTCTTGCGGAAATCTGAACAAACTGCGAGAATCTTTCTCCACGCGATGGTTACTACCAGGTACACGAAGCACCCTCGCATAGCGCGAGTCCGCTAACAAAATTTGGGATATCAACCGTTCGACTGAAGTGCTTTTCTCACGGATGCAGTGCGATCTTTTAGCAGACGATCATCTCCATCGACGCCCGGACTTTCGATAAACCATATTTTGCATCGCACCCCACTATGAAATCTTATAGTGTATGAAACTCACTATATTTCAAACAAATGCGATGTCAGAATGTCGTCTTTATTCACACGATTCAAACGACGGCCCCGGCTTGGCCGGCCGGCGTGCGGCAGACGGCATACTTCTTGCATTCGTCGTCTGCTGCAGGCATACTTGAAGACCGGAAGTTGCAGTCGTAAATATTTCAGAAACGAGCGATTACCGGCACACTTGTGTCGAAACATATATGACATTCAAGCTTTCTATATCTGTGATTTTTAGAAGTTTAAATCCTACTCCTGATTTTTGAACGGTCGGGTTTTCGCAGCGAAACCGAGCCACATGTATTCGTCCATAACAACGACCCTAGCAACGGTTTGTTTGGACCCATGACGTCACACTTACGGAGTCAATTGCACCCACCCAGTACCTCTGCTTCTTGCTTCACCCAATCACAATCGTCATATCTCGATTCGAGTCGCATCCATGTATCCGCGGATTTGACTGTAACACTAAGTCACTGGCAGCTGAAAGAGGCATTCTAGTGGATTCTGAGGTCGCCATTTGTGGTGATAACTTCATCTACAGGCTCTAAACACCCTAAAAAAAACGAAATTACATTTATGGGTGGCCGATTTCCCTATTAAAAATCTAATCAAAGATCATGACATTTCCCTTTTTCTGCGCCTTCGAGCAGACTTCCGCTCCAAGGCGCTTCCGTGAGTACAGTAGCAGAATAAATATATTTAAATACCTTTTTTTTTTTCGAGAACTGTAAACGAATGGAAGAGTTTACCAGATGAAATCATATCCTCGCCAGTTTCGTTTCTTTTCTTTTTTTTCGGTTCTGGAGAGCTTTTGTTTGGCTAAGTGTCAATTTGTGAATACAATTGCTGGTTTGTTTGCGATGTGTTGCCTTTATTTTGTTGCAAATTTTTCTATTCTGTCATTCTTTTTCATTCGTAATGTCATTGGAACTTTTTTCGAATCACACGCATATTTTCGATGTGTCACTTTGTATTTTATATAGTTTTTTCTTTATTGTCTTCCCCCTACAATATTGCCCTGGTAAGGGCAATTTAGATATCTCAATAAATAAATAAATAGACATAAGGGGGCGCCATCGGTCGGCGTTTTCGGACAATAATTGCTGTATAACGCTCTCCTCTACACCGATAGATTTGACTAGGGTGCCACATGTTTCCGCTCCGCATTAAGGTGGCGCCAACTGTCTTGCAACTCCTTTCCCAGACCCTCTCCCACCACCATTTTTTCCCCTTCTTATTTCGCTAAACGTAAACAACGTTGAGTTTCTGTAGTCTAGAGAGCCCGGCAACACTGTGAGGCCACATCCGTTTCCGTTCATACGAGGAGTCGGAGGCTCAGCGGGATAGCGGGATGGCGGTCGTGGTGGCTGTAGCTCTCTTTATTCAGAGTATTTCATATTTTGAAGTTGCGAGCAGGAAGTCTGCGTTGCTTTTGTCGAAACGCGAGTTCCCGCGACAAGCTGGAACGCAACAGTCCGGCATCGCACGCCGAAACCTCGCCGTCGGAATGAGAGCGGTGGGCGCTCCCTAGCCGGGTTAGCCCTAACGAGGATTAGCGGCATGACCGGCGAGTGTGACAAAATGGTGGACGAAAACAGCCGAGGTTGCCATGGTAACGAGGTAGGCAACACTGGTTTGTCGGCAACAGGTATCACAAACGTTGTCGCCACCCTAAACAGCGGAGCGGCGGAAACATGTAGGCACCCTAGATTTGACATGTTGGTCAAAGCATGTTGGTCAGAGTATTTTGTTTATTCGTTTCTGTAACAAGTTATAAAAACAGCAACGCGCTCACGTTCAACTATAACTATTTTTGTTTGCCAAATTTTTTGGAGATGGTGGGAACTCGAGAATGGCCCGCTCCCCCCCCCCCCCCCCCCCCCCTTCCCAAGAGAAAATAGTGTCCGTGTGTTTCTATAGCTGTGAGTGTCTTCATGTTTCTAGGAAATTAAGGAAGTCGCGGCCAGTCAAACCTCAGTGCCCGTTAAAAAAATTAGAGTTGGTTAAGAAAAAACAAAAAAACGATACGACGAGAGATAAAAATAAATAAATAAACGTCGCGGCGGAAATCTTTGGAAGCCCTGAAAATAAAAGCTAATTAATCGCATTTCGTATTATTCTACGCGTGAAGCTAAAAAAATGAAAAGGTGTCTTATTAGGCCTGTCAACCGTAATTTCAATAAATAAGGCGATTTCAGTCCTCCTTCGTTGTCGCACTCTATATAAAAAGTCTATGCGTTAACATTCCCCCAGAAATCATTAATAAACACCCTGTGCGAAAAAAAAAAGGAATGCAATGTGCCCGCGAACAATATGAACAAGTGAAACGTCTTTTCGTTGAGCATAGTTGTAAACCCGAGACGGGGGATACGGACAAAGGACTAACACAGAACGACACCGACGTGTCGTTCAGCAAGCCTGCACCCTCACCATTGCTTCATTACTTTTCGTTGTCCCAAGTGTGCTCATCAGAAAAGAAAAAAAAAACTTCAGTACAATTTCTTGGAATTTCTCGTTCCCAATAAATTTCCCCTCCTCCTGTGACAGTCAGTACGACAAAAATAAACCAAATTATAATCACACCATGTATTTATCTATTTACTCACTTAAATGCCCTGAAGGCCCTCTCGGGAATTACGGAGAAGGGAGGGGGGGGGGGGGGGGTCGGATTTAAAATTATGTATAAAACACAACCATTTGAGATTAAGACTAAATAAACGAGTTAGCTTAGTTTGAGACGTCGTCCAGGCTATTTCCTGTCTCTTCTACGTTTTGATGTTTCTTCTCTACGCCAGTCTCAAGTTAATTCTACATGGTCAACAATCATTTGAGTTTACAGAACTGGAAGTAATGTTCGTTTACTCGACGGCGGAGAGTGTGTATGCTAATCTTAAAATATGAAGGGAAAGCAACAAAGAGAATGACGGCAGAACGAGACTTTCGTTCATAGTATCCGCTCCCACGAGGCTTTCTGCTTGCCATGATCGGTGGTCTCCTCCTCTCCACTCACCTTCTCTCCGGCGTTCGCTCTGCTTAGGTGGAAAGAGCAAAAGGCGTTGTGGCAGGAGCTTGTCCTTCTTTCGCTAACCTGCTGAGAGTGACCATAGCACACTCTCAGAAAGAAAGGGTAAGTATATTCTAACACTCCGAAACTTTAGTTCAACGTACAGCGCACTGACGTCGACGTTCACGAGCGGCTTGATGGCCGAGGGGTACAACTTATTAAAATTGATAAGGTACCTGTTACTAACTACAATAAAAATCGGGGTTTTGTTAATTATACTGCAAAACCACATTTTTTGTTTTTGATGCGTATTTCAGCTGTTTAATAAGTTACTTATATTCTACCGTTCTCAACAACCTGGAAAAAGTTGGTGCCGTCTGTTTGACTATAGGGGGCGCTGTACGTCGAACTGAATTTTTGGGGTGCATTACATGGGACAAAAAGGTGCAAGACCCTTTTGTTTTTGACTGTAACACACACTTTGAGAAATGCTTGCGTGTCTACTTACCCGCAAAACACTCAAAGAGCCAATCTCTGCGGTCTACGAAAGCAGCTCAGCGATTGATGAGGCGGAACATCTGTTTATTTAGACCTATAAAGTCTGCGCTGTGGCATTACTAAGGCTCCGTGTTTTCGGATAAATCCGAAAAACTCCGAAAAACACCCGCCGGTAAAATTTTGGTCAATTCGGATTTATCCGATAAACTCCGAATATTTATGTGTCAATGCCACTCCCCCCCCCCCCCCCCCCGGCAAAAGAAAAAAAGTACACAGAGCGAATGGTCCTGGGAAAATTCCACCATAATTATCTTTGAAATCTCGGACCGTTGTCAAAAGGGGTCTTGCCGTTTGTCTCTTCAAGGTTGATTCAGGGCAACAGGTCGTTCGTTGTACATTCAAGTCACGACAAAAGCCACTCTTTTGGTTTCCAGCTTGGGCCATGCGATTTGTGATTTAGAGAAAGGAAAGGGTATGTTTTAGTAACAGTGAAAGCTATGGACCATAGGGATTGTATAAAATTGGGAAGAGGGGCAGTTCAAACTCTCTATTACCTCCTTAACCACTCCACCTCGCGCGGCCGCGGGCTAGATTGATGGAATAGGATGGGATGACTACGAGCTTCCTAGCGACTACCTCCGGGAGTTTATTGATTTTAAGGTATCGGCGTTTATCGAAGCGCCACTTGTGTGTGATTTTTGTCGTGGATAAATTAGTATTGCCAATGGCAATGGCACCAACGCCAAATTCAACTGAAGATATTTCAATTGATACAAGCGCGTTTTATTTTTTATCTGGCATACGTTTACATTCGGTTATTATTTATTTATTTATTTTTAATAGGAAACACAGCGAAATTAAACTCCGAATTTCGGAGAATTGGGAATCAAAAAATATATAAACTCCGATAAACTCCGAATCTTTGGCAAAAAATAAACTCCGAAAAACACCCTCCGAATTTCACGAAAAATAAACTCCGAAAACACGGAGCCCTAGGCATTACGCAATGCAAAGCGTCATTATTGCATTGCGCAATGCCACAGCGCATACTTCATTTTGAGGTCTAAACAGATGTTCCGCCTCATCATTCGCTCAGCTGATTGCATAGATCACAGAGAGTTGGATCTTCGGGTATTTTGCGAGTAAGTAGACGCGCAGGCATTTCTTAGAGTGCATGATATAGAGCGTGATTTACGCTCCGGCGATGATTACCTTTCCTTTTAATTTCTGCCCTCTTCAGTTTACTTCCTGATTGGAATGTTTGCGCTCGGAGCGATAGTCTCAACAATCGTCGTGTTCGAGCCGCTCATCTACAGGCTACCCATCGGAACAACCAGGTGCGTCCTTCTCGCTTGCATCCCACAGGCTGGTCCACACTAAAGTCACGGGATACGGGAAAGTAGCGCCAAGCTCTCCATATGGTTGCCATTTCGGTTCATGAAATCAACAACTTCTCCTTGACCTCTTCATTCTTTGGGAGCCGGTCTAAATTCATGGGGGATGAATGCTTTATAGGGACGTTTCTTGTATACCGATATTTTGCTATCGCCACACCGGCGAAACAAGCGTATAATTCAGAACCGCCACCGCATGCGGTATTGGTGCCTGGAGGTATTGAAAAATAATTTTCTTGTCTAGAAATATGCAACAAGAACAATATCACTTCAAGAGACCCTTCGAGGTGGGCACGCTTTATAATATGATTGCACACACAGCGCCAAAGACGCTTATGTTGGCGAGAAACGCCTTCAGTACGATGATACTCCATGGCGATCTTGGTGCAACTGGCTTAGAACGACCCTCTTGAAGCTTCGAAGATTTGAACGGACCGAAATGGCAATTGGAGGGGGGGGGGGGGGGGGGCATGGCAACGAAATTGATTGGCCAATCGCCTTGAGAGGGTTTCAACGTCTGTATATTAGTATCTGTTTGTGTCCGGCTAGCAGGCAGGGAGGGCAATGGCGCTACTTTCCCAGAATCCGCTGGCTTTAGCCACACAGCCCGTTTTCTTGCGTTATGTTACGTTACACAGCGAAAGCTTACGAACGGTTACGCCACAAATCACCGGGACATTTGTGGTTTTAAGAGGTGCTACCAGTTCAATGTGATATCCTGGCGCATGACACTCGACACGCGAATCTTAGGTTGACTTATACGTAACCTGAGAAAACCTAAGAAAATGGTGTTGTGTCAAAGGAGCGTTCGTGATCCTATAGACCCTTTCCGAAATTGCTCTTGGCAACAATGACCCGCTGCCTTGACGGCGCTCGGAAGTGCGGCTGGCCACTATGATCGGGCAAGGCGCTGCCATTATGTGGTATGCGCCCGCGATCGCGAGCTCCTCCGCCGCGGGTCCTGATTGGTTATCGTGGACCAGGACCGAATGCGCAGTTCAAGTTTGTGACTGAGTTTACGAGGAAGCACCTTCGCACGAAACGGCGACTGTTTTCGTGGCTTCGCTCTTACATCGCGACTGAGACAGGCCGTCGCATTTTTGTGGACGACGCTGTCCACGTCGGCGATGGAGTCGCTTTCGCGTCTTCGTTGGCGATGCGGTTTACATCGACGATTGAGTTGCTTGTCACGCCATCGCTTCCGACGTTTGCATGATCGCGTCCCTTATCGCGTCTTCGGCAGCATCAGTATAAAGAACGTTTGCTCTGGTTGCAGTGGCGGTCTTCGACACGACGCTCTCCTCTTGCGCCTTTCTGCAAAGTTGAAAGCAAATACTGTTAACTCTATTTTCGCGACTTCAATATTTCGGAAATTTTACGAAGTGTGGGTTAGGGAATATTTGACGGACACAATATTTCGCAATTTGGAGGGGTACGCCACGCCTAATATTCCTTACCATAGGTGGATTTTTCTTTTCTCTATTCTTTGCGATATTCTTTAAGTCCCGAAATTCGCGAAAAATAGGTCCTCGCGAAAATTAAGTTGTTTACAGTGGGGTTGGAACAACTTGTTGCACCAAGAAGTGGTGGCTACCAGCAACGTTCGAGAGGTAGCCAGTCTGTCTGAACTGCTTCAGCCAATAACCGAGTACCTGTCGTGTTATGTTTTCCCCCTGACGTTTTATAACGATTTCCCGGTTGCTTCGAACAACGGATCACCCGGGAAGGAAGAGAATGGTACACCATGGAAGAAGACAGTACCCGAATTTCAGAATTGCCACACGCCACGCCCGAATAAACTATCCATGGGGAGAGCTGTGCGCGTGTGCTCGTAGCTATGATAGTTATTTTTACTGCGCGAGCTATCACAATGAATCCTTGTGCAGGCGCGCATATCCTGATTTACCGCTCATTCACACTGGAAGCGGATCCGCGTTCGCAAGGCGGTTGCGAACAACGTTACTTGGTTGCGAACGCGGTTGTATAAAGATCCAATACAATTTCAGGCGCATTTGATGACATCAAATGCGCGTGAAAATGTGCTGCGTTCGCAACCGCTTTGCGAACGCGGATCCGCTTCCAGCGTGAATGAGCGGTAAAAGGGGCCATGAACGATATCGGGTTGCGATGTTCATGGCTTTAAAGAGCGTACTGTCCCTATCGTCTGGACCAAGTATACTCGCACGGACCGTCACTGATTCAGAAGCTTCTTGGTCGCAGTGAAATTGCGAGGATAGAAGGGGATTATGTCTATCTGCAGTCTTGCCTTCGCAAAGCTTTGAAAGGCGCTACGGTGGCTCTACAGAGTGCTGACCTCTGCGACCGTATAGGACCGACACGCGGAGCGACTCTGTTTACCAACACGCCGCAAGGCCGCGCATGCGCGGTAGCTATGTGGGCAAGAGCAGCCCGGCTCTCCGTGTTTTCGCCATTGCGTTCTATGGCGTGCGCTCGTTGTTGTCGTTGTAGGGACGCTTGTATCTTTATTTGTGCGTCGTATTTCCTGAGAACGTATGTCGTATCCTATGCCCGACTATTTGAGCTCGCTGCCCGAGCCTGAACGGCAGCGGTATCGAAACAAACTGTGCGGTGACGGCGTTGCCTTCGACGATCCGTATGCCGTAAACAAGGCCTGCTGGACTTCCGACGTAAAGTTGATGCCACCGAAGTCGACGGCTCATGTCGTCGTTTATTTAGTTTTTTCGCCAAGCCAGTTCACGGCCGACACGGTGCAGGCGTACAAGTCTCTTGAGGCCTACGATTACTTCGAGTCGGTTTCCGCACTGCCGGCGGGATCAGCAGTCTGTGGGTCTGCGGAAGTGTGTGTATTCATTAATTGATTAAATACACACAGCGTCTTCAAGTCAAGGTATGATATTTTTCCTACCCTCATGACCACAAGGCATGACAAGCAGTAACGCTTTGTCCTTTCTGCAGTCTTGGCGGTAACACGTTACAAGTAACGGCGTTGCCGGTAACGCGTTACTTTTTTCAATAACGTAGTAACCTACTCGTTACGTTTTCGACACAGTAACGGGTAACGTACTTACGTTACTACTTCAAGTAACGTAGTTACGTTACTCGTTACTCCTTCTTAAGTCTTAAAGAAATTACACTTAAATTTTTTCCGTGTTTTAGGCGTCAAGCCATGTTTTTCTTGGCGTTTTTTCTCGTGAGTATTTAGGTGAAACCGTAAAACGAGATAAAGTAATTATGTTCAGTTTCTGCACGAACATAATGTTTCTTGAAATATGACATGTATCGTCAAAACCGTAAAATGTGCTAAATCTTAATTTAAAAAATGTAACGCAGAAGTAACGTGCGTTACTTTTTATCGGTAGCGGTAACGGGTTCCTTTTATTTTTAGGCAACGTAGCTCGGTAACGCGTTACTTTTATTTTCAAGTAACGAGTAACGTACTTCGTTACTTTTCTCCGGTAACGCCCACAACACTGCCGTTCTGTCGCCGATCCCCTTCTGCTGGGTAGCACGGGCGTAGCGAGCCTCCGACGAGCGCTTGGCCGATGCTTTGTGCGGAACACACATGGGAACAAAATCCCGGTGGTCTCGATCAGACGACGGTTTCCCTGCACATAAGCAAGCCTCGGGACGGAGATTGAAATGGAAGCCGCACTTGCCTTCAAGAAAGTGTTTGCCGCACAAACGGTCGTTCGCGCGAGGCGACGATTCTTTTCGATCCACGGATATTATCCACCTTTTATGCCTTTCAGAGTCTGCCGGGAACTTGTGGAAACTCACTCCGCTACTTTTCTTGTACATTTCGGTGCAATTAACAGCAACACAGCTTCGCGGCATGCTGAAATGCTATGACGCCCATGCGAAACGTGCGCCCTTTTGCCCACACCCTGCCACACCCCCCGGCTCCGGCGCGATCGCAGCGCCGCCGCAGCTCCGTGACGTCAAACCCCCCCGCTTGTGTCGGTGTATACCACATAATGGCAGCCGCGGCCCCCGCCGGAGCGGCGCACGTGACACTCCCAGCGAGTTTGCATAGTTTGGAATCAGCGCCGCTAGATGGCGCGGCAATGCTAAAGGGTCTAATCACGCCCTGTGGTTCTTTAGCTGTCAGTGACTATTAGCGACGAGTAGTTTCGGTTGCTCCCTCCTGTTGTGTCTCTCTTGTTTCTATCTGTGATGTCACGACCACAATTATCAAGTTCCAGCGACAACTTCGACTGTGTTTAAAAAGCACGGTGGAAGCTCGGACTAACATCCCTCCTATCTCTATTAAGAAACGCAAAATTCATCGTACTCAAGACGTCATAGTGAGCGTTTGGCCAACCGTGGAAGGTCGATCACGTCGTCGACAGGTGTTCTTATCCTAACAGCTTGCTGGCCTACAATGCCAGTTGTAGATGCGGTATGAGAAAGTATACGATTTTTGAGATAGGTCAGAACCATAATAACGTTAGTAATGACAAGCCATATTCTACTTGATGATGCGGGAAGAGTCAGTTTTCCTGAACGTGAATCAGAGTCATCCTGCATCCTAGAAGAAGGAAAAAGAAAACCCGTGCGTTCCACTTTCCTGCGACACACAGGTAGCCAATCATTGCGAACAACGGAAAGATCTCAGCAAATGACGGCACTCAGAATACGATGAGACCTGAATAATGCTATGTTCGCGGGGTCAACGAGCAAATAAAAAAGGTTATTCTCGGTGCCCCTGCGTCTCCTGAAGAAACGTTTACGCACGCATTATTTTTAGAGTGGCACAGCTAGCTCACTGAGGTACTTTCGGGGGCCAGAAAACTGCAGGCAGAGCAGCAAGGTGTTCCAGAATCGCTTACTTTTCAGCACCTGTAAGGGGCTCGATATACCACGTGTTGTTTGTTCCTTCATCAATGTTGTTACAAAAAACAAAACAAAAAAGCTTTTGTATATTACGTTTTCTTTTCACCATTAGCTTAATAAAAAGTAGGGCGTGGTGAGACTCAAGTTCAAGTTTATTGCCCTAAAAAGAGATTCCTAGGAATGTATTAAATGAGGAAGCGCGAAAAAAAAACAGTCTGAAACATTTTTGTATTATACTATTAAGCAAATTTTAGGCAGGCGAAGCTAAGTTATACGTATATAGTTGTTGGTTCTAGTAAGAGCAGTATAACGAGCCATACAGAGAATGAAGGAAATCACGTAGAGTGGAGTGGGCATTTCACGCAAAAATAGATTCCTTGACAATTTTAACATGTAGAGCAATGTGTTCGCACGTGCATATAAAGCTATTCTGAAAAGGCAAAAAAACACGACATCGAGATTGGTAGCAATTAATAAAGACTAAAAGAGCAAAGCAAATAGAAAGAAATAAAAATGAAAGCCGTTTACACTTCTGTAACAGCAGATTCAGGCGCAGCTCTTGAGGAGGAGGAGGGGAAGAGTACTGAGGGGAGGAGTATGCCTGCCCTCCTCCTCTTCACCTCGTGATTCTGCCTGCTACTACTCTCCCTCCTCCCCCTCGAGGAGGTCACGTGAACCTGGGGGTCACTTGACCTCGGGGGTCCACGTGACCTGGGAGGGGGGGTCACGTGACCTTACGGTTACACCGACGCCGCTCAAGCCGGAAACGGGCGCCCAAGAGCTGCGCTCTAAAAAATCACAAAAGCAGAGTGAAACATTTTTGGAGAAATACAGAATAATCCATCGTCGGTAGCAACTTCTGTCAAGTAAGAGAATTCCACTTTGTAAGAGAGCGCAAGAGTTGAGAACTTGAATCTATTGGGTGCGACCGAATATTGGTTCAATCTTCAGGGCAGGGATATATATAACTTAGGGAATTGTATGAGGGAGGCTTGCAGTGGGTGTGCATGAACGATCACATGTTACGATAGAACTTGTGAAAGAGAAAGTCGAGACAGTTGGCGACGGACATCGGGGGAAGTTGAAACAAGTGGCTCTGTTTTGAATGGCCTCCAGTCTATTGATTAGGTAACACCGATGAGTAGCCCATATTGACTTTCGTACTCCAGTTTCGATTGGACGAGAGCTTTGTATGCTGTAATCTTCACATTTTGACGTGCTTGACAAAAGTGCCTTCGAAGAAAGCTAAGAATTCTAGATTATTTGTTAATTATGGTATCTATGTGCGCATTCCAGGACAGGTCGTCTGTGAAAGTGATACCTAGGTATCTGTAAAAGGGGACCGCTAAAAATTGAAACACTGTTCATAGGATATGATGTAACATACGTTTTTGAGCGATTGAATGAAACAACTTTGGTTTTGGCGATATTAATACTATTTTCCATGTTAGACACCATTCTGTCAGAATGTTTATCTCGTTGAAGAATTTGAGAATCATCGGGGTGAGAATTGCGGTTTGTATATAACGCAATCATCGGCAAACTGTCTAACGGATGACGAAATTGAAGGGGGTATGTCATTAATGTAATGAAAGAAGCTTTATTTCAAGTACAGAAATTCTAGACACAACAGATAAAACAACCCGTGTCTCCGGTTTACGATGGTTTTCACCAGCTCGCCTGCGCTTTACCCTTTCTTCGACACAACAGATACAAACATAAACTTTGATCAGTCGTTTTATAGCTTCAAAAATTATCGCATAAGGATGATGGTGACAGGTGATGTTGCATTTTATTTTGTATAATAGAAGTTTCTTCTGTGTAATCGGTATTGTGTGGACAAGTATAGCACTAATGCAATTACCCTTATTTTTTGAACGTTTAACACGATCTTTTTCCTTTTCTTTTTTTCCTGGAATGTTCTGGATTGCGTGCTTCATGTCAGAATGAGGATGAAGTAATTTCATGTTATACTTTACATCAGAGGCGAAAGAAAGAAACGTTTTATTATTTGGTCTAGATTGTTTTTTTTTCTTCACTCGTTTTATGGGAGACGTTCCATTGTATTAATGCAATCGATGTTTTGCATTAATATGCCTTGTTTTGTTTCATTATTCGGGCGTGTTTTGCGCATATGTTATTTATTTTACCTTGTTTATACTGCAGAACTGTCTGTGTGTGTGGGGGGGGGGTGGAAGGAAAGGGGGCAAAGGCTCTGTCAGGCATGATGCCTACACCTTTGCCCCCTATGCAAATGTTATACGCAAAACAAATTTGAAAAAAAATTAAAAAGTATTATTCACAGTACACTGTTTTCTGGTACACCGGATTCTACTGAAATTGAATGAGATTAGGCATTGTCTTATACACAGATTTCTGCGATTAGTAAGAAATGAAGCAATTCAACTGATAACGTTTTTCCCTATGTTTAGTAAGGAAAGTTTCAGAAGTAATCTTTGATGAGGGACAGTGTCAAAGACCTTCGCGAAATCGATAAAAATTGCATCAGTGGTAAAGCATTTTATAATCGCGTCGCAGAAAATAAGATATCGGTCGATAAGTACAACGCAGAAAAAAATAACAAAGCAAGAAGCGTGATCCTTAAAATACGTTCGAGCCACGAAAGGGAGGACGCCTTTTTATCATATGACAGCGTGAACACTGGGGCGCGTAAAGGCTCGTCTTTCTCACTGGCGAAGGAAGATCAATAACGAACTCACCGGTTTGAAAACACACACAAACACATACACACACACACACACACACACACACACACACACACTTTTCGTGTGCTATAATGAGGAACAAACCAGCCTACCACAACCAAGAAGAATTAAAAAAAAAAGCTTTCGTAAGCGGCACGCGAAATAAGAACTTCGCGACGAGTCACAACTCTGGAGATTCATTAAAGCGTCCCTGCGTCGCAGGATTCCTGAGAAATACATTCCCTGCTTCAATGGGCCCCTGAAATCCGTCAGCTGGCGCTGATTGTCGTCTCAGCGGGTCTGGCAATATTTTGGGTGGTTATAAGGCACCAGTCGTACTCCTGGATGCTGCAGAATTTTTCGGAATGATGTTCGGCATCAACCTGCTCAAGTCTCTGAGGATGCCCAGCTTAATGGTCAGTAGAGCGGTCCATTTTTCTTGCTCCGGGAATATGAGGGCATTTTGTCCGGTTTGGGGAGAGTGAACTCAAGTTGGAAGAGATATGGACAGTGACAATTCGCTAAAGCACTTGGTATGAAAAAAAAGGTCACTGACATTGTTTAATTGCTACGGCGACGCTTTTTTTGTCCCCTGCTCCGCTGGAGAAAACAAAGTTATTATTATATTATTATTATTATTATTATTATTATTATTATTATTATTATTATTATTATTATTATTATTATTATTATTATTATTATTATTATTATTATTATTATTATTATTATTATTATTATTATTATTATTATTAAGACGTTCAGGACGTGGCGAGTTTACGAGAGACGGCATGTTTAACGGAATAATGAGTCGGGTGTCATTCCTTTAGGATTAAAAACCTCAATTGTTAAAGCCTCTCTTCAAGGGGGCAAACGTGACCGGGTTGAAAACTACCGACCTATATCTATTCTTCCGTGTCTTGCTCAAATCTTGGAAAAGTATATTTATATAATTATGTCTTCTTATATCGAAAAATATGACATAATATCGCAATCCCAATATGGTTTTGTGCCGGGACGTGGGACACAACCTCTTCTTGAAGCACTATCAGACGATTTAAATTTTGGTTTTGATCACAACCTATTTATCTGCGCATGTTTTCTAGATGTCAGTAAGGCATTTGACACGGTGTGCCATTCTATTTTACTTCAAAAACTTTCCTTTATCGGTTTCCGGGGACCATTCTTATCTCTGTTAAACAATTTTCTCCAAGGTCGATCGCAGCTTGTTTCCATCAATGGCATGCAGAGCATAAAGTTTCCTTAAAAGCGGGGGTTCCACAAGGTTCAGTTCTTTCACCATTGCTTTTCAATATTTATGTTAACGACATGAGTTTATCTGTTTCAAACTGTACCATTTATCAATACGCGGACGATACTCTTTTGCTGACGAGCCATATCTCATATGCCAGAGCAATGGGTTTGCTCCAAGACTGTGCCTCAGAGCTAATGAACTGGTTTGCGAATAATCTAATTAATATAAATATTTCGAAAACTAAGCTCGTTTGTTTTCACAACCCCTTAAAGTTATTGACCTAAATATTCCACTGTTGCTGCATACGTCTCACTGTGTCCCATGCCAATGTGTCCCTATTTTTTGTTCATACACTGTGAAGTACCTAGGAATCACATTCGATTCAGATCTCTCCTGGAACTCACACCTATCAAAACTCTGTTCCAAATTAAGAAGCGTTTCCTGCTTGTTATATCATATCAAGACATTTCTACCTTTTAATATCAGGAAGCTTATAGCTCACTCGTTAGCTTATGGTACACTCCGATACGGCGTAACAGTCTTTGGCCAATGCTCTGGACTGTGGCAGACCAAGATAAATACAATTCTAAAAGGAATCTTACGGAATGTTCAGTATAAACCTGCATCCTCAAATCACGATCTTTTTAAGGCTTTGTCCATGCCAAATCTGCAATCTTTGTTTTTGAATCAGTCGTGCTTGAACACTACTGGAAGGATGATTTTAAAACTCTTCGTCCGAATATGAGACAATTACGAAAAATATCAAAGTTTCTAGTTCCCGCTTACTATACACGCTATGGTAAGAACATGCGGTCGGTCTATGTACCTCAAATTTTTAATTCCCTACCTCCCAGCTTATGTGACTTTACCTCAAGAAAAAAGCTCAGAAGAGCGCTTCGACATATTGATATAACCGACGAACCCTTGTGAATATTTCATAATCAGTTTTTCTTCCCAACATTTTTTTAAGAAGTGTGTTTATTTTTTTTTAGTTATTATTTATTAATATTATATGAGAACAAAGGAAGTCATCAAGATCTTCAGTGTCACAAGAACTAGACAAGACTTTCTACTACTTTCAATGGCAAACAATGGCGAAAAGTGACTCCAGTGCCATATGTGTGTGTGTGTGTGTGTGTTTTTTTAAATAAGTTTCTGACTTAAAGGTGTTTTTTTTTTGGGGGGGGGAGGGGGGGGAGCGTTAGTATGCAGTTGGAACTGCTGTAAAAACCTAGTGATAAGTCTGCATTTTTATCTAGAACTGATTCTTTTTTTTTTTGCAATTACATAGCTGGTTTTGCCGCACAAGCCCATGATGGCTTTGGCGAACCTGCACCGTGCCTCGATTATGCTCTTCATTCACAAATAAATTTATTAGCCTGCGGTAATTATTATTATTATTATTATTTTTTAGACGTTCAGGACGTGGCGAGTCTTGAGCATCGCTGGCACGAGACAGGTCCACTAACGATGACGTCACGATGAGGCCTTGTCTTCCAGGCGGTACTGTATCAGTGCAGTGTACCAGAGTTGATCTCGCATCAATTACATGTATGCTTATTTTTCAGATTATATTCTGGATGCTGGTACTGCTTTTTGTTTATGATATATTTTTCGTTTTCTTGACGCCTTATGTAACTAAGGTAAGATTTTTAATTTCCACGCGCAGTTTTAACGAGTAAACAAATTCAGTAATTACTATTCGATCATCACTCTCACGTTGTACTAAAGATACATTTATTCGACCACTAGGTTCCCCTAGCCCTTCCCCGCTGACAATTCTAGTTGTCTTCGATGGTTACGATTAGAAAGGCAACCATCGAAGCTTTTACGATCTTGAGTGTTGACAACTATTTCGATCAAATGAGAAGTAATATGAAGACTCAGAGACCCAGACAACGGGCTCCAAATGAGTGCCTATAACTGTGTAACATTTGTCGATGCCGACGCGTAATATTCTGAACGTCTGAAGGGGTATCAAGCTTTCTTCGGTGTGATAATGACTGCAGATATTATTCAGCAGAAGAGCTTCGCACTTATTAGTTCGGGACAATCGGAGCAATAAACTCCCGGTCAACTACAAAGACAAATAGACCGATCTCACTAAGCGTTCGGCGCATGCGTGACGCCGCCATAACTTTAGTTCACAGGAAGCAGACGGCAGTGCACGAGAGGGCTCGTTCCGTCTCGTGCTCTACACGCGCAGAGCTCCAGCGAGGTTATCGCACGTTCCCAAAGACTAAAGTTCCCTCGATGCATCGCGGCAGCGGTGGAGTAGCTAAAGTGGCTGATGAGATCGGTCTATTGTTCCACCAACTTGTGTGTCGTATTTGCGAAGTGATCGTCTTGACCTAAGCATGTCAAATAAAACATGTATCACGTCCGCCGTGATCGGTCGTGTTTATTTCATGTGTCACGCATGGAATCGGTGTAATAATATATTTTCCACGCGACAGTTAATGATTTCAAATGTCTGATGTTGCGTTTTGACGTTTCTAGAAACCCGTGAACGAGACCGGCTCTCTCGGAAAAACCAGAGCGGTAATATTTTTCATCTCTCATTACACAGAAAGAAACCAGCGCGTAAACATTAAACGAGTGAACACTCTCAAATGTTTCAGTGAACACTGCACCGCAATGTATTCCGAATACATATAACTGGACGTCTGAGAAAGCAATCCAAGTGACAAGTCGCCAGTTGAGGCAGACTAACTTCAGTCTGTATAAACACAGACGAGAACACACAAAAATGCACCAATGGTGTCGCGCATTTTCTCACTGATTAAGCTGATTATAGGAAGACCAATGATTGTGGTCCGGATCCGTTGGCCCACAGCGTGCATGCCGGAACTTTTCTGGGCAGCAAACGAAAATATTCTATCATCGCCGACTGCAACGCAGGGCCTGGAGAGTCGGATGGCACCTCATCACTGCGCACCGCAGTCACCGACATAGCGGCCTGTGCAAATGCGCCGAAGAACGAATCACGGCGCAAGAAGGGCCAACATTTATAATACCTTGCATATCTTTCGTGTTTAGTGAACATAAATATTTGCAGTGAAGTTTTTCGTGAATAGGAATGTTAGACTCAGATCAGATATAGCATAATAGATTTTTGTTAATTTACATTAAAAGAAGTTCGTTGGTTGTTGTTGTTGTTTCTTGGGGGAAAGGGGGGGGAGGCAACTTGGAGTCTTGATTTTGTGTTGCTTCGTTCATACGCTGCTTGGGTCATATGAGAATGCTAGCAGGGAACACACACACACCACCCGAAGAATTGCACGGGCGAGAGCTGCACCGCTGTATACTTACTAACTTTAATCTGTCTTTCCAGCGAGGTGACAGCATCATGGTTGAAGTAGCCAAAGGCACCGATAGCAGAGAGATGATACCCATGGTTCTCCGAGTGCCGCGCATGATTAATAAGGAAATGGAGGCGTGCGTCAGCAGATACGCTCTGCTCGGATACGGCGATATCATAATACCAGGTGATTGCGCTCTAATCTTTGCTGTTGCTGAATCCCCTCACCCGCGTGTTCTAAACTTTCCCCTTTCATTTACCAAGGCAAATTCTCCTTGTTCTATTTTTTTTTCCTTGGAGGCAATAGGTTTTTATGATCGTTAGTGTATTTGATTAAAATCTCATTAAAGTGCATATGACGTCGGCGCATACGCATCCCCGAATTATTCGTGGTCCCGTGAACATCTGAAACGTTTCATGCTGTACTACACAAAACAAAAACAAAAAAGTGTCTTTTATTTTTTACCTTGTGTATGCCGCGCGACACAGTTTGCTGGAACGCTAGACCCTGGCCTTTTTTTGAGTACCTTGCGATGCAGTATAGTTTTCGAAGCCGCATTTTACCCTGTAGATGCTCCGCCTCCAGCGCGAGCTTTCTGCCTTTGATAACACTGTCGCGCACACATTCAAAGCTCGGCTTAAGGCAAGAAGCGCGTGCTAAAGGCGGAGCATTTTTTTTATTACTTCCACCACATATGCGTTTTCTTTTGATGGCTGCCTTTCAAATCTGGCAGAATAACAAAAAAAAACTGAAAGCGAGTAGAATTGCGGCTGACTTGGCTTTAATGACTATTATACGTGATAGCTGACAGCAAAAAAGTGATCTTTTTTATTTATTAATGTTACATTCTACAAATACCTGTAATGCTTTCATTCTGAAGGTATGTAAAGAGCGCAACAACTGACACGCCGTTTCTGAAGTTTTCCCGGTTTTATCTTACCGGTGGGAAGCTGTATTAAGGAAATATTATTACTGAGGAGTATTATGTTCGGGGAGAGCGGAGATTGTGGAGGGGAAGAAGAAAGAGGGGGGGGGGGAGGGGAGTGCGAAATAGATTGTAAACTTTTATGTTCGTATACGCTGAACTCTACATTAGTGAAACACAAGAAAGCATTCGTGTTGTGGCCCGTTAACAGTGTCGTACTGCACGCTGATTGAAGTTCCGTTTTGTAACTTACGTTTTAATGCGAAAGCATTAACTGTCCCACGGAGCGAAACTGGCGTTGTCTGTAGCAGCGAAAAACGGCACTTAAGGCCCGTTCACACACTTGCGTTCGGAGCGACCACTATGCTTACGAACGAATGCAAACCGCTCCCGTCTTCAACGACAACTGTACGCGACGTGTACACACACATGGAACCGCATGCAGCCAAACGAATCAACAGCCAATGAGAAACGAGCTTCAGCTCTTGCTCCTAGCCAATAGTAAGCAACCCAGCTACGCTTACAAACATGGCGGACGGTTTCCAGCCCGACGCGAAATCCTCGCCGGAACAGCCGGAGTGTAGCCGGCTACGGCGTACAGTCACGAAGATCTGCTGTGCGCCTGCCAATAGCTGTGTAAAGGCTGGTTCAGACATCTGAAATGAACCCGTTATCCACGACTGCGAAATCCGTTGTGACCAAGAGCGACCGCCTTGCGCCGCGCGTACACTCCTGCAACCACTGCCACAAGCCAACCCTTGCAGCGGGTCGGGACTCGGCAGCACGGCGACCGCCTCTCCGCCGCCGTCAGCTCGTTTCAGCGGTGCCTCTAAAAAGAAGGGGACGCGCTGCCACTCACTTGCGTAACAGAAAATAGACAGACCGTCTTCTATGACCTTAAACTCTATTTTTTTTTTTGTTCAGGATACGCTTGCAGGGTAGTGCATTAAAAAAGAGAAGAGATGCAGTACGCCGTCTTACGCAGAATCACGACTTTAATACACGACTTTGCCAACAGTACAAATCTCGCCACACGCCTTTTCTACGATCATAAAAGACGATGTAATTTTAGCAGCGATACAGCAGCGTGAGAAATATAATTTCGTGATCAGATAGACGTTGCGAGCGTTCAGGATTGCTAACACTAATCACCTTTCTCGGGTGATGAAAACGCGTGAAAATTCGCATCCTTTATACGGTACGCACCAGTAATACCTTGAACTTGAGCACACGCATGGAATGCGCCAAAAAAGAAATCCGGGTGATGTTCGAGGACACGAACGCTAAGAAAGCACCACTGTAGTCGTCGAAGTAAACAAACACGACGGCACGGGCGTTTCTGCTGGTCTCGAGAATGCAGCCGCGAGGATCGCCGCACGAGTAGGTGGGATCTTCCCTTCTAGTACGTGCTGGGTTATCATAGCGACACACGACGAGAATTCACAGTCGAGGATAGTGCTTTTACGGGGAACGATGAGGAAGTTTCCACCACGCCGTCCACGTCGACGATCACCACCGACGCCATGTTTGCGGACTGAAGGAGCCTCCAACACGACCGGCATGCAACGCGCGCGACCGAGGCTCTCCTCGACCTGTGATTGGCCTGTCGCTCCCGTCGTTCCCGAACGTAAGAAAAAGTTCAGCCTGGCTCAACTCCTTGCGCTGCGAACGAACACGAACGAAACGACCGTTTGTCGCTTCGTTGCTATGGTAACTCGTCGTTCCGAATCCGGCTGCATCTCGTTCGTAAGCGCAGTGGTCGCTCCGAACGCAACTGTGCGGACGGGCCTTTAAGTTCCCATTGGTTGGGCGAAACGGCACCTAAATTCCCATTGGCCAAAAGCACAGCAACGCAGATGCTTCGCCACGGAAGCTGGCAGGGCGCCCAAGGTCAAAACGGACGCGCCTCAGAAATAAAACACAAAGAAAAGCACAGCAACGCAGATGCATCGTCACGAAAGCCGTGGAGCCGGCGGGGGTGCCGCGCCTGCGCAGTGGCAAAGCGGGATATGTCACCGCCGAAGCGCCGTGTGAAAAAGGAAGACGCGGCGCGCCGCTCGTTAGGAATGTGCTGTGTGTAGGAATACTTTCGCACTCCTACACGTAAGCAGTCTTGAAGGTGTCTTCGTTTTATTTTTTATTCGGAACATTACGCTCTTTTCTCTCGGTAGAAAGATTCACGAAATTCTTAAGCTCTTTAAATTAGATCGGTCGTTCTCAGTATTAACTCCTTGACCTAAAACCCAACGTAGCGATTGTTGAGGGTATTTTCCAAAGGCGCCGGCTCTATATTGTTAGACAAGCAGGCCTGAATACAAGAGTTGTGGGCACTGCGTGTGGGCGGAAACACGTTTTAGCAAAGGCGAAGAGCCTGCGCAAGCTCTGTTTGACAGTCAGCGCCACCGCCTTGGCGTAATGCCAGAAACATCAGATAGCGGTTGTTGGGTAATCTATGAGATGGCTCCCAAGTTGGAATTAAGTAAATAAAAACATGACCGAAGAAGACAATGGCTGAAGCATGGTGCTTTCTTTATTCAGCTTTTAAGAGCGGAGCTGCTAAGGGCTAGTTTCCCCAGAATCCTGTCCCCCGCAAAAAAAAAAAAAAAAATGAAGACACCGAACTTTGGACATTTACCGCCATCTATGAGCGACGGCGGCAAGCCACGTATCTGGTAGCCGCCGTCGCTCATAGATGACGTCAGCCTTCCACTCTGGCTTGCCGACTTGCGGCCGGCCATTACTTTCCATTGTACAGCTTCGCTGGTCTTCCTTCTTCACCAAAGTAAAAAAAACCTGCAAGTTTTTTTTTTTGGAAGGTATTTCACAAAATGCCGGCTGGCCATTTTACTCTCACATATAAGCCTCTTGGCTTATGCAAAAATTAAGCTGTCAAAATGTGAAAAAAAGAAGTAATAAATTGTATGTATATGCCGGACTCACCGACGTGGTCTAGAGCCCCGAAAAATCTCTAGAACGCTTCAACTATCAGAATATTTTTATATAGCTGCTGAGGCGTTTTGACTACGATCTTGCGGTTTTCTTGAATACTGCATGGTTCTTCAAAACAGAAGGTTTCCTCCTCAGGCATCATACGGAGTAGATCTTCTCTCAAGTACAAAGCTGGACTACTCTTTCTTTCTTTTACCTTCTGTTTTATTTTAACGTTTGTAAACATAAACACTTCATCTATAGTCGGCGACAGGTTAAAAGTGAAGTGGAAGCTCCTCCCACCTCTATCCACTTTAAAGAAATTGTGAGCCAAAATTTGAATTAAAAAAAAATGCAGGAGATGTAGGCGGGACGCTACAATCCCTAGAACATTACTCCGTAAGGCGATATCTCAAATGGACGGCCGTATTTTTTGGAAAAAGAGGTCGAGATTGAACGAAGCTGACGAGGCGCGTGACGTCAACATATCTTGTTTCCTCCTCTCTTCACTTTTCCCCCACAAGGCGGCGAGGCGGAGAAGACGCGAGGCCGTTCCCTTCTCCTTCTCGGAGAAACAAGGCGTAAACATATCTGTCAAATGCGCCTCCTTTTTTTACGAAAAATACGGTCATCCGTTTGAGATATTGCTGTATGAGTGATGTTTTGGTGTTCGTAACATCCTGTTGCACGCTTATTCTCCCGCCGTGTTTTGTGGAATCCAGATTTCGGTTCCGCATCCCTTCAACAGAGCGAGCACTGGAGAGGAGGCGACCACCTTTCCAGCGCTCCTTCTGCTAAAGTGGAAGGAGGTGGGAGGAGCTTCCCCTGAACTCTCAACCTGTCACCGACTATAGATGAGTCGCATGGCGTGCCTGGCATTCAAAATAAAATGCGATAAAAAGAATCATATTGATCGAAAATGATGAGACGTTCTTGTATGCTTTGGTATTCTGATAACGTATGCTGGGCGATACTTTTTATGCAGGTCTATTGATTGCCTACTGTCATGGCTTTGATCTCATCCATACTATGGGTCGTCTGTATTACATCCAGGGTGTTATAAGTAAGTACGGATTGTTGCTGCACAGGTCATTTTACTGTACGAACGCTAGACCACGTTATAACAGGACGTGGAAAAATTGAAGCTAAACAATTTAGGTTCCATTGCTTGTATGGAAATAACAGTCGTGTATAACCTAATTCACGAGGAAGTTGTCTGTAATCAATTTACGTTACAGCTGGCGTCACGGTAGATATTCAAGAATCCAGTTTTCGTACGAAGAAGCGCGGTTGCTGTGTCACAAATGAATAGACCATTCGCGAAATCCAGCAGCGCCCTCCACCGGTACCAAAACGTATTCTGGGAACCGGCTGTACAGAACCGGCTGTAAGGGACGACGGAGGCCATGGAGGTATCGAGAGACAGAGGTAGCCGCTAGGCTACCTCTGTCTCTCGATACCTCCTGTGTCACGTGGTAGATACATCGGGGGCAGGGACATGACGCTCCCACAATTTCTTGCGTGCCTCGAGCGCGACCTTTGGGGATTTTGTAAATGGTCTCTGAGCGTTTGCTCGCAGTCGTTACAAGCTGCGAGGAAAGAACAGGCTCCTGTTCTTTTACTCGCACTCAATGTTCGTAGACTTCCTACTGCGACGACATGACCTTGAAAGCCTGATATTTCAAGATTCACATCTACTTAAAGCTACGGACATCTGTGAGCGATATTATGGGGCATAGAGATATTGGTAGTCTGCTATGTTTGATAAACGAGGGATGATCAATACGTTTTGCCTCCTATAGGCTGTAACTTTTTTTATAATTCAGTGGTGGGATTGAAAGATGTTACATTCGAATGGAAGTTGGGAATCTCCTATTTTTCAGGAGCGGATAACTTTTTAATATAGTCCCCACCGGCGGCGGTGCACTTCCGCTACCGGTGCACTCCTCTCCGAATGCCGTCGTAGAGGATTGAGGGCGGCTGTTGACGAGACCAACGGCGCACATGCACCGGTAACCTCGTTGTCAAACGCAAGCCGTGTACCCTTCAGATGTCCCTTTATGTTGGGAAACAGTCAAAAGTCTGATTGTGCGAGGTCCGGGATGTAAGATGAGCGAGGCCTAACATCTTGGAACTGCAGCTCCTTTAGCGCGGCGTTGGTCTCGTCAACATCCGCCCTCAATCATCTACGACGGCATGCGGGGAGTAGTGCACCGGTAGCGGAAGTCCATGCATCGCCGCCGGTGGGGGCTACATCGAAAAGTCATGTGCCCCTGGGGAAAGAGGAGATTCCAAACTTTCATTTGGATGTAACATCTTTCAATTCCATCACTAAATA